>JAYJMM010000055.1:0-295000 GCA_037349105.1 Limnomonas spitsbergensis
ATGGCCAAGGCAGCGGAATGCTTCAGGGTTTAAGGGCCAAGGCAGCGGAATGCTTCAGGGTTTAAGGGCCAAGGCAGCGGAATGCTTCAGGGTTTAAGGGCCAAGGCAGCGGAATGCTTCAGGGTTTAAGGGCCAAGTAGCGGAATGCTTCAGGGTTTAAGGGCCAAGGCAGCGGATGCTTCAGGGTTTAAGGGCCAAGGCAGCGGAATGCTTCAGGTTTAAGGGCCAAAGCAGCGGAATGCTTCAGGGTTAAGGGCCAAGGCAGCGGAATGCTTCAGGGTTTAAGGCCAAGGCAGCGGAAAGCTTCAGGGTTTAATGGCCAAGGCAGCGGAATGCTTCAGGGTTTAAGGGCCAAGCAGCGGAATGCTTCAGGGTTTAAGGGCCAAGCAGCGGAATGCTTCAGGTTTAAGGGCCAAGGCAGCGGAATGCTTCAGGGTTCAAGAGCCAAGGCAGCGGAATGCTTCAGGGTTGAAGGGCCAAGGCAGCGGAATGCTTCAGGGTTTAAGGCCAAGGCAGCGAATGCTTCAGGGTTTAATGGCCAAGGCAGCGGAATGCTTCAGGGTTTAGGGCCAAGGCAGCGGAATGCTTCAGGGTTAAGGGCCAAGGCAGCGGAATGCTTCAGGGTTTAGGGCCAAGGCAGCGGAATGCTTCAGGGTTTAAGGGCCAAGGCAGCGGAATGCTTCAGGGTTTAAGGGCCAAGGCAGCGGAATGCTTCAGGGTTTAAGGCCAAGGCAGCGGAATGCTTCAGGGTTTAAGGCCAAGGCAGCGGAATGCTTCAGGGTTTTAGGCCAAGGCAGCGAAAGCTTCAGGGTTTAAGGGCCACGGCAGCGGAATGCTTCAGGGTTTATGGCCAGGCAGCGGAATGCTTTCAGGATTCAAGGGCCAAGGCAGCGGAATAAATTCAGGGTTTAATGGCCAAGGCAGCGGAAATGCTTCAAGGTTTAAGGGGCCAAGGCAGCGGAATGCTTCAGGGTTTAGGGGCCAAGGCAAGCGGAATGCTTCAGGTTTTAAGGGCCAAGGCAGCGGAAAGCTCAGGGTTTAAGGGCCAAGGCAGCGGAAATGCTTCAGGGTTTAAGGGCCAAGGCAGCGGAAAGGCTTCAGGGTTTCAAGGACCAAGGCAGCGGAATGCTTCAGGGTGGAAGGGCCAAGGCAAGCGGAAAGCCTTCAGGGTTTAAGGGCCAGTCAGCCGAAATGTCTTAGGGTTGAAGGGCAAAGGCAGCGGAATGCTTCAGGGGCTTAAGGACAAGGCAGCGGAATGCTTCAGGGTTTGAAGGCCAAGGCAGCGGAATGCTTCAGGGCTTAAGGACCAAGGCAGCGGAATGCTTCAGGGTTGAAGGGCCAAGGCAGCGAATGCTTCAGGGTTCAAGGCCAAGCAGCGGAATGCTTCAGGGTTTAAGGGCCACGGCAGCGGAATGCTCAGGGTTTAAGGGGCCAAGGCAGCGGAATGCTTCAGGGTTGAAGGGCCAAGGCAGCGGAATGCTTCAGGGCTTAAGGACAAAGGCAGCGGAATGCTTCAGGGTTGAAGGGCCAAGGCAGCGGAATGCTTCAGGGTTCAAGGGCCAAAGCAGCGGAATGCTTCAGGGTTTAAGGGCCAAGGCAGCGGAATGCTTCAGGGTTCAAGGGCCAAGGCAGCGGAATGCTTCAAGGTTTAAGGGCCAAAGCAGCGGAATGCTTCAGGGTTGAAGGGCCAAGGCAGCGGAATGCTTCAGGGTTTAAGGGCCAAGGCAGCGGAATGCTTCAGGGTTGAAGGGCCAAGGCAGCGGAATGCTTCAGGGTTCAAGGGCCAAAGCAGCGGAATGCTTCAGGGTTTAAGGGCCAAGGCAGCGGAATGCTTCAGGGTTTAATGGCCAAGGCAGCGGAATGCTTCAAGGTTGAAGGGCCAAGGCAGCGGAATGCTTCAGGGTTGAAGGGCCAAGGCAGCGGAATGCTTCAGGTTTAATGGCCAAGGCAGCGGAATGCTTCAGGGTTGAATGGCCAAGGCAGCGGAATGCTTCAGGGTTTAAGGGCCAAGGCAGTGGAATGCTTCAGGGTTGAAGGGCCAAGGCAGCGGAATGCTTCAGGGTTTAAGGGCGAAGGTAGCGGAATGCTTCAGGGTTTAATGGCCAAGGCAGCGGAATGCTTCAGGGTTGAAGGCCAAGGCAGCGGAATGCTTAAGGGTTTAAGGGCCCAAGGCAGCGGAATGCTTCAGGGTTTAAGGGCCAAGGTTGCGGAATGCTTCAGGGTTTAAGGGCCAAGGCAGCGGAATGCTTCAGGGTTGAAGGGCCGAGGCAGCGGAATGCTTCAGGGTTGAAGGGCCAAGGCAGCGGAATGCCTCAGGTTTAAGGGCCAATGCAGCGGAATCCTTCAGGGTTGAAGGTTCAAGGCAGCGGAATGCTTCAGGTTGAAGGGCCAAAGGCAGCGGAATGCTTCAGGGTTTTATGGCCAAGGCAGCGGAATGCTTCAGGGTTTAAGGGCCAAGGTTGCGGAAAGCTTCAGGGTTTAAGGGCCAAGGCAGCGGAAAGCTTCAGGGTTTAAGGGCCACGGCAGCGGAATGCTTCAGGGTTTTATGGCCAAGGCAGCGGAATGCTTCAGGGTTTAAGAGCCAAGGCAGCGGAATGCTTCAGGATTCAAGGGCCAAGGCAGCGGAAGCTTCAGGGTTTAAGGGCCAACGGCAGCGGAATGCTTCAGGGTTTTATGGCCAAGGCAGCAGAATGCTTCAGGGTTTAAGGGCCAAGGTTGCGGAAAGCTGCAGGGTTTAAGGGCCAAAGCAGCGGAATGCTTCAGGGTTGAAGGGCCAAGGCAGCGGAATGCTTCAGGTTTAATGGCCAAGGCAGCGGAATGCTTCAAGGTTTAAGGGCCAAGGCAGCGGAATGCTTCAGGTTTTAGGGGCCAAGGCAGCGGAATGCTTCAGGTTTTAAGGGCCAAGGCAGCGGAAAGCTGCAGGGTTTAAGGGCCAAGGCAGCGGAATGCTTCAGGGTTTAAGGGCCAAGGCAGCGGAAAGCTTCAGGGTTCAAGGACCAAGGCAGCGGAATGCTTCAGGGTGGAAGGGCCAAGGCAGCGGAAAGCTTCAGGGTTTAAGGGCCAAGGCAGCGAAATGTCTCAGGGTTGAAGGGCCAAGGCAGCGGAATGCTTCAGGGCTTAAGGACCAAGGCAGCGGAATGCTTCAGGTTGAAGGGCCAAGGCAGCGGAATGCTTCAAGGGCTTAAGGACCAAGGCAGCGGAATGCTTCAGGGTTGAAGGGCCAAGGCAGCGGAATGCTTCAGGGTTCAAGGGCCAAAGCAGCGGAATGCTTCAGGGTTTAAGGGCCAAGGCAGCGGAATGCTTCAGGGTTTAAGGGCCAAGGCAGCGGAATGCTTCAGGGTTGAAGGGCCAAGGCAGCGGAATGCTTCAGGGCTTAAGGACCAAGGCAGCGGAATGCTTCAGGGTTGAAGGGCCAAGGCAGCGGAATGCTTCAGGGTTCAAGGGCCAAAGCAGCGGAATGCTTCAGGGTTTAAGGGCCAAGGCAGCGGAATGCTTCATGGTTCAAGGGCCAAGGCAGCGGAATGCTTCAGGGTTTAAGGGCCAAGGCAGCGGAATGCTTCAGGGTTGAAGGGCCAAGGCAGCGGAATGCCTCAGGGTTTAAGGGCCAATGCAGCGGAATCCTTCAGGGTTGAAGGTTCAAGGCAGCGGAATGCTTCAGGGTTGAAGGGCAAAAGGCAGCGGAATGCTTCAGGGTTTTATGGCCAAGGCAGCGGAATGCTTCAGGGTTTAAGGGCCAAGGTTGCGGAAAGCTTCAGGGTTTAAGGGCCAAGGCAGCGGAAAGCTTCAGGGTTTAAGGGCCACGGCAGCGGAATGCTTCAGGGTTTTATGGCCAAGGCAGCGGAATGCTTCAGGATTCAAGGGCCAAGGCAGCGGAAAGCTTCAGGGTTAAGGGCCACGGCAGCGGAATGCTTCAGGGTTTTATGGCCAAGGCAGCAGAATGCTTCAGGGTTTAAGGGCCAAGGCAGCGGAAAGCTTCAGGGTTTAAGGGCCAAAGCATCGGAATGCTTCAGGGTTGAAGGGCCAAGGCAGCGGAATAATTCAGGGTTTAATGGCCAAGGCAGCGGAATGCTTCAAGGTTTAAGGGCCAAGGCAGCGGAATGCTTCAGGGTTTATGGGCCAAGGCAGCGGAATGCTTCAGGTTTTAAGGGCCAAGGCAGCGGAAAGCTGCAGGGTTTAAGGGCCAGGCAGCGGAATGCTTCAGGGTTTAAGGGCCAAGGCAGCGGAAAGCTTCAGGGTTCAAGGACCAAGGCAGCGGAATGCTTCAGGGTGGAAGGGCCAAGGCAGCGGAAAGCTTCAGGGTTTAAGGGCCAAGGCAGCGAAATGTCTCAGGGTTGAAGGGCCAAGGCAGCGGAATGCTTCAGGGCTTAAGGACCAAGGCAGCGGAATGCTTCAGGGTTGAAGGGCCAAGGCAGCGGAATGCTTCAGGGCTTAAGGACCAAGGCAGCGGAATGCTTCAGGGTTGAAGGGCCAAGGCAGCGGAATGCTTCAGGGTTCAAGGGCCAAAGCAGCGGAATGCTTCAGGGTTTAAGGGCCAAGGCAGCGGAATGCTTCAGGGTTTAAGGGCCAAGGCAGCGGAATGCTTCAGGGTTGAAGGGCCAAGGCAGCGGAATGCTTCAGGGCTTAAGGACCAAGGCAGCGGAATGCTTCAGGGTTGAAGGGCCAAGGCAGCGGAATGCTTCAGGGTTCAAGGGCCAAAGCAGCGGAATGCTTCAGGGTTTGAGGGCCAAGGCAGCGGAATGCTTCAGGGTTCAAGGGCCAAGGCAGCGGAATGCTTCAGGTTTTAAGGGCCAAAGCAGCGGAATGCTTCAGGGTTGAAGGGCCAAGGCAGCGGAATGCTTCAGGGTTTAAGGGCCAAGGCAGCGGAATGCTTCAGGGTTGAAGGGCCAAGGCAGCGGAATGCTTCAGGGTTCAAGGGCCAAAGCAGCGGAATGCTTCAGGGTTTAAGGGCCAAGGCAGCGGAATGCTTCAGGGTTTAATGGCCAAGGTTGCGGAATGCTTCAAGGTTGAAGGGCCAAGGCAGCGGAATGCTTCAGGGTTGAAGGGCCAAGGCAGCGGAATGCTTCAGGGTTTAATGGCCAAGGCAGCGGAATGCTTCAGGGTTGAATGGCCAAGGCAGCGGAATGCTTCAGGGTTTAAGGGCCAAGGCAGTGGAATGCTTCAGGGTTGAAGGGCCAAGGCAGCGGAATGCTTCAGGGTTTAAGGGCGAAGGTAGCGGAATGCTTCAGGGTTTAATGGCCAAGGCAGCGGAAAGCTTCAGGGTTTAAGGGCCAAGGCATCGGAATGCTTAAGGGTTTAAGGGCCAAGGCAGCGGAAAGCTTCAGGGTTTAAGGGCCACGGCAGCGGAATGCTTCAGGGTTTTATGGCCAAGGCAGCAGAATGCTTCAGGGTTTAAGGGCCAAGGCAGCGGAATGCTTCAGGGTTTAAGGGCCAAAGCAGCGGAATGCTTCAGGGTTGAAAGGCCAAGGCAGCGGAATGCTTCAGGGTTTAATGGCCAAGGCAGCGGAATGCTTCAAGGTTTAAGGGCCAAGGCAGCGGAATGCTTCAGGGTTTAGGGGCCAAGGCAGCGGAATGCTTCAGGTTTTAAGGGCCAAGGCAGCGGAAAGCTGCAGGGTTTAAGGGCCAAGGCAGCGGAATGCTTCAGGGTTTAAGGGCCAAGGCAGCGGAAAGCTTCAGGGTTCAAGGACCAAGGCAGCGGAATGCTTCAGGGTGGAAGGGCCAAGGCAGCGGAAAGCTTCAGGGTTTAAGGGCCAAGGCAGCGAAATGTCTCAGGGTTGAAGGGCCAAGGCAGCGGAATGCTTCAGGGCTTAAGGACCAAGGCAGCGGAATGCTTCAGGGTTGAAGGGCCAAGGCAGCGGAATGCTTCAGGGCTTAAGGACCAAGGCAGCGGAATGCTTCAGGGTTGAAGGGCCAAGGCAGCGGAATGCTTCAGGGTTCAAGGGCCAAAGCAGCGGAATGCTTCAGGGTTTAAGGGCCAAGGCAGCGGAATGCTTCAGGGTTTAAGGGCCAAGGCAGCGGAATGCTTCAGGGTTGAAGGGCCAAGGCAGCGGAATGCTTCAGGGCTTAAGGACCAAGGCAGCGGAATGCTTCAGGGTTGAAGGGCCAAGGCAGCGGAATGCTTCAGGGTTCAAGGGCCAAAGCAGCGGAATGCTTCGGGGTTTAAGGGCCAAGGCAGCGGAATGCTTCAGGGTTCAAGGGCCAAGGCAGCGGAATGCTTCAGGGTTTAAGGGCCAAAGCAGCGGAATGCTTCAGGGTTGAAGGGCCAAGGCAGCGGAATGCTTCAGGGTTTAAGGGCCAAGGCAGCGGAATGCTTCAGGGTTGAAGGGCCAAGGCAGCGGAATGCTTCAGGGTTCAAGGGCCAAAGCAGCGGAATGCTTCAGGGTTTAAGGGCCAAGGCAGCGGAATGCTTCAGGGTTGAAGGGCCAAGGTTGCGGAATGCTTCAGGGTTGAAGGGCCAAGGCAGCGGAATGCTTCAGGGTTGAAGGGCCAAGGCAGCGGAATGCTTCAGGGTTTAATGGCCAAGGCAGCGGAATGCTTCAGGGTTGAATGGCCAAGGCAGCGGAATGCTTCAGGGTTTAAGGGCCAAGGCAGTGGAATGCTTCAGGGTTGAAGGGCCAAGGCAGCGGAATGCTTCAGGGTTTAAGGGCGAAGGTAGCGGAATGCTTCAGGGTTTAATGGCCAAGGCAGCGGAAAGCTTCAGGGTTTAAGGGCCAAGGCATCGGAATGCTTAAGGGTTTAAGGGCCAAGGCAGCGGAATGCTTCAGGGTTTAAGGGCCAAGGTTGCGGAATGCTTCAGGGTTTAAGGGCCAAGGCAGCGGAATGCTTCAGGGTGTTATGGCCAAGGCAGCAGATTGCTTCAGGGTTCTATGGCCAAGGCAGCGGGATGCTTCAGGGTTTTATGGACAAGGCAGCAGAATGCTTCAGGGTTTAAGGGCCAAGGCAGCGGAAAGCTTCAGGGTTTAAGGGCCAAAGCAGCGGAATGCTTCATGGTTTAAGGGCCAAGGCAGCGGAATGCTTCAGGGTTTAAGGGCCAAAGTAGCGGAATGCTTCAGGGTTTAAGGGCCAAGGCAGCGGAATGCTTCAGGGTTTAAGGGCCAAGGCAGCGGAATGCTTCAGGGTTTAAGGGCCAAAGCAGCGGAATGCTTCAGGGCTTAAGGGCCAAGGCAGCGGAATGCTTCAGGGTTTAATGGCCAAGGCAGCAGAAAGCTTCAGGGTTTAATGGCCAAGGCAGCGGAATGCTTCAGGGTTTAATGGCCAAAGCAGCGGAATGCTTCAGGGTTTAAGAGCCAAAGCAGCGGAATGCTTCAGGGTTTAAGGGCCAAAGCAGCGGAATGCTTCAGGGTTCAAGAGCCAAGGCAGCGGAATGCTTCAGGGTTGAAGGGCCAAGGCAGCGGAATGCTTCAGGGTTTAAGAGCCAATGCAGCGGAATGCTTCAGGGTTTAATGGCCAAGGCAGCAGAATGCTTCAGGGTTTAAGGGCCAAGGCAGCGGAATGCTTCAGGGTTGAAGGGCCAAGGCAGCGGAATGCCTCAGGATTTAAGGGCCAATGCAGCGGAATCCTTCAGGGTTGAAGGTTCAAGGCAGCGGAATGCTTCAGGGTTGAAGGGCCAAAGGCAGCGTAATGCTTCAGGGTTTTATGGCCAAGGCAGCGGAATGCTTCATGGTTTAAGGGCCAAGGTTGCGGAAAGCTTCAGGGTTTAAGGGCCAAGGCAGCGGAAAGCTTCAGGGTTTAAGGGCCACGGCAGCGGAATGCTTCAGGGTTTTATGGCCAAGGCAGCGGAATGCTTCAGGATTCAAGGGCCAAGGCAGCGGAATAATTCAGGGTTTAATGGCCAAGGCAGCGGAATGCTTCAAGGTTTAAGGGCCAAGGCAGCGGAATGCTTCAGGGTTTAGGGGCCAAGGCAGCGGAATGCTTCAGGTTTTAAGGGCCAAGGCAGCGGAAAGCTGCAGGGTTTAAGGGCCAAGGCAGCGGAATGCTTCAGGGTTTAAGGGCCAAGGCAGCGGAAAGCTTCAGGGTTCAAGGACCAAGGCAGCGGAATGCTTCAGGGTGGAAGGGCCAAGGCAGCGGAAAGCTTCAGGGTTTAAGGGCCAAGGCAGCGAAATGTCTCAGGGTTGAAGGGCCAAGGCAGCGGAATGCTTCAGGGCTTAAGGACCAAGGCAGCGGAATGCTTCAGGGTTGAAGGGCCAAGGCAGCGGAATGCTTCAGGGCTTAAGGACCAAGGCAGCGGAATGCTTCAGGGTTGAAGGGCCAAGGCAGCGGAATGCTTCAGGGTTCAAGGGCCAAAGCAGCGGAATGCTTCAGGGTTTAAGGGCCACGGCAGCGGAATGCTTCAGGGTTTAAGGGCCAAGGCAGCGGAATGCTTCAGGGTTGAAGGGCCAAGGCAGCGGAATGCTTCAGGGCTTAAGGACCAAGGCAGCGGAATGCTTCAGGGTTGAAGGGCCAAGGCAGCGGAATGCTTCAGGGTTCAAGGGCCAAAGCAGCGGAATGCTTCAGGGTTTAAGGGCCAAGGCAGCGGAATGCTTCAGGGTTCAAGGGCCAAGGCAGCGGAATGCTTCAAGGTTTAAGGGCCAAAGCAGCGGAATGCTTCAGGGTTGAAGGGCCAAGGCAGCGGAATGCTTCAGGGTTCAAGGGCCAAAGCAGCGGAATGCTTCAGGGTTTAAGGGCCAAGGCAGCGGAATGCTTCAGGGTTTAATGGCCAAGGCAGCGGAATGCTTCAAGGTTGAAGGGCCAAGGCAGCGGAATGCTTCAGGGTTGAAGGGCCAAGGCAGCGGAATGCTTCAGGGTTTAATGGCCAAGGCAGCGGAATGCTTCAGGGTTGAATGGCCAAGGCAGCGGAATGCTTCAGGGTTTAAGGGCCAAGGCAGTGGAATGCTTCAGGGTTGAAGGGCCAAGGCAGCGGAATGCTTCAGGGTTTAAGGGCGAAGGTAGCGGAATGCTTCAGGGTTTAATGGCCAAGGCAGCGGAAAGCTTCAGGGTTTAAGGGCCAAGGCATCGGAATGCTTAAGGGTTTAAGGGCCAAGGCAGCGGAATGCTTCAGGGTTTAAGGGCCAAGGTTGCGGAATGCTTCAGGGTTTAAGGGCCAAGGCAGCGGAATGCTTCAGGGTTGAAGGGCCAAGGCAGCGGAATGCTTCAGGGTTGAAGGGCCAAGGCAGCGGAATGCCTCAGGGTTTAAGGGCCAATGCAGCGGAATCCTTCAGGGTTGAAGGTTCAAGGCAGCGGAATGCTTCAGGGTTGAAGGGCCAAAGGCAGCGGAATGCTTCAGGGTTTTATGGCCAAGGCAGCGGAATGCTTCAGGGTTTAAGGGCCAAGGTTGCGGAAAGCTTCAGGGTTTAAGGGCCAAGGCAGCGGAAAGCTTCAGGGTTTAAGGGCCACGGCAGCGGAATGCTTCAGGGTTTTATGGCCAAGGCAGCGGAATGCTTCAGGGTTTAAGAGCCAAGGCAGCGGAATGCTTCAGGATTCAAGGGCCAAGGCAGCGGAAAGCTTCAGGGTTTAAGGGCCAAGGCAGCGGAATGCTTCAGGGTTTTATGGCCAAGGCAGCAGAATGCTTCAGGGTTTAAGGGCCAAGGTTGCGGAAAGCTGCAGGGTTTAAGGGCCAAAGCAGCGGAATGCTTCAGGGTTGAAGGGCCAAGGCAGCGGAATGCTTCAGGGTTTAATGGCCAAGGCAGCGGAATGCTTCAAGGTTTAAGGGCCAAGGCAGCGGAATGCTTCAGGTTTTAGGGGCCAAGGCAGCGGAATGCTTCAGGTTTTAAGGGCCAAGGCAGCGGAAAGCTGCAGGGTTTAAGGGCCAAGGCAGCGGAATGCTTCAGGGTTTAAGGGCCAAGGCAGCGGAAAGCTTCAGGGTTCAAGGACCAAGGCAGCGGAATGCTTCAGGGTGGAAGGGCCAAGGCAGCGGAAAGCTTCAGGGTTTAAGGGCCAAGGCAGCGAAATGTCTCAGGGTTGAAGGGCCAAGGCAGCGGAATGCTTCAGGGCTTAAGGACCAAGGCAGCGGAATGCTTCAGGGTTGAAGGGCCAAGGCAGCGGAATGCTTCAAGGCTTAAGGACCAAGGCAGCGGAATGCTTCAGGGTTGAAGGGCCAAGGCAGCGGAATGCTTCAGGGTTCAAGGGCCAAAGCAGCGGAATGCTTCAGGGTTTAAGGGCCAAGGCAGCGGAATGCTTCAGGGTTTAAGGGCCAAGGCAGCGGAATGCTTCAGGGTTGAAGGGCCAAGGCAGCGGAATGCTTCAGGGCTTAAGGACCAAGGCAGCGGAATGCTTCAGGGTTGAAGGGCCAAGGCAGCGGAATGCTTCAGGGTTCAAGGGCCAAAGCAGCGGAATGCTTCAGGGTTTAAGGGCCAAGGCAGCGGAATGCTTCAGGGTTCAAGGGCCAAGGCAGCGGAATGCTTCAGGGCTTAAGGGCCAAGGCAGCGGAATGCTTCAGGGTTGAAGGGCCAAGGCAGCGGAATGCCTCAGGGTTTAAGGGCCAATGCAGCGGAATCCTTCAGGGTTGAAGGTTCAAGGCAGCGGAATGCTTCAGGGTTGAAGGGCCAAAGGCAGCGGAATGCTTCAGGGTTTTATGGCCAAGGCAGCGGAATGCTTCAGGGTTTAAGGGCCAAGGTTGCGGAAAGCTTCAGGTTTTAAGGGCCAAGGCAGCGGAAAGCTTCAGGGTTTAAGGGCCACGGCAGCGGAATGCTTCAGGGTTTTATGGCCAAGGCAGCGGAATGCTTCAGGATTCAAGGGCCAAGGCAGCGGAAAGCTTCAGGGTTTAAGGGCCACGGCAGCGGAATGCTTCAGGGTTTTATGGCCAAGGCAGCAGAATGCTTCAGGGTTTAAGGGCCAAGGCAGCGGAAAGCTTCAGGGTTTAAGGGCCAAAGCATCGGAATGCTTCAGGGTTGAAGGGCCAAGGCAGCGGAATAATTCAGGGTTTAATGGCCAAGGCAGCGGAATGCTTCAAGGTTTAAGGGCCAAGGCAGCGGAATGCTTCAGGGTTTATGGGCCAAGGCAGCGGAATGCTTCAGGTTTTAAGGGCCAAGGCAGCGGAATGCTTCAGGGTTGAAGGGCCAAGGCAGCGGAATGCTTCAGGGTTTAAGGGCCAAGGCAGCGGAATGCTTCAGGGTTTAAGGGCCAAGGCAGCGGAATGCTTCAGGGTTGAAGGGCCAAGGCAGCGGAATGCTTCAGGGCTTAAGGACCAAGGCAGCGGAATGCTTCAGGGTTTAAGGGCCAAGGCAGCGGAAAGCTTCAGGGTTCAAGGACCAAGGCAGCGGAATGCTTCAGGGTGGAAGGGCCAAGGCAGCGGAAAGCTTCAGGGTTTAAGGGCCAAGGCAGCGAAATGTCTCAGGGTTGAAGGGCCAAGGCAGCGGAATGCTTCAGGGCTTAAGGACCAAGGCAGCGGAATGCTTCAGGGTTGAAGGGCCAAGGCAGCGGAATGCTTTAGGGCTTAAGGACCAAGGCAGCGGAATGCTTCAGGGTTGAAGGGCCAAGGCAGCGGAATGCTTCAGGGTTCAAGGGCCAAAGCAGCGGAATGCTTCAGGGTTTAAGGGCCAAGGCAGCGGAATGCTTCAGGGTTTAAGGGCCAAGGCAGCGGAATGCTTCAGGGTTGAAGGGCCAAGGCAGCGGAATGCTTCAGGGCTTAAGGACCAAGGCAGCGGAATGCTTCAGGGTTGAAGGGCCAAGGCAGCGGAATGCTTCAGGGTTCAAGGGCCAAAGCAGCGGAATGCTTCAGGGTTTGAGGGCCAAGGCAGCGGAATGCTTCAGGGTTCAAGGGCCAAGGCAGCGGAATGCTTCAGGTTTTAAGGGCCAAAGCAGCGGAATGCTTCAGGGTTGAAGGGCCAAGGCAGCGGAATGCTTCAGGGTTTAAGGGCCAAGGCAGCGGAATGCTTCAGGGTTGAAGGGCCAAGGCAGCGGAATGCTTCAGGGTTCAAGGGCCAAAGCAGCGGAATGCTTCAGGGTTTAAGGGCCAAGGCAGCGGAATGCTTCAGGGTTTAATGGCCAAGGTTGCGGAATGCTTCAAGGTTGAAGGGCCAAGGCAGCGGAATGCTTCAGGGTTGAAGGGCCAAGGCAGCGGAATGCTTCAGGGTTTAATGGCCAAGGCAGCGGAATGCTTCAGGGTTGAATGGCCAAGGCAGCGGAATGCTTCAGGGTTTAAGGGCCAAGGCAGTGGAATGCTTCAGGGTTGAAGGGCCAAGGCAGCGGAATGCTTCAGGGTTTAAGGGCGAAGGTAGCGGAATGCTTCAGGGTTTAATGGCCAAGGCAGCGGAAAGCTTCAGGGTTTAAGGGCCAAGGCATCGGAATGCTTAAGGGTTTAAGGGCCAAGGCAGCGGAATGCTTCAGGGTTTAAGGGCCAAGGTTGCGGAATGCTTCAGGGTTTAAGGGCCAAGGCAGCGGAATGCTTCAGGGTGTTATGGCCAAGGCAGCGGATTGCTTCAGGGTTCTATGGCCAAGGCAGCGGGATGCTTCAGGGTTTTATGGCCAAGGCAGCAGAATGCTTCAGGGTTTAAGGGCCAAGGCAGCGGAAAGCTTCAGGGTTTAAGGGCCAAAGCAGCGGAATGCTTCAGGGTTTAAGGGCCAAGGCAGCGGAATGCTTCAGGGTTTAAGGGCCAAAGTAGCGGAATGCTTCAGGGTTGAAGGGCCAAGGCAGCGGAATGCTTCAGGTTTTAAGGGCCAAGGCAGCGGAAAGCTGCAGGGTTTAAGGGCCAAGGCAGCGGAATGCTTGAGGGTTTAAGGGCCAAGGCAGCGGAAAGCTTCAGGGTTCAAGGACCAAGGCAGCGGAATGCTTCAGGGTGGAAGGGCCAAGGCAGCGGAAAGCTTCAGGGTTTAAGGGCCAAGGCAGCGAAATGTCTCAGGGTTGAAGGGCCAAGGCAGCGGAATGCTTCAGGGCTTAAGGACCAAGGCAGCGGAATGCTTCAGGGTTGAAGGGCCAATGCAGCGGAATGCTTCGGGGCTTAAGGACCAAGGCAGCGGAATGCTTCAGGGTTGAAGGGCCAAGGCAGCGGAATGCTTCAGGGTTCAAGGGCCAAAGCAGCGGAATGCTTCAGGGTTTAAGGGCCAAGGCAGCGGAATGCTTCAGGGTTTAAGGGCCAAGGCAGCGGAATGCTTCAGGGTTGAAGGGCCAAGGCAGCGGAATGCTTCAGGGCTTAAGGACCAAGGCAGCGGAATGCTTCAGGGTTGAAGGGCCAAGGCAGCGGAATGCTTCAGGGTTCAAGGGCCAAAGCAGCGGAATGCTTCAGGGTTTAAGGGCCAAGGCAGCGGAATGCTTCAGGGTTCAAGGGCCAAGGCAGCGGAATGCTTCAGGGTTTAAGGGCCAAAGCAGCGGAATGCTTCAGGGTTGAAGGGCCAAGGCAGCGGAATGCTTCAGGGTTTAAGGGCCAAGGCAGCGGAATGCTTCAGGGTTGAAGGGCCAAGGCAGCGGAATGCTTCATGGTTCAAGGGCCAAAGCAGCGGAATGCTTCAGGGTTTAAGGGCCAAGGCAGCGGAATGCTTCAGGGTTTAATGGCCAAGGTTGCGGAATGCTTCAGGGTTGAAGGGCCAAGGCAGCGGAATGCTTCAGGGTTGAAGGGCCAAGGCAGCGGAATGCTTTAGGGTTTAAGGGCCAAGGCAGCGGAATGCTTCAGGGTTTAAGGGCCAAGGTTGCGGAATGCTTCAGGGTTTAAGGGCCAAGGCAGCGGAATGCTTCAGGGTGTTATGGCCAAGGCAGCGGATTGCTTCAGGGTTCTATGGCCAAGGCAGCGGGATGCTTCAGGGTTTTATGGCCAAGGCAGCAGAATGCTTCAGGGTTTAAGGGCCAAGGCAGCGGAATGCTTCAGGGTTCAAGGGCCAAAGCAGCGGAATGCTTCAGGGTTTAAGGGCCAAGGCAGCGGAATGCTTCAGGGTTTAAGGGCCAAAGTAGCGGAATGCTTCAGGGTTGAAGGGCCAAGGCAGCGGAATGCTTCAGGGTTTAAGGGCCAAGGCAGCGGAATGCTTCAGGGTTTAAGGGCCAAAGCAGCGGAATGCTTCAGGGCTTCAGGGCCAAGGCAGCGGAATGCTTCAGGGTTTAATGGCCAAGGCAGCAGAAAGCTTCAGGGTTTAATGGCCAAGGCAGCGGAATGCTTCAGGGTTTAATGGCCAAAGCAGCGGAATGCTTCAGGGTTTAAGAGCCAAACCAGCGGAATGCTTCAGGGTTTAAGGGCCAAAGCATCGGAATGCTTCAGGGTTCAAGAGCCAAGGCAGCGGAATGCTTCAGGGTTTAAGGGCCAAAGCAGCGGAATGCTTCAGGGTTTAAGAGCCAAGGCAGCGGAATGCTTCAGGGTTTAAGGGCCAAAGCAGCGGAATGCTTCAGGGTTTAAGAGCCAAGGCAGCGGAATGCTTCAGGGTTTAATGGCCAAGGCAGCGGAATGCTTCAGGGTTTAAGGGCCAAGGCAGCGGAATGCTTCAGGGTTTAATGGCCAAGGCAGCGGAATGCTTCAGGGTTTAATGGCCAAGGTTGCGGAATGCTTCAGGGTTGAAGGGCCAAGGCAGCGGAATGCTTCAGGGTTGAAGGGCCAAGGCAGCGGAATGCTTCAGGGTTGAAGGGCCAAGGCAGCGGAATGCCTCAGGGTTTAAGGGCCAATGCAGCGGAATCCTTCAGGGTTGAAGGTTCAAGGCAGCGGAATGCTTCAGGGTTGAAGGGCCAAAGGCAGCGGAATGCTTCATGGTTTTATGGCCAAGGCAGCGGAATGCTTCAGGGTTTAAGGGCCAAGGTTGCGGAAAGCTTCAGGGTTTAAGGGCCAAGGCAGCGGAAAGCTTCAGGGTTTAAGGGCCACGGCAGCGGAATGCTTCAGGGTTTTATGGCCAAGGCAGCGGAATGCTTCAGGATTCAAGGGCCAAGGCAGCGGAAAGCTTCAGGGTTTAAGGGCCACGGCAGCGGAATGCTTCAGGGTTTTATGGCCAAGGCAGCAGAATGCTTCAGGGTTTAAGGGCCAAGGCAGCGGAATGCTTCAGGGTTTAAGGGCCAAAGCAGCGGAATGCTTCAGGGTTGAAGGGCCAAGGCAGCGGAATGCTTCAGGGTTTAATGGCCAAGGCAGCGGAATGCTTCAAGGTTTAAGGGCCAAGGCAGCGGAATGCTTCAGGGTTTAGGGGCCAAGGCAGCGGAATGCTTCAGGTTTTAAGGGCCAAGGCAGCGGAAAGCTGCAGGGTTTAAGGGCCAAGGCAGCGGAATGCTTCAGGGTTTAAGGGCCAAGGCAGCGGAAAGCTTCAGGGTTCAAGGACCAAGGCAGCGGAATGCTTCAGGGTGGAAGGGCCAAGGCAGCGGAAAGCTTCAGGGTTTAAGGGCCAAGGCAGCGAAATGTCTCAGGGTTGAAGGGCCAAGGCAGCGGAATGCTTCAGGGCTTAAGGACCAAGGCAGCGGAATGCTTCAGGGTTGAAGGGCCAAGGCAGCGGAATGCTTCAGGGCTTAAGGACCAAGGCAGCGGAATGCTTCAGGGTTGAAGGGCCAAGGCAGCGGAATGCTTCAGGGTTCAAGGGCCAAAGCAGCGGAATGCTTCAGGGTTTAAGGGCCAAGGCAGCGGAATGCTTCAGGGTTTAAGGGCCAAGGCAGCGGAATGCTTCAGGGTTGAAGGGCCAAGGCAGCGGAATGCTTCAGGGCTTAAGGACCAAGGCAGCGGAATGCTTCAGGGTTGAAGGGCCAAGGCAGCGGAATGCTTCAGGGTTCAAGGGCCAAAGCAGCGGAATGCTTCGGGGTTTAAGGGCCAAGGCAGCGGAATGCTTCAGGGTTCAAGGGCCAAGGCAGCGGAATGCTTCAGGGTTTAAGGGCCAAAGCAGCGGAATGCTTCAGGGTTGAAGGGCCAAGGCAGCGGAATGCTTCAGGGTTTAAGGGCCAAGGCAGCGGAATGCTTCAGGGTTGAAGGGCCAAGGCAGCGGAATGCTTCAGGGTTCAAGGGCCAAAGCAGCGGAATGCTTCAGGGTTTAAGGGCCAAGGCAGCGGAATGCTTCAGGGTTTAAGGGCCAAGGTTGCGGAATGCTTCAGGGTTGAAGGGCCAAGGCAGCGGAATGCTTCAGGGTTGAAGGGCCAAGGCAGCGGAATGCTTCAGGGTTTAATGGCCAAGGCAGCGGAATGCTTCAGGGTTGAATGGCCAAGGCAGCGGAATGCTTCAGGGTTTAAGGGCCAAGGCAGTGGAATGCTTCAGGGTTGAAGGGCCAAGGCAGCGGAATGCTTTAGGGTTTAAGGGCGAAGGTAGCGGAATGCTTCAGGGTTTAATGGCCAAGGCAGCGGAAAGCTTCAGGGTTTAAGGGCCAAGGCATCGGAATGCTTAAGGGTTTAAGGGCCAAGGCAGCGGAATGCTTCAGGGTTTAAGGGCCAAGGTTGCGGAATGCTTCAGGGTTTAAGGGCCAAGGCAGCGGAATGCTTCAGGGTGTTATGGCCAAGGCAGCAGATTGCTTCAGGGTTCTATGGCCAAGGCAGCGGGATGCTTCAGGGTTTTATGGCCAAGGCAGCAGAATGCTTCAGGGTTTAAGGGCCAAGGCAGCGGAAAGCTTCAGGGTTTAAGGGCCAAAGCAGCGGAATGCTTCATGGTTTAAGGGCCAAGGCAGCGGAATGCTTCAGGGTTTAAGGGCCAAAGTAGCGGAATGCTTCAGGGTTTAAGGGCCAAGGCAGCGGAATGCTTCAGGGTTTAAGGGCCAAGGCAGCGGAATGCTTCAGGGTTTAAGGGCCAAAGCAGCGGAATGCTTCAGGGCTTAAGGGCCAAGGCAGCGGAATGCTTCAGGGTTTAATGGCCAAGGCAGCAGAAAGCTTCAGGGTTTAATGGCCAAGGCAGCGGAATGCTTCAGGGTTTAATGGCCAAAGCAGCGGAATGCTTCAGGGTTTAAGAGCCAAAGCAGCGGAATGCTTCAGGGTTGAAGGGCCAAGGCAGCGGAATGCTTCAGGGTTCAAGAGCCAAGGCAGCGGAATGCTTCAGGGTTGAAGGGCCAAAGCAGCGGAATGCTTCAGGGTTTAAGAGCCAAGGCAGCGGAATGCTTCAGGGTTTAAGGGCCAAAGCAGCGGAATGCTTCAGGGTTTAAGAGCCAATGCAGCGGAATGCTTCAGGGTTTAATGGCCAAGGCAGCGGAATGCTTCAGGGTTTAAGGGCCAAGGCAGCGGAATGCTTCAGGGTTTAATGGCCAAGGCAGCGGAATGCTTCAGGGTTTAATGGCCAAGGTTGCGGAATGCTTCAGGGTTGAAGGGCCAAGGCAGCGGAATGCTTCAGGGTTGAAGGGCCAAGGCAGCGGAATGCTTCAGGGTTGAAGGGCCAAGGCAGCGGAATGCCTCAGGGTTTAAGGGCCAATGCAGCGGAATCCTTCAGGGTTGAAGGTTCAAGGCAGCGGAATGCTTCAGGGTTGAAGGGCCAAAGGCAGCGGAATGCTTCAGGGTTTAAGGGCCAAGGCAGCGGAATGCTTCAGGGTTTAAGGGCCAAGGTTGCGGAAAGCTTCAGGGTTTAAGGGCCAAGGCAGCGGAAAGCTTCAGGGTTTAAGGGCCACGGCAGCGGAATGCTTCAGGGTTTTATGGCCAAGGCAGCGGAATGCTTCAGGATTCAAGGGCCAAGGCAGCAGAAAGCTTCAGGGTTTAAGGGCCACGGCAGCGGAATGCTTCAGGGTTTTATGGCCAAGGCAGCAGAATGCTTCAGGGTTTAAGGGCCAAGGCAGCGGAAAGCTTCAGGGTTTAAGGGCCAAAGCAGCGGAATGCTTCAAGGTTTAAGGGCCAAGGCAGCGGAATGCTTCAGGGTTTAAGGGCCAAGGCAGCGGAATGCTTCAGGGTTGAAGGGCCAAGGCAGCGGAATGCTTCAGGGCTTAAGGACCAAGGCAGCGGAATGCTTCAGGGTTGAAGGGCCAAGGCAGCGGAATGCTTCAGGGTTCAAGGGCCAAAGCAGCGGAATGCTTCGGGGTTTAAGGGCCAAGGCAGCGGAATGCTTCAGGGTTCAAGGGCCAAGGCAGCGGAATGCTTCAGGGTTTAAGGGCCAAGGCAGCGGAATGCTTCAGGGTTGAAGGGCCAAGGCAGCGGAATGCTTCAGGGTTTAAGGGCCAAGGCAGCGGAATGCTTCAGGGTTGAAGGGCCAAGGCAGCGGAATGCTTCAGGGTTCAAGGGCCAAAGCAGCGGAATGCTTCAGGGTTTAAGGGCCAAGGCAGCGGAATGCTTCAGGGTTTAAGGGCCAAGGTTGCGGAATGCTTCAGGGTTGAAGGGCCAAGGCAGCGGAATGCTTCAGGGTTGAAGGGCCAAGGCAGCGGAATGCTTCAGGGTTTAATGGCCAAGGCAGCGGAATGCTTCAGGGTTGAATGGCCAAGGCAGCGGAATGCTTCAGGGTTTAAGGGCCAAGGCAGTGGAATGCTTCAGGGTTGAAGGGCCAAGGCAGCGGAATGCTTTAGGGTTTAAGGGCGAAGGTAGCGGAATGCTTCAGGGTTTAAGGGCCAAGGCAGCGGAAAGCTTCAGGGTTTAAGGGCCAAGGCATCGGAATGCTTAAGGGTTTAAGGGCCAAGGCAGCGGAATGCTTCAGGGTTTAAGGGCCAAGGTTGCGGAATGCTTCAGGGTTTAAGGGCCAAGGCAGCGGAATGCTTCAGGGTGTTATGGCCAAGGCAGCAGATTGCTTCAGGGTTCTATGGCCAAGGCAGCGGGATGCTTCAGGGTTTTATGGCCAAGGCAGCAGAATGCTTCAGGGTTTAAGGGCCAAGGCAGCGGAAAGCTTCAGGGTTTAAGGGCCAAAGCAGCGGAATGCTTCATGGTTTAAGGGCCAAGGCAGCGGAATGCTTCAGGGTTTAAGGGCCAAAGTAGCGGAATGCTTCAGGGTTTAAGGGCCAAGGCAGCGGAATGCTTCAGGGTTTAAGGGCCAAGGCAGCGGAATGCTTCAGGGTTTAAGGGCCAAAGCAGCGGAATGCTTCAGGGCTTAAGGGCCAAGGCAGCGGAATGCTTCAGGGTTTAATGGCCAAGGCAGCAGAAAGCTTCAGGGTTTAATGGCCAAGGCAGCGGAATGCTTCAGGGTTTAATGGCCAAAGCAGCGGAATGCTTCAGGGTTTAAGAGCCAAAGCAGCGGAATGCTTCAGGGTTGAAGGGCCAAGGCAGCGGAATGCTTCAGGGTTCAAGAGCCAAGGCAGCGGAATGCTTCAGGGTTTAAGGGCCAAAGCAGCGGAATGCTTCAGGGTTTAAGAGCCAAGGCAGCGGAATGCTTCAGGGTTTAAGGGCCAAAGCAGCGGAATGCTTCAGGGTTTAAGAGCCAATGCAGCGGAATGCTTCAGGGTTTAATGGCCAAGGCAGCGGAATGCTTCAGGGTTTAAGGGCCAAGGCAGCGGAATGCTTCAGGGTTTAATGGCCAAGGCAGCGGAATGCTTCAGGGTTTAATGGCCAAGGTTGCGGAATGCTTCAGGGTTGAAGGGCCAAGGCAGCGGAATGCTTCAGGGTTGAAGGGCCAAGGCAGCGGAATGCTTCAGGGTTGAAGGGCCAAGGCAGCGGAATGCCTCAGGGTTTAAGGGCCAATGCAGCGGAATCCTTCAGGGTTGAAGGTTCAAGGCAGCGGAATGCTTCAGGGTTGAAGGGCCAAAGGCAGCGGAATGCTTCAGGGTTTAAGGGCCAAGGCAGCGGAATGCTTCAGGGTTTAAGGGCCAAGGTTGCGGAAAGCTTCAGGGTTTAAGGGCCAAGGCAGCGGAAAGCTTCAGGGTTTAAGGGCCACGGCAGCGGAATGCTTCAGGGTTTTATGGCCAAGGCAGCGGAATGCTTCAGGATTCAAGGGCCAAGGCAGCAGAAACCTTCAGGGTTTAAGGGCCACGGCAGCGGAATGCTTCAGGGTTTTATGGCCAAGGCAGCAGAATGCTTCAGGGTTTAAGGGCCAAGGCAGCGGAAATGCTTCAGGGTTTAAGGGCCAAAGCAGCGGAATGCTTCAGGGTTGAAGGGCCAAGGCAGCGGAATAATTCAGGGTTTAATGGCCAAGGCAGCGGAATGCTTCAAGGTTTAAGGGCCAAGGCAGCGGAATGCTTCAGGGTTTAGGGGCCAAGGCAGCGGAATGCTTCAGGTTTTAAGGGCCAAGGCAGCGGAAAGCTGCAGGGTTTAAGGGCCAAGGCAGCGGAATGCTTCAGGGTTTAAGGGCCAAGGCAGCGGAAAGCTTCAGGGTTCAAGGACCAAGGCAGCGGAATGCTTCAGGGTGGAAGGGCCAAGGCAGCGGAAAGCTTCAGGGTTTAAGGGCCAAGGCAGCGAAATGTCTCAGAGTTGAAGGGCCAAGGCAGCGGAATGCTTCAGGGCTTAAGGACCAAGGCAGCGGAATGCTTCAGGGTTGAAGGGCCAAGGCAGCGGAATGCTTCGGGGCTTAAGGACCAAGGCAGCGGAATGCTTCAGGGTTGAAGGGCCAAGGCAGCGGAATGCTTCAGGGTTGAAGGGCCAAGGCAGCGGAATGCTTCAGGGTTTAAGGGCCAAAGCAGCGGAATGCTTCAGGGTTTAAGGGCCAAGGCAGCGGAATGCTTCAGGGTTCAAGGGCCAAGGCAGCGGAATGCTTCAGGGTTTAAGGGACCAAGGCAGCGGAATGCTTCAGGGTTGAAGGGCCAAGGCAGCGGAATGCTTCAGGGTTTAAGGGCCAAGGCAGCGGAATGCTTCAGGGTTGAAGGGCCAAGGCAGCGGAATGCTTCATGGTTCAAGGGCCAAAGCAGCGGAATGCTTCAGGGTTTAAGGGCCAAGGCAGCGGAATGCTTCAGGGTTTAATGGCCAAGGTTGCGGAATGCTTCAGGGTTGAAGGGCCAAGGCAGCGGAATGCTTCAGGGTTGAAGGGCCAAGGCAGCGGAATGCTTTAGGGTTTAAGGGCCAAGGCAGCGGAATGCTTCAGGGTTTAAGGGCCAAGGTTGCGGAATGCTTCAGGGTTTAAGGGCCAAGGCAGAGGAATGCTTCAGGGTGTTATGGCCAAGGCAGCGGATTGCTTCAGGGTTCTATGGCCAAGGCAGCGGGATGCTTCAGGGTTTTATGGCCAAGGCAGCAGAATGCTTCAGGGTTTAAGGGCCAAGGCAGCGGAATGCTTCAGGGTTCAAGGGCCAAAGCAGCGGAATGCTTCAGGGTTTAAGGGCCAAGGCAGCGGAATGCTTCAGGGTTTAAGGGCCAAAGTAGCGGAATGCTTCAGGGTTGAAGGGCCAAGGCAGCGGAATGCTTCAGGGTTTAAGGGCCAAGGCAGCGGAATGCTTCAGGGTTTAAGGGCCAAAGCAGCGGAATGCTTCAGGGCTTCAGGGCCAAGGCAGCGGAATGCTTCAGGGTTTAATGGCCAAGGCAGCAGAAAGCTTCAGGGTTTAATGGCCAAGGCAGCGGAATGCTTCAGGGTTTAATGGCCAAAGCAGCGGAATGCTTCAGGGTTTAAGAGCCAAAGCCAGCGGAATGCTTCAGGGTTTAAGGGCCAAAGCATCGGAATGCTTCAGGGTTCAAGAGCCAAGGCAGCGGAATGCTTCAGGGTTTAAGGGCCAAAGCAGCGGAATGCTTCAGGGTTTAAGAGCCAAGGCAGCGGAATGCTTCAGGGTTTAAGGGCCAAAGCAGCGGAATGCTTCAGGGTTTAAGAGCCAAGGCAGCGGAATGCTTCAGGGTTTAATGGCCAAGGCAGCGGAATGCTTCAGGGTTTAAGGGCCAAGGCAGCGGAATGCTTCAGGGTTTAATGGCCAAGGCAGCGGAATGCTTCAGGGTTTAATGGCCAAGGTAGCGGAATGCTTCAGGGTTGAAGGGCCAAGGCAGCGGAATGCTTCAGGGTTGAAGGGCCAAGGCAGCGGAATGCTTCAGGGTTGAAGGGCCAAGGCAGCGGAATGCCTCAGGGTTTAAGGGCCAATGCAGCGGAATGCCTTCAGGGTTGAAGGTCAAGGCAGCGGAATGCTTCAGGGTTGAAGGGCCAAGGCAGCGGAATGCTTCATGGTTTTATGGCCAAGGCAGCGGAATGCTTCAGGGTTTAAGGGCCAAGGTTGCGGAATGCTTCAGGGTTTAAGGGCCAAGGCAGCGGAATGCTTCAGGGTTTAAGGGCCACGGCAGCGGAATGCTTCAGGGTTTAATGGCCAAGGCAGCGGAATGCTTCAGGATTCAAGGGCCAAGGCAGCGGAAAGCTTCAGGGTTTAAGGGCCAAGGCAGCGGAATGCTTCAGGGTTTTATGGCCAAGGCAGCAGAATGCTTCAGGGTTTAAGGGCCAAGGCAGCGGAATGCTTCAGGGTTTAAGGGCCAAAGCAGCGGAATGCTTCAGGGTTGAAGGGCCAAGGCAGCGGAATGCTTCAGGGTTTAATGGCCAAGGCAGCGGAATGCTTCAAGGTTTAAGGGCCAAGGCAGCGGAATGCTTCAGGGTTTAGGGGCCAAGGCAGCGGAATGCTTCAGGTTTTAAGGGCCAAGGCAGCGGAAAGCTGCAGGGTTTAAGGGCCAAGGCAGCGGAATGCTTCAGGGTTTAAGGGCCAAGGCAGCGGAAAGCTTCAGGGTTCAAGGACCAAGGCAGCGGAATGCTTCAGGGTGGAAGGGCCAAGGCAGCGGAAAGCTTCAGGGTTTAAGGGCCAAGGCAGCGAAATGTCTCAGGGTTGAAGGGCCAAGGCAGCGGAATGCTTCAGGGCTTAAGGACCAAGGCAGCGGAATGCTTCAGGGTTGAAGGGCCAAGGCAGCGGAATGCTTCAGGGCTTAAGGACCAAGGCAGCGGAATGCTTCAGGGTTGAAGGGCCAAGGCAGCGGAATGCTTCAGGGTTCAAGGGCCAAGGCAGCGGAATGCTTCAGGGTTTAAGGGCCAAGGCAGCGGAATGCTTCAGGGTTTAAGGGCCAAGGCAGCGGAATGCTTCAGGGTTGAAGGGCCAAGGCAGCGGAATGCTTCAGGGCTTAAGGACCAAGGCAGCGGAATGCTTCAGGGTTGAAGGGCCAAGGCAGCGGAATGCTTCAGGGTTCAAGGGCCAAAGCAGCGGAATGCTTCAGGGTTTAAGGGCCAAGGCAGCGGAATGCTTCAGGGTTCAAGGGCCAAGGCAGCGGAATGCTTCAGGGTTTAAGGGCCAAAGCAGCGGAATGCTTCAGGGTTGAAGGGCCAAGGCAGCGGAATGCTTCAGGGTTTAAGGGCCAAGGCAGCGGAATGCTTCAGGGTTGAAGGGCCAAGGCAGCGGAATGCTTCAGGGTTCAAGGGCCAAAGCAGCGGAATGCTTCAGGGTTTAAGGGCCAAGGCAGCGGAAAGCTTCAGGGTTCAAGGACCAAGGCAGCGGAATGCTTCAGGGTGGAAGGGCCAAGGCAGCGGAAAGCTTCAGGGTTTAAGGGCCAAGGCAGCGAAATGTCTCAGGGTTGAAGGGCCAAGGCAGCGGAATGCTTCAGGGCTTAAGGACCAAGGCAGCGGAATGCTTCAGGGTTGAAGGGCCAAGGCAGCGGAATGCTTCGGGGCTTAAGGACCAAGGCAGCGGAATGCTTCAGGGTTTGAAGGGCCAAGGCAGCGGAATGCTTCAGGGTTCAAGGGCCAAAGCAGCGGAATGCTTCAGGGTTTAAGGGCCAAGGCAGCGGAATGCTTCAGGGTTTAAGGGCCAAGGCAGCGGAATGCTTCAGGGTTGAAGGGCCAAGGCAGCGGAATGCTTCAGGGCTTAAGGACCAAGGCAGCGGAATGCTTCAGGGTTGAAGGGCCAAGGCAGCGGAATGCTTCAGGGTTCAAGGGCCAAAGGCAGCGGAATGCTTCAGGGTTTAAGGGCCAAGGCAGCGGAATGCTTCAGGGTTCAAGGGCCAAGGCAGCGGAATGCTTCAGGGTTTAAGGGCCAAAGCAGCGGAATGCTTCAGGGTTGAAGGGCCAAGGCAGCGGAATGCTTCAGGGTTTAAGGGCCAAGGCAGCGGAATGCTTCAGGGTTGAAGGGCCAAGGCAGCGGAATGCTTCATGGTTCAAGGGCCAAAGCAGCGGAATGCTTCAGGGTTTAAGGGCCAAGGCAGCGGAATGCTTCAGGGTTTAATGGCCAAGTTGCGGAATGCTTCAGGGTTGAAGGGCCAAGGCAGCGGAATGCTTCAGGGTTGAAGGGCCAAGGCAGCGGAATGCTTCAGGGTTTAAGGGCCAAGGCAGCGGAATGCTTCAGGGTTTAAGGGCCAAGGCTAGCGGAATGCTTCAGGGTTTAAGGGCCAAGGCAGCGGAATGCTTCAGGGTGTTAATGGCCAAGGCAGCGGATGCTTCAGGGTTTAATGGCCAAAGCAGCGGAATGCTTCAGGGTTTATGAGCCAAGGCAGCAGGAATGCTTCAGGGTTTAAGGGCCAAGCAGCGGAATGCTTCAGGGTTCAAGAGCCAAGGCAGCGGAATGCTTCAGGGTTTAAGGGCCAAAGCAGCGGAATGCTTCAGGGTTTAAGAGCCAAGGCAGCGGAATGCTTCAGGGTTTAAGGGCCAAGGCAGCGGAATGCTTCAGGGTTTAAGGGCCAAGGCAGCGGAATGCTTCAGGGTTTAATGGCCAAGGCAGCGGAATGCTTCAGGGTTTAAGGGCCAAGGCAGCGGAATGCTTCAGGGTTTAATGGCCAAGGCAGCGGAATGCTTCAGGGTTTAATGGCCAAGGCATGCGGAATGCTTCAGGGTTGAAGGGCCAAGGCAGCGGAATGCTTCAGGGTTTAAGAGCCAAGGCAGCGGAATGCTTCAGGGTTGAAGGGCCAAGGCAGCGGAATGCTTCAGGGTTAAGAGCCAAGGCAGCGGAATGCTTCAGGGTTTAAGGGCCAAAGCAGCGGAATGCTTCAGGGTTTAAGAGCCAAGGCAGCGGAATGCTTCAGGGTTTAAGGGCCAAGCAGCGGAATGCTTCAGGGTTTAAGAGCCAAGGCAGCGGAATGCTTCAGGGTTTAATGGCCAAGGCAGCGGAATGCTTCAGGGTTTAAGGGCCAAGGCAGCGGAATGCTTCAGGGTTTAATGGCCAAGGCAGCGGAATGCTTCAGGGTTTAATGGCCAAGGTAGCGGAATGCTTCAGGGTTGAAGGGCCAAGGCAGCGGAATGCTTCAGGGTTTGAAGGGCCAAGGCAGCGGAATGCTTCAGGGTTGAAGGGCCAAGGCAGCGGAATGCTCAGGGTTTAAGGGCCAATGCAGCGGAATCCTTCAGGGTTGAAGGTCAAGGCAGCGGAATGCTTCAGGGTTGAAGGGCCAAGGCAGCGGAATGCTTCATGGTTTTATGGCCAAGGCAGCGGAATGCTTCAGGGTTTAGGGGCCAAGGCAGCGGAATGCTTCAGGTTTAAGGGCCAAGGCAGCGGAAAGCTGCAGGGTTTAAGGGCCAAGGCAGCGGAATGCTTCAGGGTTTAAGGGCCAAGGCAGCGGAAATGCTTCAGGGTTCAAGGACCAAGGCAGCGGAATGCTTCAGGGTTGAAGGGCCAAGGCAGCGGAAATGCTTCAGGGTTTAAGGGCCAAGGCAGCGGAATGTCTCAGGGTTGAAGGGCCAAGGCAGCGGAATGCTTCAGGGCTTAAGGACCAAGGCAGCGGAATGCTTCAGGGTTGAAGGGCCAAGGCAGCGGAATGCTTCAGGGCTTAAGGACCAAGGCAGCGGAATGCTTCAGGGTTGAAGGGCCAAGGCAGCGGAATGCTTCAGGGTTCAAGGGCCAAGGCAGCGGAATGCTTCAGGGTTTAAGGGCCAAGGCAGCGGAATGCTTCAGGGCTTAAGGGACCAAGGCAGCGGAATGCTTCAGGGTTGAAGGGCCAAGGCAGCGGAATGCTTCAGGGCTTAAGGACCAAGGCAGCGGAATGCTTCAGGGTTGAAGGGCCAAGGCAGCGGAATGCTTCAGGGTTCAAGGGCCAAAGCAGCGGAATGCTTCGGGGTTTAAGGGCCAAGGCAGCGGAATGCTTCAGGGTTCAAGGGCCAAGGCAGCGGAATGCTTCAGGGTTTAAGGGCCAAAGCAGCGGAATGCTTCAGGGTTGAAGGGCCAAGGCAGCGGAATGCTTCAGGGTTTAAGGGCCAAGGCAGCGGAATGCTTCAGGGTTGAAGGGCCAAGGCAGCGGAATGCTTCAGGGTTCAAGGGCCAAAGCAGCGGAATGCTTCAGGGTTTAAGGGCCAAGGCAGCGGAATGCTTCAGGGTTTAAGGGCCAAGGTAGCGGAATGCTTCAGGGTTGAAGGGCCAAGGCAGCGGAATGCTTCAGGGTTGAAGGGCCAAGGCAGCGGAATGCTTCAGGGTTTAATGGCCAAGGCAGCGGAATGCTTCAGGGTTGAATGGCCAAGGCAGCGGAATGCTTCAGGGTTTAAGGGCCAAGGCAGTGGAATGCTTCAGGGTTGAAGGGCCAAGGCAGCGGAATGCTTTAGGGTTTAAGGGCGAAGGTAGCGGAATGCTTCAGGGTTTAATGGCCAAGGCAGCGGAAAGCTTCAGGGTTTAAGGGCCAAGGCATCGGAATGCTTAAGGGTTTAAGGGCCAAGGCAGCGGAATGCTTCAGGGTTTAAGGGCCAAGGTTGCGGAATGCTTCAGGGTTTAAGGGCCAAGGCAGCGGAATGCTTCAGGGTGTTATGGCCAAGGCAGCAGATTGCTTCAGGGTTCTATGGCCAAGGCAGCGGGATGCTTCAGGGTTTTATGGCCAAGGCAGCAGAATGCTTCAGGGTTTAAGGGCCAAGGCAGCGGAAAGCTTCAGGGTTTTATGGCCAAAGCAGCGGAATGCTTCATGGTTTAAGGGCCAAGGCAGCGGAATGCTTCAGGGTTTAAGGGCCAAAGTAGCGGAATGCTTCAGGGTTTAAGGGCCAAGGCAGCGGAATGCTTCAGGGTTTAAGGGCCAAGGCAGCGGAATGCTTCAGGGTTTAAGGGCCAAAGCAGCGGAATGCTTCAGGGCTTAAGGGCCAAGGCAGCGGAATGCTTCAGGGTTTAATGGCCAAGGCAGCAGAAAGCTTCAGGGTTTAATGGCCAAGGCAGCGGAATGCTTCAGGGTTTAATGGCCAAAGCAGCGGAATGCTTCAGGGTTTAAGAGCCAAAGCAGCGGAATGCTTCAGGGTTGAAGGGCCAAGGCAGCGGAATGCTTCAGGGTTCAAGAGCCAAGGCAGCGGAATGCTTCAGGGTTTAAGGGCCAAAGCAGCGGAATGCTTCAGGGTTTAAGAGCCAAGGCAGCGGAATGCTTCAGGGTTTAAGGGCCAAAGCAGCGGAATGCTTCAGGGTTTAAGAGCCAATGCAGCGGAATGCTTCAGGGTTTAATGGCCAAGGCAGCGGAATGCTTCAGGGTTTAAGGGCCAATGCAGCGGAATGCTTCAGGGTTTAATGGCCAAGGCAGCGGAATGCTTCAGGGTTTAATGGCCAAGGTTGCGGAATGCTTCAGGGTTGAAGGGCCAAGGCAGCGGAATGCTTCAGGGTTGAAGGGCCAAGGCAGCGGAATGCTTCAGGGTTGAAGGGCCAAGGCAGCGGAATGCCTCAGGGTTTAAGGGCCAATGCAGCGGAATCCTTCAGGGTTGAAGGTTCAAGGCAGCGGAATGCTTCAGGGTTGAAGGGCCAAAGGCAGCGGAATGCTTCAGGGTTTAAGGGCCAAGGCAGCGGAATGCTTCAGGGTTTAAGGGCCAAGGTTGCGGAAAGCTTCAGGGTTTAAGGGCCAAGGCAGCGGAAAGCTTCAGGGTTTAAGGGCCACGGCAGCGGAATGCTTCAGGGTTTTATGGCCAAGGCAGCGGAATGCTTCAGGATTCAAGGGCCAAGGCAGCGGAAAGCTTCAGGGTTTAAGGGCCACGGCAGCGGAATGCTTCAGGGTTTTATGGCCAAGGCAGCAGAATGCTTCAGGGTTTAAGGGCCAAGGCAGCGGAAAGCTTCAGGGTTTAAGGGCCAAAGCAGCGGAATGCTTCAGGGTTGAAGGGCCAAGGCAGCGGAATGCTTCAGGGTTTAATGGCCAAGGCAGCGGAATGCTTCAAGGTTTAAGGGCCAAGGCAGCGGAATGCTTCAGGGTTTAGGGGCCAAGGCAGCGGAATGCTTCAGGTTTTAAGGGCCAAGGCAGCGGAAAGCTGCAGGGTTTAAGGGCCAAGGCAGCGGAATGCTTCAGGGTTTAAGGGCCAAGGCAGCGGAAAGCTTCAGGGTTCAAGGACCAAGGCAGCGGAATGCTTCAGGGTGGAAGGGCCAAGGCAGCGGAAAGCTTCAGGGTTTAAGGGCCAAGGCAGCGAAATGTCTCAGGGTTGAAGGGCCAAGGCAGCGGAATGCTTCAGGGCTTAAGGACCAAGGCAGCGGAATGCTTCAGGGTTGAAGGGCCAAGGCAGCGGAATGCTTCAGGGCTTAAGGACCAAGGCAGCGGAATGCTTCAGGGTTGAAGGGCCAAGGCAGCGGAATGCTTCAGGGTTCAAGGGCCAAAGCAGCGGAATGCTTCAGGGTTTAAGGGCCAAGGCAGCGGAATGCTTCAGGGTTTAAGGGCCAAGGCAGCGGAATGCTTCAGGGTTGAAGGGCCAAGGCAGCGGAATGCTTCAGGGCTTAAGGACCAAGGCAGCGGAATGCTTCAGGGTTGAAGGGCCAAGGCAGCGGAATGCTTCAGGGTTCAAGGGCCAAAGCAGCGGAATGCTTCGGGGTTTAAGGGCCAAGGCAGCGGAATGCTTCAGGGTTCAAGGGCCAAGGCAGCGGAATGCTTCAGGGTTTAAGGGCCAAAGCAGCGGAATGCTTCAGGGTTGAAGGGCCAAGGCAGCGGAATGCTTCAGGGTTTAAGGGCCAAGGCAGCGGAATGCTTCAGGGTTGAAGGGCCAAGGCAGCGGAATGCTTCAGGGTTCAAGGGCCAAAGCAGCGGAATGCTTCAGGGTTTAAGGGCCAAGGCAGCGGAATGCTTCAGGGTTTAAGGGCCAAGGTTGCGGAATGCTTCAGGGTTGAAGGGCCAAGGCAGCGGAATGCTTCAGGGTTGAAGGGCCAAGGCAGCGGAATGCTTCAGGGTTTAATGGCCAAGGCAGCGGAATGCTTCAGGGTTGAATGGCCAAGGCAGCGGAATGCTTCAGGGTTTAAGGGCCAAGGCAGTGGAATGCTTCAGGGTTGAAGGGCCAAGGCAGCGGAATGCTTTAGGGTTTAAGGGCGAAGGTAGCGGAATGCTTCAGGGTTTAATGGCCAA
Organism: Limnomonas spitsbergensis; assembly: GCA_037349105.1. NCBI lineage: Eukaryota > Viridiplantae > Chlorophyta > Chlorophyceae > Chlamydomonadales > Limnomonas > Limnomonas spitsbergensis. The sequence goes on from JAYJMM010000055.1 coordinate 28,868, forward strand.
GGCAGCGGAAAGCTTCAGGGTTTAAGGGCCAAGGCATCGGAATGCTTAAGGGTTTAAGGGCCAAGGCAGCGGAATGCTTCAGGGTTTAAGGGCCAAGGTTGCGGAATGCTTCAGGGTTTAAGGGCCAAGGCAGCGGAATGCTTCAGGGTGTTATGGCCAAGGCAGCAGATTGCTTCAGGGTTCTATGGCCAAGGCAGCGGGATGCTTCAGGGTTTTATGGCCAAGGCAGCAGAATGCTTCAGGGTTTAAGGGCCAAGGCAGCGGAAAGCTTCAGGGTTTAAGGGCCAAAGCAGCGGAATGCTTCATGGTTTAAGGGCCAAGGCAGCGGAATGCTTCAGGGTTTAAGGGCCAAAGTAGCGGAATGCTTCAGGGTTTAAGGGCCAAGGCAGCGGAATGCTTCAGGGTTTAAGGGCCAAGGCAGCGGAATGCTTCAGGGTTTAAGGGCCAAAGCAGCGGAATGCTTCAGGGCTTAAGGGCCAAGGCAGCGGAATGCTTCAGGGTTTAATGGCCAAGGCAGCAGAAAGCTTCAGGGTTTAATGGCCAAGGCAGCGGAATGCTTCAGGGTTTAATGGCCAAAGCAGCGGAATGCTTCAGGGTTTAAGAGCCAAAGCAGCGGAATGCTTCAGGGTTGAAGGGCCAAGGCAGCGGAATGCTTCAGGGTTCAAGAGCCAAGGCAGCGGAATGCTTCAGGGTTTAAGGGCCAAAGCAGCGGAATGCTTCAGGGTTTAAGAGCCAAGGCAGCGGAATGCTTCAGGGTTTAAGGGCCAAAGCAGCGGAATGCTTCAGGGTTTAAGAGCCAATGCAGCGGAATGCTTCAGGGTTTAATGGCCAAGGCAGCGGAATGCTTCAGGGTTTAAGGGCCAATGCAGCGGAATGCTTCAGGGTTTAATGGCCAAGGCAGCGGAATGCTTCAGGGTTTAATGGCCAAGGTTGCGGAATGCTTCAGGGTTGAAGGGCCAAGGCAGCGGAATGCTTCAGGGTTGAAGGGCCAAGGCAGCGGAATGCTTCAGGGTTGAAGGGCCAAGGCAGCGGAATGCCTCAGGGTTTAAGGGCCAATGCAGCGGAATCCTTCAGGGTTGAAGGTTCAAGGCAGCGGAATGCTTCAGGGTTGAAGGGCCAAAGGCAGCGGAATGCTTCAGGGTTTAAGGGCCAAGGCAGCGGAATGCTTCAGGGTTTAAGGGCCAAGGTTGCGGAAAGCTTCAGGGTTTAAGGGCCAAGGCAGCGGAAAGCTTCAGGGTTTAAGGGCCACGGCAGCGGAATGCTTCAGGGTTTTATGGCCAAGGCAGCGGAATGCTTCAGGATTCAAGGGCCAAGGCAGCGGAAAGCTTCAGGGTTTAAGGGCCACGGCAGCGGAATGCTTCAGGGTTTTATGGCCAAGGCAGCAGAATGCTTCAGGGTTTAAGGGCCAAGGCAGCGGAAAGCTTCAGGGTTTAAGGGCCAAAGCAGCGGAATGCTTCAGGGTTGAAGGGCCAAGGCAGCGGAATAATTCAGGGTTTAATGGCCAAGGCAGCGGAATGCTTCAAGGTTTAAGGGCCAAGGCAGCGGAATGCTTCAGGGTTTAGGGGCCAAGGCAGCGGAATGCTTCAGGTTTTAAGGGCCAAGGCAGCGGAAAGCTGCAGGGTTTAAGGGCCAAGGCAGCGGAATGCTTCAGGGTTTAAGGGCCAAGGCAGCGGAAAGCTTCAGGGTTCAAGGACCAAGGCAGCGGAATGCTTCAGGGTGGAAGGGCCAAGGCAGCGGAAAGCTTCAGGGTTTAAGGGCCAAGGCAGCGAAATGTCTCAGAGTTGAAGGGCCAAGGCAGCGGAATGCTTCAGGGCTTAAGGACCAAGGCAGCGGAATGCTTCAGGGTTGAAGGGCCAAGGCAGCGGAATGCTTCGGGGCTTAAGGACCAAGGCAGCGGAATGCTTCAAGGTTGAAGGGCCAAGGCAGCGGAATGCTTCAGGGTTGAAGGGCCAAGGCAGCGGAATGCTTCAGGGTTCAAGGGCCAAAGCAGCGGAATGCTTCAGGGTTTAAGGGCCAAGGCAGCGGAATGCTTCAGGGTTTAAGGGCCAAGGCAGCGGAATGCTTCAGGGTTTAAGGGCCAAAGCAGCGGAATGCTTCAGGGTTGAAGGGCCAAGGCAGCGGAATGCTTCAGGGTTTAAGGGCCAAGGCAGCGGAATGCTTCAGGGTTGAAGGGCCAAGGCAGCGGAATGCTTCATGGTTCAAGGGCCAAAGCAGCGGAATGCTTCAGGGTTTAAGGGCCAAGGCAGCGGAATGCTTCAGGGTTTAATGGCCAAGGTTGCGGAATGCTTCAGGGTTGAAGGGCCAAGGCAGCGGAATGCTTCAGGGTTGAAGGGCCAAGGCAGCGGAATGCTTTAGGGTTTAAGGGCCAAGGCAGCGGAATGCTTCAGGGTTTAAGGGCCAAGGTTGCGGAATGCTTCAGGGTTTAAGGGCCAAGGCAGAGGAATGCTTCAGGGTGTTATGGCCAAGGCAGCGGATTGCTTCAGGGTTCTATGGCCAAGGCAGCGGGATGCTTCAGGGTTTTATGGCCAAGGCAGCAGAATGCTTCAGGGTTTAAGGGCCAAGGCAGCGGAATGCTTCAGGGTTCAAGGGCCAAAGCAGCGGAATGCTTCAGGGTTTAAGGGCCAAGGCAGCGGAATGCTTCAGGGTTTAAGGGCCAAAGTAGCGGAATGCTTCAGGGTTGAAGGGCCAAGGCAGCGGAATGCTTCAGGGTTTAAGGGCCAAGGCAGCGGAATGCTTCAGGGTTTAAGGGCCAAAGCAGCGGAATGCTTCAGGGCTTCAGGGCCAAGGCAGCGGAATGCTTCAGGGTTTAATGGCCAAGGCAGCAGAAAGCTTCAGGGTTTAATGGCCAAGGCAGCGGAATGCTTCAGGGTTTAATGGCCAAAGCAGCGGAATGCTTCAGGGTTTAAGAGCCAAACCAGCGGAATGCTTCAGGGTTTAAGGGCCAAAGCATCGGAATGCTTCAGGGTTCAAGAGCCAAGGCAGCGGAATGCTTCAGGGTTTAAGGGCCAAAGCAGCGGAATGCTTCAGGGTTTAAGAGCCAAGGCAGCGGAATGCTTCAGGGTTTAAGGGCCAAAGCAGCGGAATGCTTCAGGGTTTAAGAGCCAAGGCAGCGGAATGCTTCAGGGTTTAATGGCCAAGGCAGCGGAATGCTTCAGGGTTTAAGGGCCAAGGCAGCGGAATGCTTCAGGGTTTAATGGCCAAGGCAGCGGAATGCTTCAGGGTTTAATGGCCAAGGTTGCGGAATGCTTCAGGGTTGAAGGGCCAAGGCAGCGGAATGCTTCAGGGTTGAAGGGCCAAGGCAGCGGAATGCTTCAGGGTTGAAGGGCCAAGGCAGCGGAATGCCTCAGGGTTTAAGGGCCAATGCAGCGGAATCCTTCAGGGTTGAAGGTTCAAGGCAGCGGAATGCTTCAGGGTTGAAGGGCCAAAGGCAGCGGAATGCTTCATGGTTTTATGGCCAAGGCAGCGGAATGCTTCAGGGTTTAAGGGCCAAGGTTGCGGAAAGCTTCAGGGTTTAAGGGCCAAGGCAGCGGAAAGCTTCAGGGTTTAAGGGCCACGGCAGCGGAATGCTTCAGGGTTTTATGGCCAAGGCAGCGGAATGCTTCAGGATTCAAGGGCCAAGGCAGCGGAAAGCTTCAGGGTTTAAGGGCCACGGCAGCGGAATGCTTCAGGGTTTTATGGCCAAGGCAGCAGAATGCTTCAGGGTTTAAGGGCCAAGGCAGCGGAATGCTTCAGGGTTTAAGGGCCAAAGCAGCGGAATGCTTCAGGGTTGAAGGGCCAAGGCAGCGGAATGCTTCAGGGTTTAATGGCCAAGGCAGCGGAATGCTTCAAGGTTTAAGGGCCAAGGCAGCGGAATGCTTCAGGGTTTAGGGGCCAAGGCAGCGGAATGCTTCAGGTTTTAAGGGCCAAGGCAGCGGAAAGCTGCAGGGTTTAAGGGCCAAGGCAGCGGAATGCTTCAGGGTTTAAGGGCCAAGGCAGCGGAAAGCTTCAGGGTTCAAGGACCAAGGCAGCGGAATGCTTCAGGGTGGAAGGGCCAAGGCAGCGGAAAGCTTCAGGGTTTAAGGGCCAAGGCAGCGAAATGTCTCAGGGTTGAAGGGCCAAGGCAGCGGAATGCTTCAGGGCTTAAGGACCAAGGCAGCGGAATGCTTCAGGGTTGAAGGGCCAAGGCAGCGGAATGCTTCAGGGCTTAAGGACCAAGGCAGCGGAATGCTTCAGGGTTGAAGGGCCAAGGCAGCGGAATGCTTCAGGGCTTAAGGACCAAGGCAGCGGAATGCTTCAGGGTTGAAGGGCCAAGGCAGCGGAATGCTTCAGGGTTTAAGGGCCAAGGCAGTGGAATGCTTCAGGGTTGAAGGGCCAAGGCAGCGGAATGCTTTAGGGTTTAAGGGCGAAGGTAGCGGAATGCTTCAGGGTTTAATGGCCAAGGCAGCGGAAAGCTTCAGGGTTTAAGGGCCAAGGCATCGGAATGCTTAAGGGTTTAAGGGCCAAGGCAGCGGAATGCTTCAGGGTTTAAGGGCCAAGGTTGCGGAATGCTTCAGGGTTTAAGGGCCAAGGCAGCGGAATGCTTCAGGGTGTTATGGCCAAGGCAGCAGATTGCTTCAGGGTTCTATGGCCAAGGCAGCGGGATGCTTCAGGGTTTTATGGCCAAGGCAGCAGAATGCTTCAGGGTTTAAGGGCCAAGGCAGCGGAAAGCTTCAGGGTTTAAGGGCCAAAGCAGCGGAATGCTTCATGGTTTAAGGGCCAAGGCAGCGGAATGCTTCAGGGTTTAAGGGCCAAAGTAGCGGAATGCTTCAGGGTTTAAGGGCCAAGGCAGCGGAATGCTTCAGGGTTTAAGGGCCAAGGCAGCGGAATGCTTCAGGGTTTAAGGGCCAAAGCAGCGGAATGCTTCAGGGCTTAAGGGCCAAGGCAGCGGAATGCTTCAGGGTTTAATGGCCAAGGCAGCAGAAAGCTTCAGGGTTTAATGGCCAAGGCAGCGGAATGCTTCAGGGTTTAATGGCCAAAGCAGCGGAATGCTTCAGGGTTTAAGAGCCAAAGCAGCGGAATGCTTCAGGGTTGAAGGGCCAGGGCAGCGGAATGCTTCAGGGTTCAAGAGCCAAGGCAGCGGAATGCTTCAGGGTTTAAGGGCCAAAGCAGCGGAATGCTTCAGGGTTTAAGAGCCAAGGCAGCGGAATGCTTCAGGGTTTAAGGGCCAAAGCAGCGGAATGCTTCAGGGTTTAAGAGCCAATGCAGCGGAATGCTTCAGGGTTTAATGGCCAAGGCAGCGGAATGCTTCAGGGTTTAAGGGCCAAGGCAGCGGAATGCTTCAGGGTTTAATGGCCAAGGCAGCGGAATGCTTCAGGGTTTAATGGCCAAGGTTGCGGAATGCTTCAGGGTTGAAGGGCCAAGGCAGCGGAATGCTTCAGGGTTGAAGGGCCAAGGCAGCGGAATGCTTCAGGGTTGAAGGGCCAAGGCAGCGGAATGCCTCAGGGTTTAAGGGCCAATGCAGCGGAATCCTTCAGGGTTGAAGGTTCAAGGCAGCGGAATGCTTCAGGGTTGAAGGGCCAAAGGCAGCGGAATGCTTCAGGGTTTAAGGGCCCAGGCAGCGGAATGCTTCAGGGTTTAAGGGCCAAGGTTGCGGAAAGCTTCAGGGTTGAAGGGCCAAGGCAGCGGAAAGCTTCAGGGTTTAAGGGCCACAGCAGCGGAATGCTTCAGGGTTTTATGGCCAAGGCAGCGGAATGCTTCAGGATTCAAGGGCCAAGGCAGCGGAAAGCTTCAGGGTTTAAGGGCCACGGCAGCGGAATGCTTCAGGGTTTTATGGCCAAGGCAGCAGAATGCTTCAGGGTTTAAGGGCCAAGGCAGCGGAAAGCTTCAGGGTTTAAGGGCCAAAGCAGCGGAATGCTTCAGGGTTGAAGGGCCAAGGCAGCGGAATAATTCAGGGTTTAATGGCCAAGGCAGCGGAATGCTTCAAGGTTTAAGGGCCAAGGCAGCGGAATGCTTCAGGGTTTAGGGGCCAAGGCAGCGGAATGCTTCAGGTTTTAAGGGCCAAGGCAGCGGAAAGCTGCAGGGTTTAAGGGCCAAGGCAGCGGAATGCTTCAGGGTTTAAGGGCCAAGGCAGCGGAAAGCTTCAGGGTTCAAGGACCAAGGCAGCGGAATGCTTCAGGGTTGAAGGGCCAAGGCAGCGGAAAGCTTCAGGGTTTAAGGGCCAAGGCAGCGAAATGTCTCAGAGTTGAAGGGCCAAGGCAGCGGAATGCTTCAGGGCTTAAGGACCAAGGCAGCGGAATGCTTCAGGGTTGAAGGGCCAAGGCAGCGGAATGCTTCGGGGCTTAAGGACCAAGGCAGCGGAATGCTTCAGGGTTGAAGGGCCAAGGCAGCGGAATGCTTCAGGGTTGAAGGGCCAAGGCAGCGGAATGCTTCAGGGTTCAAGGGCCAAAGCAGCGGAATGCTTCAGGGTTTAAGGGCCAAGGCAGCGGAATGCTTCAGGGTTGAAGGGCCAAGGCAGCGGAATGCTTCAGGGTTTAAGGGCCAAAGCAGCGGAATGCTTCAGGGTTGAAGGGCCAAGGCAGCGGAATGCTTCAGGGTTTAAGGGCCAAGGCAGCGGAATGCTTCAGGGTTGAAGGGCCAAGGCAGCGGAATGCTTCATGGTTCAAGGGCCAAAGCAGCGGAATGCTTCAGGGTTTAAGGGCCAAGGCAGCGGAATGCTTCAGGGTTTAATGGCCAAGGTTGCGGAATGCTTCAGGGTTGAAGGGCCAAGGCAGCGGAATGCTTCAGGGTTGAAGGGCCAAGGCAGCGGAATGCTTTAGGGTTTAAGGGCCAAGGCAGCGGAATGCTTCAGGGTTTAAGGGCCAAGGTTGCGGAATGCTTCAGGGTTTAAGGGCCAAGGCAGAGGAATGCTTCAGGGTGTTATGGCCAAGGCAGCGGATTGCTTCAGGGTTCTATGGCCAAGGCAGCGGGATGCTTCAGGGTTTTATGGCCAAGGCAGCAGAATGCTTCAGGGTTTAAGGGCCAAGGCAGCGGAATGCTTCAGGGTTCAAGGGCCAAAGCAGCGGAATGCTTCAGGGTTTAAGGGCCAAGGCAGCGGAATGCTTCAGGGTTTAAGGGCCAAAGTAGCGGAATGCTTCAGGGTTGAAGGGCCAAGGCAGCGGAATGCTTCAGGGTTTAAGGGCCAAGGCAGCGGAATGCTTCAGGGTTTAAGGGCCAAAGCAGCGGAATGCTTCAGGGCTTCAGGGCCAAGGCAGCGGAATGCTTCAGGGTTTAATGGCCAAGGCAGCAGAAAGCTTCAGGGTTTAATGGCCAAGGCAGCGGAATGCTTCAGGGTTTAATGGCCAAAGCAGCGGAATGCTTCAGGGTTTAAGAGCCAAACCAGCGGAATGCTTCAGGGTTTAAGGGCCAAAGCATCGGAATGCTTCAGGGTTCAAGAGCCAAGGCAGCGGAATGCTTCAGGGTTTAAGGGCCAAAGCAGCGGAATGCTTCAGGGTTTAAGAGCCAAGGCAGCGGAATGCTTCAGGGTTTAAGGGCCAAAGCAGCGGAATGCTTCAGGGTTTAAGAGCCAAGGCAGCGGAATGCTTCAGGGTTTAATGGCCAAGGCAGCGGAATGCTTCAGGGTTTAAGGGCCAAGGCAGCGGAATGCTTCAGGGTTTAATGGCCAAGGCAGCGGAATGCTTCAGGGTTTAATGGCCAAGGTTGCGGAATGCTTCAGGGTTGAAGGGCCAAGGCAGCGGAATGCTTCAGGGTTGAAGGGCCAAGGCAGCGGAATGCTTCAGGGTTGAAGGGCCAAGGCAGCGGAATGCCTCAGGGTTTAAGGGCCAATGCAGCGGAATCCTTCAGGGTTGAAGGTTCAAGGCAGCGGAATGCTTCAGGGTTGAAGGGCCAAAGGCAGCGGAATGCTTCATGGTTTTATGGCCAAGGCAGCGGAATGCTTCAGGGTTTAAGGGCCAAGGTTGCGGAAAGCTTCAGGGTTTAAGGGCCAAGGCAGCGGAAAGCTTCAGGGTTTAAGGGCCACGGCAGCGGAATGCTTCAGGGTTTTATGGCCAAGGCAGCGGAATGCTTCAGGATTCAAGGGCCAAGGCAGCGGAAAGCTTCAGGGTTTAAGGGCCACGGCAGCGGAATGCTTCAGGGTTTTATGGCCAAGGCAGCAGAATGCTTCAGGGTTTAAGGGCCAAGGCAGCGGAATGCTTCAGGGTTTAAGGGCCAAAGCAGCGGAATGCTTCAGGGTTGAAGGGCCAAGGCAGCGGAATGCTTCAGGGTTTAATGGCCAAGGCAGCGGAATGCTTCAAGGTTTAAGGGCCAAGGCAGCGGAATGCTTCAGGGTTTAGGGGCCAAGGCAGCGGAATGCTTCAGGTTTTAAGGGCCAAGGCAGCGGAAAGCTGCAGGGTTTAAGGGCCAAGGCAGCGGAATGCTTCAGGGTTTAAGGGCCAAGGCAGCGGAAAGCTTCAGGGTTCAAGGACCAAGGCAGCGGAATGCTTCAGGGTGGAAGGGCCAAGGCAGCGGAAAGCTTCAGGGTTTAAGGGCCAAGGCAGCGAAATGTCTCAGGGTTGAAGGGCCAAGGCAGCGGAATGCTTCAGGGCTTAAGGACCAAGGCAGCGGAATGCTTCAGGGTTGAAGGGCCAAGGCAGCGGAATGCTTCAGGGCTTAAGGACCAAGGCAGCGGAATGCTTCAGGGTTGAAGGGCCAAGGCAGCGGAATGCTTCAGGGCTTAAGGACCAAGGCAGCGGAATGCTTCAGGGTTGAAGGGCCAAGGCAGCGGAATGCTTCAGGGTTTAAGGGCCAAGGCAGTGGAATGCTTCAGGGTTGAAGGGCCAAGGCAGCGGAATGCTTTAGGGTTTAAGGGCGAAGGTAGCGGAATGCTTCAGGGTTTAATGGCCAAGGCAGCGGAAAGCTTCAGGGTTTAAGGGCCAAGGCATCGGAATGCTTAAGGGTTTAAGGGCCAAGGCAGCGGAATGCTTCAGGGTTTAAGGGCCAAGGTTGCGGAATGCTTCAGGGTTTAAGGGCCAAGGCAGCGGAATGCTTCAGGGTGTTATGGCCAAGGCAGCAGATTGCTTCAGGGTTCTATGGCCAAGGCAGCGGGATGCTTCAGGGTTTTATGGCCAAGGCAGCAGAATGCTTCAGGGTTTAAGGGCCAAGGCAGCGGAAAGCTTCAGGGTTTAAGGGCCAAAGCAGCGGAATGCTTCATGGTTTAAGGGCCAAGGCAGCGGAATGCTTCAGGGTTTAAGGGCCAAAGTAGCGGAATGCTTCAGGGTTTAAGGGCCAAGGCAGCGGAATGCTTCAGGGTTTAAGGGCCAAGGCAGCGGAATGCTTCAGGGTTTAAGGGCCAAAGCAGCGGAATGCTTCAGGGCTTAAGGGCCAAGGCAGCGGAATGCTTCAGGGTTTAATGGCCAAGGCAGCAGAAAGCTTCAGGGTTTAATGGCCAAGGCAGCGGAATGCTTCAGGGTTTAATGGCCAAAGCAGCGGAATGCTTCAGGGTTTAAGAGCCAAAGCAGCGGAATGCTTCAGGGTTGAAGGGCCAAGGCAGCGGAATGCTTCAGGGTTCAAGAGCCAAGGCAGCGGAATGCTTCAGGGTTTAAGGGCCAAAGCAGCGGAATGCTTCAGGGTTTAAGAGCCAAGGCAGCGGAATGCTTCAGGGTTTAAGGGCCAAAGCAGCGGAATGCTTCAGGGTTTAAGAGCCAATGCAGCGGAATGCTTCAGGGTTTAATGGCCAAGGCAGCGGAATGCTTCAGGGTTTAAGGGCCAAGGCAGCGGAATGCTTCAGGGTTTAATGGCCAAGGCAGCGGAATGCTTCAGGGTTTAATGGCCAAGGTTGCGGAATGCTTCAGGGTTGAAGGGCCAAGGCAGCGGAATGCTTCAGGGTTGAAGGGCCAAGGCAGCGGAATGCTTCAGGGTTGAAGGGCCAAGGCAGCGGAATGCCTCAGGGTTTAAGGGCCAATGCAGCGGAATCCTTCAGGGTTGAAGGTTCAAGGCAGCGGAATGCTTCAGGGTTGAAGGGCCAAAGGCAGCGGAATGCTTCAGGGTTTAAGGGCCCAGGCAGCGGAATGCTTCAGGGTTTAAGGGCCAAGGTTGCGGAAAGCTTCAGGGTCTAAGGGCCAAGGCAGCGGAAAGCTTCAGGGTTTAAGGGCCACGGCAGCGGAATGCTTCAGGGTTTTATGGCCAAGGCAGCGGAATGCTTCAGGATTCAAGGGCCAAGGCAGCGGAAAGCTTCAGGGTTTAAGGGCCACGGCAGCGGAATGCTTCAGGGTTTTATGGCCAAGGCAGCAGAATGCTTCAGGGTTTAAGGGCCAAGGCAGCGGAAAGCTTCAGGGTTTAAGGGCCAAAGCAGCGGAATGCTTCAGGGTTGAAGGGCCAAGGCAGCGGAATAATTCAGGGTTTAATGGCCAAGGCAGCGGAATGCTTCAAGGTTTAAGGGCCAAGGCAGCGGAATGCTTCAGGGTTTAGGGGCCAAGGCAGCGGAATGCTTCAGGTTTTAAGGGCCAAGGCAGCGGAAAGCTGCAGGGTTTAAGGGCCAAGGCAGCGGAATGCTTCAGGGTTTAAGGGCCAAGGCAGCGGAAAGCTTCAGGGTTCAAGGGCCAAGGCAGCGGAATGCTTCAGGGTGGAAGGGCCAAGGCAGCGGAAAGCTTCAGGGTTTAAGGGCCAAGGCAGCGAAATGTCTCAGAGTTGAAGGGCCAAGGCAGCGGAATGCTTCAGGGCTTAAGGACCAAGGCAGCGGAATGCTTCAGGGTTGAAGGGCCAAGGCAGCGGAATGCTTCGGGGCTTAAGGACCAAGGCAGCGGAATGCTTCAGGGTTGAAGGGCCAAGGCAGCGGAATGCTTCAGGGTTGAAGGGCCAAGGCAGCGGAATGCTTCAGGGTTCAAGGGCCAAAGCAGCGGAATGCTTCAGGGTTTAAGGGCCAAGGCAGCGGAATGCTTCAGGGTTCAAGGGCCAAGGCAGCGGAATGCTTCAGGGTTTAAGGGCCAAAGCAGCGGAATGCTTCAGGGTTGAAGGGCCAAGGCAGCGGAATGCTTCAGGGTTTAAGGGCCAAGGCAGCGGAATGCTTCAGGGTTGAAGGGCCAAGGCAGCGGAATGCTTCATGGTTCAAGGGCCAAAGCAGCGGAATGCTTCAGGGTTTAAGGGCCAAGGCAGCGGAATGCTGCAGGGTTTAATGGCCAAGGTTGCGGAATGCTTCAGGGTTGAAGGGCCAAGGCAGCGGAATGCTTCAGGGTTGAAGGGCCAAGGCAGCGGAATGCTTCAGGGTTTAAGGGCCAAGGCAGCGGAATGCTTCAGGGTTTAAGGGCCAAGGTTGCGGAATGCTTCAGGGTTTAAGGGCCAAGGCAGAGGAATGCTTCAGGGTGTTATGGCCAAGGCAGCGGATTGCTTCAGGGTTCTATGGCCAAGGCAGCGGGATGCTTCAGGGTTTTATGGCCAAGGCAGCAGAATGCTTCAGGGTTTAAGGGCCAAGGCAGCGGAATGCTTCAGGGTTCAAGGGCCAAGGCAGCGGAATGCTTCAGGGTTTAAGGGCCAAGGCAGCGGAATGCTTCAGGGTTTAAGGGCCAAAGTAGCGGAATGCTTCAGGGTTGAAGGGCCAAGGCAGCGGAATGCTTCAGGGTTTAAGGGCCAAGGCAGCGGAATGCTTCAGGGTTTAAGGGCCAAAGCAGCGGAATGCTTCAGGGCTTCAGGGCCAAGGCAGCGGAATGCTTCAGGGTTTAATGGCCAAGGCAGCAGAAAGCTTCAGGGTTTAATGGCCAAGGCAGCGGAATGCTTCAGGGTTTAATGGCCAAAGCAGCGGAATGCTTCAGGGTTTAAGAGCCAAACCAGCGGAATGCTTCAGGGTTTAAGGGCCAAAGCATCGGAATGCTTCAGGGTTCAAGAGCCAAGGCAGCGGAATGCTTCAGGGTTTAAGGGCCAAAGCAGCGGAATGCTTCAGGGTTTAAGAGCCAAGGCAGCGGAATGCTTCAGGGTTTAAGGGCCAAAGCAGCGGAATGCTTCAGGGTTTAAGAGCCAAGGCAGCGGAATGCTTCAGGGTTTAATGGCCAAGGCAGCGGAATGCTTCAGGGTTTAAGGGCCAAGGCAGCGGAATGCTTCAGGGTTTAATGGCCAAGGCAGCGGAATCCTTCAGGGTTTCATGGCCAAGGTTGCGGAATGCTTCAGGGTTGAAGGGCCAAGGCAGCGGAATGCTTCAGGGTTGAAGGGCCAAGGCAGCGGAATGCTTCAGGGTTGAAGGGCCAAGGCAGCGGAATGCCTCAGGGTTTAAGGGCCAATGCAGCGGAATCCTTCAGGGTTGAAGGTTCAAGGCAGCGGAATGCTTCAGGGTTGAAGGGCCAAAGGCAGCGGAATGCTTCATGGTTTTATGGCCAAGGCAGCGGAATGCTTCAGGGTTTAAGGGCCAAGGTTGCGGAAAGCTTCAGGGTTTAAGGGCCAAGGCAGCGGAAAGCTTCAGGGTTTAAGGGCCACGGCAGCGGAATGCTTCAGGGTTTTATGGCCAAGGCAGCGGAATGCTTCAGGATTCAAGGGCCAAGGCAGCGGAAAGCTTCAGGGTTTAAGGGCCACGGCAGCGGAATGCTTCAGGGTTTTATGGCCAAGGCAGCAGAATGCTTCAGGGTTTAAGGGCCAAGGCAGCGGAATGCTTCAGGGTTTAAGGGCCAAAGCAGCGGAATGCTTCAGGGTTGAAGGGCCAAGGCAGCGGAATGCTTCAGGGTTTAATGGCCAAGGCAGCGGAATGCTTCAAGGTTTAAGGGCCAAGGCAGCGGAATGCTTCAGGGTTTAGGGGCCAAGGCAGCGGAATGCTTCAGGTTTTAAGGGCCAAGGCAGCGGAAAGCTGCAGGGTTTAAGGGCCAAGGCAGCGGAATGCTTCAGGGTTTAAGGGCCAAGGCAGCGGAAAGCTTCAGGGTTCAAGGACCAAGGCAGCGGAATGCTTCAGGGTGGAAGGGCCAAGGCAGCGGAAAGCTTCAGGGTTTAAGGGCCAAGGCAGCGAAATGTCTCAGGGTTGAAGGGCCAAGGCAGCGGAATGCTTCAGGGCTTAAGGACCAAGGCAGCGGAATGCTTCAGGGTTGAAGGGCCAAGGCAGCGGAATGCTTCAGGGCTTAAGGACCAAGGCAGCGGAATGCTTCAGGGTTGAAGGGCCAAGGCAGCGGAATGCTTCAGGGTTCAAGGGCCAAAGCAGCGGAATGCTTCAGGGTTTAAGGGCCAAGGCAGCGGAATGCTTCAGGGTTTAATGGCCAAGGCAGCGGAATGCTTCAGGGTTGAAGGGCCAAGGCAGCGGAATGCTTCAGGGCTTAAGGACCAAGGCAGCGGAATGCTTCAGGGTTGAAGGGCCAAGGCAGCGGAATGCTTCAGGGTTCAAGCGCCAAAGCAGCGGAATGCTTCAGGGTTTGAGGGCCAAGGCAGCGGAATGCTTCAGGGTTCAAGGGCCAAGGCAGCGGAATGCTTCAGGTTTTAAGGGCCAAAGCAGCGGAATGCTTCAGGGTTGAAGGGCCAAGGCAGCGGAATGCTTCAGGGTTTAAGGGCCAAGGCAGCGGAATGCTTCAGGGTTGAAGGGCCAAGGCAGCGGAATGCTTCAGGGTTCAAGGGCCAAAGCAGCGGAATGCTTCAGGGTTTAAGGGCCAAGGCAGCGGAATGCTTCAGGGTTTAATGGCCAAGGTTGCGGAATGCTTCAAGGTTGAAGGGCCAAGGCAGCGGAATGCTTCAGGGTTGAAGGGCCAAGGCAGCGGAATGCTTCAGGGTTTAATGGCCAAAGCAGCGGAATGCTTCAGGGTTGAATGGCCAAGGCAGCGGAATGCTTCAGGGTTTAAGGGCCAAGGCAGTGGAATGCTTCAGGGTTGAAGGGCCAAGGCAGCGGAATGCTTCAGGGTTTAAGGGCGAAGGTAGCGGAATGCTTCAGGGTTTAATGGCCAAGGCAGCGGAAAGCTTCAGGGTTTAAGGGCCAAGGCATCGGAATGCTTAAGGGTTTAAGGGCCAAGGCAGCGGAATGCTTCAGGGTTTAAGGGCCAAGGTTGCGGAATGCTTCAGGGTTTAAGGGCCAAGGCAGCGGAATGCTTCAGGGTGTTATGGCCAAGGCAGCGGATTGCTTCAGGGTTGAAGGGCCAAGGCAGCGGGATGCTTCAGGGTTTTATGGCCAAGGCAGCAGAATGCTTCAGGGTTTAAGGGCCAAGGCAGCGGAAAGCTTCAGGGTTTAAGGGCCAAAGCAGCGGAATGCTTCAGGGTTTAATGGCCAAGGCAGCGGAATGCTTCAGGGTTTAATGGCCAAGGTTGCGGAATGCTTCAGGGTTGAAGGGCCAAGGCAGCGGAATGCTTCATGGTTTAAGGGCCAAGGTTGCGGAAAGCTTCAGGGTTTAAGGGCCAAGGCAGCGGAAAGCTTCAGGGTTTAAGGGCCACGGCAGCGGAATGCTTCAGGGTTTTATGGCCAAGGCAGCGGAATGCTTCAGGATTCAAGTGCCAAGGCAGCGGAAAGCTTCAGGGTTTAAGGGCCACGGCAGCGGAATGCTTCAGGGTTTTATGGCCAAGGCAGCAGAATGCTTCAGGGTTTAAGGGCCAAGGCAGCGGAAAGCTTCAGGGTTTAAGGGCCAAAGCAGCGGAATGCTTCAGGGTTGAAGGGCCAAGGCAGCGGAATAATTCAGGGTTTAATGGCCAAGGCAGCGGAATGCTTCAAGGTTTAAGGGCCAAGGCAGCGGAATGCTTCAGGGTTTAGGGGCCAAGGCAGCGGAATGCTTCAGGTTTTAAGGGCCAAGGCAGCGGAAAGCTGCAGGGTTTAAGGGCCAAGGCAGCGGAATGCTTCAGGGTTTAAGGGCCAAGGCAGCGGAAAGCTTCAGGGTTCAAGGACCAAGGCAGCGGAATGCTTCAGGGTGGAAGGGCCAAGGCAGCGGAAAGCTTCAGGGTTTAAGGGCCAAGGCAGCGAAATGTCTCAGGGTTGAAGGGCCAAGGCAGCGGAATGCTTCAGGGCTTAAGGACCAAGGCAGCGGAATGCTTCAGGGTTGAAGGGCCAAGGCAGCGGAATGCTTCAGGGCTTAAGGACCAAGGCAGCGGAATGCTTCAGGGTTGAAGGGCCAAGGCAGCGGAATGCTTCAGGGTTCAAGGGCCAAAGCAGCGGAATGCTTCAGGGTTTAAGGGCCACGGCAGCGGAATGCTTCAGGGTTTAAGGGCCAAGGCAGCGGAATGCTTCAGGGTTGAAGGGCCAAGGCAGCGGAATGCTTCAGGGCTTAAGGACCAAGGCAGCGGAATGCTTCAGGGTTTAAGGGCCAAGGCAGCGGAATGCTTCAGGGTTCAAGGGCCAAAGCAGCGGAATGCTTCAGGGTTTAAGGGCCAAGGCAGCGGAAAGCTTCAGGGTTCAAGGACCAAGGCAGCGGAATGCTTCAGGGTGGAAGGGCCAAGGCAGCGGAAAGCTTCAGGGTTTAAGGGCCAAGGCAGCGAAATGTCTCAGGGTTGAAGGGCCAAGGCAGCGGAATGCTTCAGGGCTTAAGGACCAAGGCAGCGGAATGCTTCAGGGTTGAAGGGCCAAGGCAGCGGAATGCTTCAGGGCTTAAGGACCAAGGCAGCGGAATGCTTCAGGGTTGAAGGGCCAAGGCAGCGGAATGCTTCAGGGTTCAAGGGCCAAAGCAGCGGAATGCTTCAGGGTTTAAGGGCCAAGGCAGCGGAATGCTTCAGGGTTTAATGGCCAAGGCAGCGGAATGCTTCAGGGTTGAAGGGCCAAGGCAGCGGAATGCTTCAGGGCTTAAGGACCAAGGCAGCGGAATGCTTCAGGGTTGAAGGGCCAAGGCAGCGGAATGCTTCAGGGTTCAAGCGCCAAAGCAGCGGAATGCTTCAGGGTTTGAGGGCCAAGGCAGCGGAATGCTTCAGGGTTCAAGGGCCAAGGCAGCGGAATGCTTCAGGTTTTAAGGGCCAAAGCAGCGGAATGCTTCAGGGTTGAAGGGCCAAGGCAGCGGAATGCTTCAGGGTTTAAGGGCCAAGGCAGCGGAATGCTTCAGGGTTGAAGGGCCAAGGCAGCGGAATGCTTCAGGGTTCAAGGGCCAAAGCAGCGGAATGCTTCAGGGTTTAAGGGCCAAGGCAGCGGAATGCTTCAGGGTTTAATGGCCAAGGTTGCGGAATGCTTCAAGGTTGAAGGGCCAAGGCAGCGGAATGCTTCAGGGTTGAAGGGCCAAGGCAGCGGAATGCTTCAGGGTTTAATGGCCAAAGCAGCGGAATGCTTCAGGGTTGAATGGCCAAGGCAGCGGAATGCTTCAGGGTTTAAGGGCCAAGGCAGTGGAATGCTTCAGGGTTGAAGGGCCAAGGCAGCGGAATGCTTCAGGGTTTAAGGGCGAAGGTAGCGGAATGCTTCAGGGTTTAATGGCCAAGGCAGCGGAAAGCTTCAGGGTTTAAGGGCCAAGGCATCGGAATGCTTAAGGGTTTAAGGGCCAAGGCAGCGGAATGCTTCAGGGTTTAAGGGCCAAGGTTGCGGAATGCTTCAGGGTTTAAGGGCCAAGGCAGCGGAATGCTTCAGGGTGTTATGGCCAAGGCAGCGGATTGCTTCAGGGTTGAAGGGCCAAGGCAGCGGGATGCTTCAGGGTTTTATGGCCAAGGCAGCAGAATGCTTCAGGGTTTAAGGGCCAAGGCAGCGGAAAGCTTCAGGGTTTAAGGGCCAAAGCAGCGGAATGCTTCAGGGTTTAATGGCCAAGGCAGCGGAATGCTTCAGGGTTTAATGGCCAAGGTTGCGGAATGCTTCAGGGTTGAAGGGCCAAGGCAGCGGAATGCTTCATGGTTTAAGGGCCAAGGTTGCGGAAAGCTTCAGGGTTTAAGGGCCAAGGCAGCGGAAAGCTTCAGGGTTTAAGGGCCACGGCAGCGGAATGCTTCAGGGTTTTATGGCCAAGGCAGCGGAATGCTTCAGGATTCAAGTGCCAAGGCAGCGGAAAGCTTCAGGGTTTAAGGGCCACGGCAGCGGAATGCTTCAGGGTTTTATGGCCAAGGCAGCAGAATGCTTCAGGGTTTAAGGGCCAAGGCAGCGGAAAGCTTCAGGGTTTAAGGGCCAAAGCAGCGGAATGCTTCAGGGTTGAAGGGCCAAGGCAGCGGAATAATTCAGGGTTTAATGGCCAAGGCAGCGGAATGCTTCAAGGTTTAAGGGCCAAGGCAGCGGAATGCTTCAGGGTTTAGGGGCCAAGGCAGCGGAATGCTTCAGGTTTTAAGGGCCAAGGCAGCGGAAAGCTGCAGGGTTTAAGGGCCAAGGCAGCGGAATGCTTCAGGGTTTAAGGGCCAAGGCAGCGGAAAGCTTCAGGGTTCAAGGACCAAGGCAGCGGAATGCTTCAGGGTGGAAGGGCCAAGGCAGCGGAAAGCTTCAGGGTTTAAGGGCCAAGGCAGCGAAATGTCTCAGGGTTGAAGGGCCAAGGCAGCGGAATGCTTCAGGGCTTAAGGACCAAGGCAGCGGAATGCTTCAGGGTTGAAGGGCCAAGGCAGCGGAATGCTTCAGGGCTTAAGGACCAAGGCAGCGGAATGCTTCAGGGTTGAAGGGCCAAGGCAGCGGAATGCTTCAGGGTTCAAGGGCCAAAGCAGCGGAATGCTTCAGGGTTTAAGGGCCACGGCAGCGGAATGCTTCAGGGTTTAAGGGCCAAGGCAGCGGAATGCTTCAGGGTTGAAGGGCCAAGGCAGCGGAATGCTTCAGGGCTTAAGGACCAAGGCAGCGGAATGCTTCAGGGTTTAAGGGCCAAGGCAGCGGAATGCTTCAGGGTTCAAGGGCCAAAGCAGCGGAATGCTTCAGGGTTTAAGGGCCAAGGCAGCGGAATGCTTCAGGGTTCAAGGGCCAAGGCAGCGGAATGCTTCAAGGTTTAAGGGCCAAAGCAGCGGAATGCTTCAGGGTTGAAGGGCCAAGGCAGCGGAATGCTTCAGGGTTTAAGGGCCAAGGCAGCGGAATGCTTCAGGGTTGAAGGGCCAAGGCAGCGGAATGCTTCAGGGTTCAAGGGCCAAAGCAGCGGAATGCTTCAGGGTTTAAGGGCCAAGGCAGCGGAATGCTTCAGGGTTTAATGGCCAAGGTTGCGGAATGCTTCAAGGTTGAAGGGCCAAGGCAGCGGAATGCTTCAGGGTTGAAGGGCCAAGGCAGCGGAATGCTTCAGGGTTTAATGGCCAAGGCAGCGGAATGCTTCAGGGTTGAATGGCCAAGGCAGCGGAATGCTTCAGGGTTTAAGGGCCAAGGCAGTGGAATGCTTCAGGGTTTTAGGGCCAAAGCAGCGGAATGCTTCAGGGCTTAAGGGCCAAGGCAGCGGAATGCTTCAGGGTTTAATGGCCAAGGCAGCAGAAAGCTTCAGGGTTTAATGGCCAAGGCAGCGGAATGCTTCAGGGTTTAATGGCCAAAGCAGCGGAATGCTTCAGGGTTTAAGAGCCAAAGCAGCGGAATGCTTCAGGGTTGAAGGGCCAAGGCAGCGGAATGCTTCAGGGTTCAAGAGCCAAGGCAGCGGAATGCTTCAGGGTTTAAGGGCCAAAGCAGCGGAATGCTTCAGGGTTTAAGAGCCAAGGCAGCGGAATGCTTCAGGGTTTAAGGGCCAAAGCAGCGGAATGCTTCAGGGTTTAAGAGCCAATGCAGCGGAATGCTTCAGGGTTTAATGGCCAAGGCAGCGGAATGCTTCAGGGTTTAAGGGCCAAGGCAGCGGAATGCTTCAGGGTTTAATGGCCAAGGCAGCGGAATGCTTCAGGGTTTAATGGCCAAGGTTGCGGAATGCTTCAGGGTTTAAGGGCCAAGGCAGCGGAATGCTTCAGGGTTGAAGGGCCAAGGCAGCGGAATGCTTCAGGGTTGAAGGGCCAAGGCAGCGGAATGCCTCAGGGTTTAAGGGCCAATGCAGCGGAATCCTTCAGGGTTGAAGGTTCAAGGCAGCGGAATGCTTCAGGGTTGAAGGGCCAAAGGCAGCGGAATGCTTCAGGGTTTAAGGGCCAAGGCAGCGGAATGCTTCAGGGTTTAAGGGCCAAGGTTGCGGAAAGCTTCAGGGTTTAAGGGCCAAGGCAGCGGAAAGCTTCAGGGTTTAAGGGCCACGGCAGCGGAATGCTTCAGGGTTTTATGGCCAAGGCAGCGGAATGCTTCAGGATTCAAGGGCCAAGGCAGCGGAAAGCTTCAGGGTTTAAGGGCCACGGCAGCGGAATGCTTCAGGGTTTTATGGCCAAGGCAGCAGAATGCTTCAGGGTTTAAGGGCCAAGGCAGCGGAAAGCTTCAGGGTTTAAGGGCCAAAGCAGCGGAATGCTTCAGGGTTGAAGGGCCAAGGCAGCGGAATAATTCAGGGTTTAATGGCCAAGGCAGCGGAATGCTTCAAGGTTTAAGGGCCAAGGCAGCGGAATGCTTCAGGGTTTAGGGGCCAAGGCAGCGGAATGCTTCAGGTTTTAAGGGCCAAGGCAGCGGAAAGCTGCAGGGTTTAAGGGCCAAGGCAGCGGAATGCTTCAGGGTTTAAGGGCCAAGGCAGCGGAAAGCTTCAGGGTTCAAGGACCAAGGCAGCGGAATGCTTCAGGGTGGAAGGGCCAAGGCAGCGGAAAGCTTCAGGGTTTAAGGGCCAAGGCAGCGAAATGTCTCAGAGTTGAAGGGCCAAGGCAGCGGAATGCTTCAGGGCTTAAGGACCAAGGCAGCGGAATGCTTCAGGGTTGAAGGGCCAAGGCAGCGGAATGCTTCGGGGCTTAAGGACCAAGGCAGCGGAATGCTTCAGGGTTGAAGGGCCAAGGCAGCGGAATGCTTCAGGGTTCAAGGGCCAAAGCAGCGGAATGCTTCAGGGTTTAAGGGCCAAGGCAGCGGAATGCTTCAGGGTTTAAGGGCCAAGGCAGCGGAATGCTTCAGGGTTGAAGGGCCAAGGCAGCGGAATGCTTCAGGGCTTAAGGACCAAGGCAGCGGAATGCTTCAGGGTTGAAGGGCCAAGGCAGCGGAATGCTTCAGGGTTCAAGGGCCAAAGCAGCGGAATGCTTCAGGGTTTAAGGGCCAAGGCAGCGGAATGCTTCAGGGTTCAAGGGCCAAGGCAGCGGAATGCTTCAGGGTTTAAGGGCCAAAGCAGCGGAATGCTTCAGGGTTGAAGGGCCAAGGCAGCGGAATGCTTCAGGGTTTAAGGGCCAAGGCAGCGGAATGCTTCAGGGTTGAAGGGCCAAGGCAGCGGAATGCTTCAGGGTTTAAGGGCCAAGGCAGCGGAATGCTTCAGGGTTTAAGGGCCAAGGCAGCGGAATGCTTCAGGGTTTAATGGCCAAGGTTGCGGAATGCTTCAGGGTTGAAGGGCCAAGGCAGCGGAATGCTTCAGGGTTCAAGGGCCAAAGCAGCGGAATGCTTCAGGGTTTAAGGGCCAAGGCAGCGGAATGCTTCAGGGTTTAATGGCCAAGGTTGCGGAATGCTTCAGGGTTGAAGGGCCAAGGCAGCGGAATGCTTCAGGGTTGAAGGGCCAAGGCAGCGGAATGCTTTAGGGTTTAAGGGCCAAGGCAGCGGAATGCTTCAGGGTTTAAGGGCCAAGGTTGCGGAATGCTTCAGGGTTTAAGGGCCAAGTCAGCGGAATGCTTCAGGGTGTTATGGCCAAGGCAGCGGATTGCTTCAGGGTTCTATGGCCAAGGCAGCGGGATGCTTCAGGGTTTTATGGCCAAGGCAGCAGAATGCTTCAGGGTTTAAGGGCCAAGGCAGCGGAATGCTTCAGGGTTCAAGGGCCAAAGCAGCGGAATGCTTCAGGGTTTAAGGGCCAAGGCAGCGGAATGCTTCAGGGTTTAAGGGCCAAAGTAGCGGAATGCTTCAGGGTTGAAGGGCCAAGGCAGCGGAATGCTTCAGGGTTTAAGGGCCAAGGCAGCGGAATGCTTCAGGGTTTAAGGGCCAAAGCAGCGGAATGCTTCAGGGCTTCAGGGCCAAGGCAGCGGAATGCTTCAGGGTTTAATGGCCAAGGCAGCAGAAAGCTTCAGGGTTTAATGGCCAAGGCAGCGGAATGCTTCAGGGTTTAATGGCCAAAGCAGCGGACTGCTTCAGGGTTTAAGAGCCAAACCAGCGGAATGCTTCAGGGTTTAAGGGCCAAAGCAGCGGAATGCTTCAGGGTTCAAGAGCCAAGGCAGCGGAATGCTTCAGGGTTTAAGGGCCAAAGCAGCGGAATGCTTCAGGGTTTAAGAGCCAAGGCAGCGGAATGCTTCAGGGTTTAAGGGCCAAAGCAGCGGAATGCTTCAGGGTTTAAGAGCCAAGGCAGCGGAATGCTTCAGGGTTTAATGGCCAAGGCAGCGGAATGCTTCAGGGTTTAAGGGCCAAGGCAGCGGAATGCTTCAGGGTTTAATGGCCAAGGCAGCGGAATGCTTCAGGGTTTAATGGCCAAGGTTGCGGAATGCTTCAGGGTTGAAGGGCCAAGGCAGCGGAATGCTTCAGGGTTGAAGGGCCAAGGCAGCGGAATGCTTCAGGGTTGAAGGGCCAAGGCAGCGGAATGCCTCAGGGTTTAATGGCCAATGCAGCGGAATCCTTCAGGGTTGAAGGTTCAAGGCAGCGGAATGCTTCAGGGTTGAAGGGCCAAAGGCAGCGGAATGCTTCATGGTTTTATGGCCAAGGCAGCGGAATGCTTCAGGGTTTAAGGGCCAAGGTTGCGGAAAGCTTCAGGGTTTAAGGGCCAAGGCAGCGGAAAGCTTCAGGGTTTAAGGGCCACGGCAGCGGAATGCTTCAGGGTTTTATGGCCAAGGCAGCGGAATGCTTCAGGATTCAAGGGCCAAGGCAGCGGAAAGCTTCAGGGTTTAAGGGCCACGGCAGCGGAATGCTTCAGGGTTCTATGGCCAAGGCAGCAGAATGCT
Organism: Limnomonas spitsbergensis; assembly: GCA_037349105.1. Classification (NCBI taxonomy): domain Eukaryota; kingdom Viridiplantae; phylum Chlorophyta; class Chlorophyceae; order Chlamydomonadales; genus Limnomonas; species Limnomonas spitsbergensis. The sequence goes on from JAYJMM010000055.1 coordinate 50,522, forward strand.
TCAGGGTTTAAGGGCCAAGGCAGCGGAATGCTTCAGGGTTTAATGGCCAAAGCAGCGGAATGCTTCAGGGTTGAAGGGCCAAGGCAGCGGAATGCTTCAGGGTTTAATGGCCAAGGCAGCGGAATGCTTCAAGGTTTAAGGGCCAAGGCAGCGGAATGCTTCAGGGTTTAGGGGCCAAGGCAGCGGAATGCTTCAGGTTTTAAGGGCCAAGGCAGCGGAAAGCTGCAGGGTTTAAGGGCCAAGGCAGCGGAATGCTTCAGGGTTTAAGGGCCAAGGCAGCGGAAAGCTTCAGGGTTCAAGGACCAAGGCAGCGGAATGCTTCAGGGTGGAAGGGCCAAGGCAGCGGAAAGCTTCAGGGTTTAAGGGCCAAGGCAGCGAAATGTCTCAGGGTTGAAGGGCCAAGGCAGCGGAATGCTTCAAGGTTTAAGGGCCAAGGCAGCGGAATGCTTCAGGGTTTAGGGGCCAAGGCAGCGGAATGCTTCAGGTTTTAAGGGCCAAGGCAGCGGAAAGCTGCAGGGTTTAAGGGCCAAGGCAGCGGAATGCTTCAGGGTTTAAGGGCCAAGGCAGCGGAAAGCTTCAGGGTTCAAGGACCAAGGCAGCGGAATGCTTCAGGGTGGAAGGGCCAAGGCAGCGGAAAGCTTCAGGGTTTAAGGGCCAAGGCAGCGAAATGTCTCAGGGTTGAAGGGCCAAGGCAGCGGAATGCTTCAGGGCTTAAGGACCAAGGCAGCGGAATGCTTCAGGGTTGAAGGGCCAAGGCAGCGGAATGCTTCAGGGCTTAAGGACCAAGGCAGCGGAATGCTTCAGGGTTGAAGGGCCAAGGCAGCGGAATGCTTCAGGGTTCAAGGGCCAAAGCAGCGGAATGCTTCAGGGTTTAAGGGCCACGGCAGCGGAATGCTTCAGGGTTTAAGGGCCAAGGCAGCGGAATGCTTCAGGGTTGAAGGGCCAAGGCAGCGGAATGCTTCAGGGCTTAAGGACCAAGGCAGCGGAATGCTTCAGGGTTTAAGGGCCAAGGCAGCGGAATGCTTCAGGGTTCAAGGGCCAAAGCAGCGGAATGCTTCAGGGTTTAAGGGCCAAGGCAGCGGAATGCTTCAGGGTTCAAGGGCCAAGGCAGCGGAATGCTTCAAGGTTTAAGGGCCAAAGCAGCGGAATGCTTCAGGGTTGAAGGGCCAAGGCAGCGGAATGCTTCAGGGTTTAAGGGCCAAGGCAGCGGAATGCTTCAGGGTTGAAGGGCCAAGGCAGCGGAATGCTTCAGGGTTCAAGGGCCAAAGCAGCGGAATGCTTCAGGGTTTAAGGGCCAAGGCAGCGGAATGCTTCAGGGTTTAATGGCCAAGGTTGCGGAATGCTTCAAGGTTGAAGGGCCAAGGCAGCGGAATGCTTCAGGGTTGAAGGGCCAAGGCAGCGGAATGCTTCAGGGTTTAATGGCCAAGGCAGCGGAATGCTTCAGGGTTGAATGGCCAAGGCAGCGGAATGCTTCAGGGTTTAAGGGCCAAGGCAGTGGAATGCTTCAGGGTTTTAGGGCCAAAGCAGCGGAATGCTTCAGGGCTTAAGGGCCAAGGCAGCGGAATGCTTCAGGGTTTAATGGCCAAGGCAGCAGAAAGCTTCAGGGTTTAATGGCCAAGGCAGCGGAATGCTTCAGGGTTTAATGGCCAAAGCAGCGGAATGCTTCAGGGTTTAAGAGCCAAAGCAGCGGAATGCTTCAGGGTTGAAGGGCCAAGGCAGCGGAATGCTTCAGGGTTCAAGAGCCAAGGCAGCGGAATGCTTCAGGGTTTAAGGGCCAAAGCAGCGGAATGCTTCAGGGTTTAAGAGCCAAGGCAGCGGAATGCTTCAGGGTTTAAGGGCCAAAGCAGCGGAATGCTTCAGGGTTTAAGAGCCAATGCAGCGGAATGCTTCAGGGTTTAATGGCCAAGGCAGCGGAATGCTTCAGGGTTTAAGGGCCAAGGCAGCGGAATGCTTCAGGGTTTAATGGCCAAGGCAGCGGAATGCTTCAGGGTTTAATGGCCAAGGTTGCGGAATGCTTCAGGGTTTAAGGGCCAAGGCAGCGGAATGCTTCAGGGTTGAAGGGCCAAGGCAGCGGAATGCTTCAGGGTTGAAGGGCCAAGGCAGCGGAATGCCTCAGGGTTTAAGGGCCAATGCAGCGGAATCCTTCAGGGTTGAAGGTTCAAGGCAGCGGAATGCTTCAGGGTTGAAGGGCCAAAGGCAGCGGAATGCTTCAGGGTTTAAGGGCCAAGGCAGCGGAATGCTTCAGGGTTTAAGGGCCAAGGTTGCGGAAAGCTTCAGGGTTTAAGGGCCAAGGCAGCGGAAAGCTTCAGGGTTTAAGGGCCACGGCAGCGGAATGCTTCAGGGTTTTATGGCCAAGGCAGCGGAATGCTTCAGGATTCAAGGGCCAAGGCAGCGGAAAGCTTCAGGGTTTAAGGGCCACGGCAGCGGAATGCTTCAGGGTTTTATGGCCAAGGCAGCAGAATGCTTCAGGGTTTAAGGGCCAAGGCAGCGGAAAGCTTCAGGGTTTAAGGGCCAAAGCAGCGGAATGCTTCAGGGTTGAAGGGCCAAGGCAGCGGAATAATTCAGGGTTTAATGGCCAAGGCAGCGGAATGCTTCAAGGTTTAAGGGCCAAGGCAGCGGAATGCTTCAGGGTTTAGGGGCCAAGGCAGCGGAATGCTTCAGGTTTTAAGGGCCAAGGCAGCGGAAAGCTGCAGGGTTTAAGGGCCAAGGCAGCGGAATGCTTCAGGGTTTAAGGGCCAAGGCAGCGGAAAGCTTCAGGGTTCAAGGACCAAGGCAGCGGAATGCTTCAGGGTGGAAGGGCCAAGGCAGCGGAAAGCTTCAGGGTTTAAGGGCCAAGGCAGCGAAATGTCTCAGAGTTGAAGGGCCAAGGCAGCGGAATGCTTCAGGGCTTAAGGACCAAGGCAGCGGAATGCTTCAGGGTTGAAGGGCCAAGGCAGCGGAATGCTTCGGGGCTTAAGGACCAAGGCAGCGGAATGCTTCAGGGTTGAAGGGCCAAGGCAGCGGAATGCTTCAGGGTTCAAGGGCCAAAGCAGCGGAATGCTTCAGGGTTTAAGGGCCAAGGCAGCGGAATGCTTCAGGGTTTAAGGGCCAAGGCAGCGGAATGCTTCAGGGTTGAAGGGCCAAGGCAGCGGAATGCTTCAGGGCTTAAGGACCAAGGCAGCGGAATGCTTCAGGGTTGAAGGGCCAAGGCAGCGGAATGCTTCAGGGTTCAAGGGCCAAAGCAGCGGAATGCTTCAGGGTTTAAGGGCCAAGGCAGCGGAATGCTTCAGGGTTCAAGGGCCAAGGCAGCGGAATGCTTCAGGGTTTAAGGGCCAAAGCAGCGGAATGCTTCAGGGTTGAAGGGCCAAGGCAGCGGAATGCTTCAGGGTTTAAGGGCCAAGGCAGCGGAATGCTTCAGGGTTGAAGGGCCAAGGCAGCGGAATGCTTCAGGGTTTAAGGGCCAAGGCAGCGGAATGCTTCAGGGTTTAAGGGCCAAGGCAGCGGAATGCTTCAGGGTTTAATGGCCAAGGTTGCGGAATGCTTCAGGGTTGAAGGGCCAAGGCAGCGGAATGCTTCAGGGTTCAAGGGCCAAAGCAGCGGAATGCTTCAGGGTTTAAGGGCCAAGGCAGCGGAATGCTTCAGGGTTTAATGGCCAAGGTTGCGGAATGCTTCAGGGTTGAAGGGCCAAGGCAGCGGAATGCTTCAGGGTTGAAGGGCCAAGGCAGCGGAATGCTTTAGGGTTTAAGGGCCAAGGCAGCGGAATGCTTCAGGGTTTAAGGGCCAAGGTTGCGGAATGCTTCAGGGTTTAAGGGCCAAGTCAGCGGAATGCTTCAGGGTGTTATGGCCAAGGCAGCGGATTGCTTCAGGGTTCTATGGCCAAGGCAGCGGGATGCTTCAGGGTTTTATGGCCAAGGCAGCAGAATGCTTCAGGGTTTAAGGGCCAAGGCAGCGGAATGCTTCAGGGTTCAAGGGCCAAAGCAGCGGAATGCTTCAGGGTTTAAGGGCCAAGGCAGCGGAATGCTTCAGGGTTTAAGGGCCAAAGTAGCGGAATGCTTCAGGGTTGAAGGGCCAAGGCAGCGGAATGCTTCAGGGTTTAAGGGCCAAGGCAGCGGAATGCTTCAGGGTTTAAGGGCCAAAGCAGCGGAATGCTTCAGGGCTTCAGGGCCAAGGCAGCGGAATGCTTCAGGGTTTAATGGCCAAGGCAGCAGAAAGCTTCAGGGTTTAATGGCCAAGGCAGCGGAATGCTTCAGGGTTTAATGGCCAAAGCAGCGGACTGCTTCAGGGTTTAAGAGCCAAACCAGCGGAATGCTTCAGGGTTTAAGGGCCAAAGCAGCGGAATGCTTCAGGGTTCAAGAGCCAAGGCAGCGGAATGCTTCAGGGTTTAAGGGCCAAAGCAGCGGAATGCTTCAGGGTTTAAGAGCCAAGGCAGCGGAATGCTTCAGGGTTTAAGGGCCAAAGCAGCGGAATGCTTCAGGGTTTAAGAGCCAAGGCAGCGGAATGCTTCAGGGTTTAATGGCCAAGGCAGCGGAATGCTTCAGGGTTTAAGGGCCAAGGCAGCGGAATGCTTCAGGGTTTAATGGCCAAGGCAGCGGAATGCTTCAGGGTTTAATGGCCAAGGTTGCGGAATGCTTCAGGGTTGAAGGGCCAAGGCAGCGGAATGCTTCAGGGTTGAAGGGCCAAGGCAGCGGAATGCTTCAGGGTTGAAGGGCCAAGGCAGCGGAATGCCTCAGGGTTTAATGGCCAATGCAGCGGAATCCTTCAGGGTTGAAGGTTCAAGGCAGCGGAATGCTTCAGGGTTGAAGGGCCAAAGGCAGCGGAATGCTTCATGGTTTTATGGCCAAGGCAGCGGAATGCTTCAGGGTTTAAGGGCCAAGGTTGCGGAAAGCTTCAGGGTTTAAGGGCCAAGGCAGCGGAAAGCTTCAGGGTTTAAGGGCCACGGCAGCGGAATGCTTCAGGGTTTTATGGCCAAGGCAGCGGAATGCTTCAGGATTCAAGGGCCAAGGCAGCGGAAAGCTTCAGGGTTTAAGGGCCACGGCAGCGGAATGCTTCAGGGTTCTATGGCCAAGGCAGCAGAATGCTTCAGGGTTTAAGGGCCAAGGCAGCGGAATGCTTCAGGGTTTAATGGCCAAAGCAGCGGAATGCTTCAGGGTTGAAGGGCCAAGGCAGCGGAATGCTTCAGGGTTTAATGGCCAAGGCAGCGGAATGCTTCAAGGTTTAAGGGCCAAGGCAGCGGAATGCTTCAGGGTTTAGGGGCCAAGGCAGCGGAATGCTTCAGGTTTTAAGGGCCAAGGCAGCGGAAAGCTGCAGGGTTTAAGGGCCAAGGCAGCGGAATGCTTCAGGGTTTAAGGGCCAAGGCAGCGGAAAGCTTCAGGGTTCAAGGACCAAGGCAGCGGAATGCTTCAGGGTGGAAGGGCCAAGGCAGCGGAAAGCTTCAGGGTTTAAGGGCCAAGGCAGCGAAATGTCTCAGGGTTGAAGGGCCAAGGCAGCGGAATGCTTCAGGGCTTAAGGACCAAGGCAGCGGAATGCTTCAGGGTTGAAGGGCCAAGGCAGCGGAATGCTTCAGGGCTTAAGGACCAAGGCAGCGGAATGCTTCAGGGTTGAAGGGCCAAGGCAGCGGAATGCTTCAGGGTTCAAGGGCCAAAGCAGCGGAATGCTTCAGGGTTGAAGGGCCAAGGCAGCGGAATGCTTCAGGGTTTAAGGGCCAAGGCAGCGGAATGCTTCAGGGTTGAAGGGCCAAGGCAGCGGAATGCTTCAGGGCTTAAGGACCAAGGCAGCGGAATGCTTCAGGGTTGAAGGGCCAAGGCAGCGGAATGCTTCAGGGTTCAAGGGCCAAAGCAGCGGAATGCTTCGGGGTTTAAGGGCCAAGGCAGCGGAATGCTTCAGGGTTCAAGGGCCAAGGCAGCGGAATGCTTCAGGGCTTAAGGGCCAAAGCAGCGGAATGCTTCAGGGTTGAAGGGCCAAGGCAGCGGAATGCTTCAGGGCTTAAGGACCAAGGCAGCGGAATGCTTCAGGGTTGAAGGGCCAAGGCAGCGGAATGCTTCAGGGTTCAAGGGCCAAAGCAGCGGAATGCTTCAGGGTTTAAGGGCCAAGGCAGCGGAATGCTTCAGGGTTTAAGGGCCAAGGTTGCGGAATGCTTCAGGGTTGAAGGGCCAAGGCAGCGGAATGCTTCAGGGTTGAAGGGCCAAGGCAGCGGAATGCATCAGGGTTTAATGGCCAAGGCAGCGGAATGCTTCAGGGTTGAATGGCCAAGGCAGCGGAATGCTTCAGGGTTTAAGGGCCAAGGCAGTGGAATGCTTCAGGGTTGAAGGGCCAAGGCAGCGGAATGCTTCAGGGTTTAAGGGCGAAGGTAGCGGAATGCTTCAGGGTTTAATGGCCAAGGCAGCGGAAAGCTTCAGGGTTTAAGGGCCAAGGCATCGGAATGCTTAAGGGTTTAAGGGCCAAGGCAGCGGAATGCTTCAGGGTTTAAGGGCCAAGGTTGCGGAATGCTTCAGGGTTTAAGGGCCAAGGCAGCGGAATGCTTCAGGGTGTTATGGCCAAGGCAGCAGATTGCTTCAGGGTTCTATGGCCAAGGCAGCGGGATGCTTCAGGGTTTTATGGCCAAGGCAGCAGAAAGCTTCAGGGTTTAAGGGCCAAGGCAGCGGAATGCTTCAGGGTTCAAGGGCCAAAGCAGCGGAATGCTTCAGGGTTTAAGGGCCAAGGCAGCGGAATGCTTCAGGGTTTAAGGGCCAAAGTAGCGGAATGCTTCAGGGTTGAAGGGCCAAGGCAGCGGAATGCTTCAGGGTTTAATGGCCAAGGCAGCGGAATGCTTCAGGATTCAAGGGCCAAGGCAGCGGAAAGCTTCAGGGTTTAAGGGCCACGGCAGCGGAATGCTTCAGGGTTTTATGGCCAAGGCAGCAGAATGCTTCAGGGTTTAAGGGCCAAGGCAGCGGAAAGCTTCAGGGTTTAAGGGCCAAAGCAGCGGAATGCTTCAGGGTTGAAGGGCCAAGGCAGCGGAATAATTCAGGGTTTAATGGCCAAGGCAGCGGAATGCTTCAAGGTTTAAGGGCCAAGGCAGCGGAATGCTTCAGGGTTTAGGGGCCAAGGCAGCGGAATGCTTCAGGTTTTAAGGGCCAAGGCAGCGGAAAGCTGCATGGTTTAAGGGCCAAGGCAGCGGAATGCTTCAGGGTTTAAGGGCCAAGGCAGCGGAAAGCTTCAGGGTTCAAGGACCAAGGCAGCGGAATGCTTCAGGGTGGAAGGGCCAAGGCAGCGGAAAGCTTCAGGGTTTAAGGGCCAAGGCAGCGAAATGTCTCAGAGTTGAAGGGCCAAGGCAGCGGAATGCTTCAGGGCTTAAGGACCAAGGCAGCGGAATGCTTCAGGGTTGAAGGGCCAAGGCAGCGGAATGCTTCGGGGCTTAAGGACCAAGGCAGCGGAATGCTTCAGGGTTGAAGGGCCAAGGCAGCGGAATGCTTCAGGGTTCAAGGGCCAAAGCAGCGGAATGCTTCAGGGTTTAAGGGCCAAGGCAGCGGAATGCTTCAGGGTTTAAGGGCCAAGGCAGCGGAATGCTTCAGGGTTGAAGGGCCAAGGCAGCGGAATGCTTCAGGGCTTAAGGACCAAGGCAGCGGAATGCTTCAGGGTTGAAGGGCCAAGGCAGCGGAATGCTTCAGGGTTCAAGGGCCAAAGCAGCGGAATGCTTCAGGGTTTAAGGGCCAAGGCAGCGGAATGCTTCAGGGTTCAAGGGCCAAGGCAGCGGAATGCTTCAGGGTTTAAGGGCCAAAGCAGCGGAATGCTTCAGGGTTGAAGGGCCAAGGCAGCGGAATGCTTCAGGGTTTAAGGGCCAAGGCAGCGGAATGCTTCAGGGTTGAAGGGCCAAGGCAGCGGAATGCTTCAGGGTTCAAGGGCCAAAGCAGCGGAATGCTTCAGGGTTTAAGGGCCAAGGCAGCGGAATGCTTCAGGGTTTAATGGCCAAGGTTGCGGAATGCTTCAGGGTTGAAGGGCCAAGGCAGCGGAATGCTTCAGGGTTGAAGGGCCAAGGCAGCGGAATGCTTTAGGGTTTAAGGGCCAAGGCAGCGGAATGCTTCAGGGTTTAAGGGCCAAGGTTGCGGAATGCTTCAGGGTTTAAGGGCCAAGTCAGCGGAATGCTTCAGGGTGTTATGGCCAAGGCAGCGGATTGCTTCAGGGTTCTATGGCCAAGGCAGCGGGATGCTTCAGGGTTTTATGGCCAAGGCAGCAGAATGCTTCAGGGTTTAAGGGCCAAGGCAGCGGAATGCTTCAGGGTTCAAGGGCCAAAGCAGCGGAATGCTTCAGGGTTTAAGGGCCAAGGCAGCGGAATGCTTCAGGGTTTAAGGGCCAAAGTAGCGGAATGCTTCAGGGTTGAAGGGCCAAGGCAGCGGAATGCTTCAGGGTTTAAGGGCCAAGGCAGCGGAATGCTTCAGGGTTTAAGGGCCAAAGCAGCGGAATGCTTCAGGGCTTCAGGGCCAAGGCAGCGGAATGCTTCAGGGTTTAATGGCCAAGGCAGCAGAAAGCTTCAGGGTTTAATGGCCAAGGCAGCGGAATGCTTCAGGGTTTAATGGCCAAAGCAGCGGACTGCTTCAGGGTTTAAGAGCCAAACCAGCGGAATGCTTCAGGGTTTAAGGGCCAAAGCAGCGGAATGCTTCAGGGTTCAAGAGCCAAGGCAGCGGAATGCTTCAGGGTTTAAGGGCCAAAGCAGCGGAATGCTTCAGGGTTTAAGAGCCAAGGCAGCGGAATGCTTCAGGGTTTAAGGGCCAAAGCAGCGGAATGCTTCAGGGTTTAAGAGCCAAGGCAGCGGAATGCTTCAGGGTTTAATGGCCAAGGCAGCGGAATGCTTCAGGGTTTAAGGGCCAAGGCAGCGGAATGCTTCAGGGTTTAATGGCCAAGGCAGCGGAATGCTTCAGGGTTTAATGGCCAAGGTTGCGGAATGCTTCAGGGTTGAAGGGCCAAGGCAGCGGAATGCTTCAGGGTTGAAGGGCCAAGGCAGCGGAATGCTTCAGGGTTGAAGGGCCAAGGCAGCGGAATGCCTCAGGGTTTAATGGCCAATGCAGCGGAATCCTTCAGGGTTGAAGGTTCAAGGCAGCGGAATGCTTCAGGGTTGAAGGGCCAAAGGCAGCGGAATGCTTCATGGTTTTATGGCCAAGGCAGCGGAATGCTTCAGGGTTTAAGGGCCAAGGTTGCGGAAAGCTTCAGGGTTTAAGGGCCAAGGCAGCGGAAAGCTTCAGGGTTTAAGGGCCACGGCAGCGGAATGCTTCAGGGTTTAATGGCCAAGGCAGCGGAATGCTTCAGGATTCAAGGGCCAAGGCAGCGGAAAGCTTCAGGGTTTAAGGGCCACGGCAGCGGAATGCTTCAGGGTTCTATGGCCAAGGCAGCAGAATGCTTCAGGGTTTAAGGGCCAAGGCAGCGGAATGCTTCAGGGTTTAATGGCCAAAGCAGCGGAATGCTTCAGGGTTGAAGGGCCAAGGCAGCGGAATGCTTCAGGGTTTAATGGCCAAGGCAGCGGAATGCTTCAAGGTTTAAGGGCCAAGGCAGCGGAATGCTTCAGGGTTTAGGGGCCAAGGCAGCGGAATGCTTCAGGTTTTAAGGGCCAAGGCAGCGGAAAGCTGCAGGGTTTAAGGGCCAAGGCAGCGGAATGCTTCAGGGTTTAAGGGCCAAGGCAGCGGAAAGCTTCAGGGTTCAAGGACCAAGGCAGCGGAAAGCTTCAGGGTGGAAGGGCCAAGGCAGCGGAAAGCTTCAGGGTTTAAGGGCCAAGGCAGCGAAATGTCTCAGGGTTGAAGGGCCAAGGCAGCGGAATGCTTCAGGGCTTAAGGACCAAGGCAGCGGAATGCTTCAGGGTTGAAGGGCCAAGGCAGCGGAATGCTTCAGGGCTTAAGGACCAAGGCAGCGGAATGCTTCAGGGTTGAAGGGCCAAGGCAGCGGAATGCTTCAGGGTTCAAGGGCCAAAGCAGCGGAATGCTTCAGGGTTGAAGGGCCAAGGCAGCGGAATGCTTCAGGGTTTAAGGGCCAAGGCAGCGGAATGCTTCAGGGTTGAAGGGCCAAGGCAGCGGAATGCTTCAGGGCTTAAGGACCAAGGCAGCGGAATGCTTCAGGGTTGAAGGGCCAAGGCAGCGGAATGCTTCAGGGTTCAAGGGCCAAAGCAGCGGAATGCTTCAGGGTTTAAGGGCCAAGGCAGCGGAATGCTTCAGGGTTCAAGGGCCAAGGCAGCGGAATGCTTCAGGGCTTAAGGGCCAAAGCAGCGGAATGCTTCAGGGTTGAAGGGCCAAGGCAGCGGAATGCTTCAGGGCTTAAGGACCAAGGCAGCGGAATGCTTCAGGGTTGAAGGGCCAAGGCAGCGGAATGCTTCAGGGTTCAAGGGCCAAAGCAGCGGAATGCTTCAGGGTTTAAGGGCCAAGGCAGCGGAATGCTTCAGGGTTTAAGGGCCAAGGTTGCGGAATGCTTCAGGGTTGAAGGGCCAAGGCAGCGGAATGCTTCAGGGTTGAAGGGCCAAGGCAGCGGAATGCTTCAGGGTTTAATGGCCAAGGCAGCGGAATGCTTCAGGGTTGAATGGCCAAGGCAGCGGAATGCTTCAGGGTTTAAGGGCCAAGGCAGTGGAATGCTTCAGGGTTGAAGGGCCAAGGCAGCGGAATGCTTCAGGGTTTAAGGGCGAAGGTAGCGGAATGCTTCAGGGTTTAATGGCCAAGGCAGCGGAAAGCTTCAGGGTTTAAGGGCCAAGGCATCGGAATGCTTAAGGGTTTAAGGGCCAAGGCAGCGGAATGCTTCAGGGTTTAAGGGCCAAGGTTGCGGAATGCTTCAGGGTTTAAGGGCCAAGGCAGCGGAATGCTTCAGGGTGTTATGGCCAAGGCAGCAGATTGCTTCAGGGTTCTATGGCCAAGGCAGCGGGATGCTTCAGGGTTTTATGGCCAAGGCAGCAGAAAGCTTCAGGGTTTAAGGGCCAAGGCAGCGGAATGCTTCAGGGTTCAAGGGCCAAAGCAGCGGAATGCTTCAGGGTTTAAGGGCCAAGGCAGCGGAATGCTTCAGGGTTTAAGGGCCAAAGTAGCGGAATGCTTCAGGGTTGAAGGGCCAAGGCAGCGGAATGCTTCAGGGTTTTATGGCCAAGGCAGCGGAATGCTTCAGGATTCAAGGGCCAAGGCAGCGGAAAGCTTCAGGGTTTAAGGGCCACGGCAGCGGAATGCTTCAGGGTTTTATGGCCAAGGCAGCAGAATGCTTCAGGGTTTAAGGGCCAAGGCAGCGGAAAGCTTCAGGGTTTAAGGGCCAAAGCAGCGGAATGCTTCAGGGTTGAAGGGCCAAGGCAGCGGAATAATTCAGGGTTTAATGGCCAAGGCAACGGAATGCTTCAGGGTTTAGGGGCCAAGGCAGCGGAATGCTTCAGGTTTTAAGGGCCAAGGCAGCGGAAAGCTGCAGGGTTTAAGGGCCAAGGCAGCGGAATGCTTCAGGGTTTAAGGGCCAAGGCAGCGGAAAGCTTCAGGGTTCAAGGACCAAGGCAGCGGAATGCTTCAGGGTGGAAGGGCCAAGGCAGCGGAAAGCTTCAGGGTTTAAGGGCCAAGGCAGCGAAATGTCTCAGAGTTGAAGGGCCAAGGCAGCGGAATGCTTCAGGGTTTAAGGGCCAAGGCAGCGGAATGCTTCAGGGTTTAAGGGCCAAGGTTGCGGAAAGCTTCAGGGTTTAAGGGCCAAGGCAGCGGAAAGCTTCAGGGTTTAAGGGCCACGGCAGCGGAATGCTTCAGGGTTTTATGGCCAAGGCAGCGGAATGCTTCAGGATTCAAGGGCCAAGGCAGCGGAAAGCTTCAGGGTTTAAGGGCCACGGCAGCGGAATGCTTCAGGGTTTTATGGCCAAGGCAGCAGAATGCTTCAGGGTTTAAGGGCCAAGGCAGCGGAAAGCTTCAGGGTTTAAGGGCCAAAGCAGCGGAATGCTTCAGGGTTGAAGGGCCAAGGCAGCGGAATAATTCAGGGTTTAATGGCCAAGGCAGCGGAATGCTTCAAGGTTTAAGGGCCAAGGCAGCGGAATGCTTCAGGGTTTAGGGGCCAAGGCAGCGGAATGCTTCAGGTTTTAAGGGCCAAGGCAGCGGAAAGCTGCAGGGTTTAAGGGCCAAGGCAGCGGAATGCTTCAGGGTTTAAGGGCCAAGGCAGCGGAAAGCTTCAGGGTTCAAGGACCAAGGCAGCGGAATGCTTCAGGGTGGAAGGGCCAAGGCAGCGGAAAGCTTCAGGGTTTAAGGGCCAAGGCAGCGAAATGTCTCAGAGTTGAAGGGCCAAGGCAGCGGAATGCTTCAGGGCTTAAGGACCAAGGCAGCGGAATGCTTCAGGGTTGAAGGGCCAAGGCAGCGGAATGCTTCGGGGCTTAAGGACCAAGGCAGCGGAATGCTTCAGGGTTGAAGGGCCAAGGCAGCGGAATGCTTCAGGGTTCAAGGGCCAAAGCAGCGGAATGCTTCAGGGTTTAAGGGCCAAGGCAGCGGAATGCTTCAGGGTTTAAGGGCCAAGGCAGCGGAATGCTTCAGGGTTGAAGGGCCAAGGCAGCGGAATGCTTCAGGGCTTAAGGACCAAGGCAGCGGAATGCTTCAGGGTTGAAGGGCCAAGGCAGCGGAATGCTTCAGGGTTCAAGGGCCAAAGCAGCGGAATGCTTCAGGGTTTAAGGGCCAAGGCAGCGGAATGCTTCAGGGTTCAAGGGCCAAGGCAGCGGAATGCTTCAGGGTTTAAGGGCCAAGGCAGCGGAATGCTTCAGGGTTGAAGGGCCAAGGCAGCGGAATGCTTCAGGGTTGAAGGGCCAAGGCAGCGGAATGCTTCAGGGTTGAAGGGCCAAGGCAGCGGAATGCTTCAGGGTTCAAGGGCCAAAGCAGCGGAATGCTTCAGGGTTTAAGGGCCAAGGCAGCGGAATGCTTCAGGGTTTAATGGCCAAGGTTGCGGAATGCTTCAGGGTTGAAGGGCCAAGGCAGCGGAATGCTTCAGGGTTGAAGGGCCAAGGCAGCGGAATGCTTTAGGGTTTAAGGGCCAAGGCAGCGGAATGCTTCAGGGTTTAAGGGCCAAGGTTGCGGAATGCTTCAGGGTTTAAGGGCCAAGTCAGCGGAATGCTTCAGGGTGTTATGGCCAAGGCAGCGGATTGCTTCAGGGTTCTATGGCCAAGGCAGCGGGATGCTTCAGGGTTTTATGGCCAAGGCAGCAGAATGCTTCAGGGTTTAAGGGCCAAGGCAGCGGAATGCTTCAGGGTTCAAGGGCCAAAGCAGCGGAATGCTTCAGGGTTTAAGGGCCAAGGCAGCGGAATGCTTCAGGGTTTAAGGGCCAAAGTAGCGGAATGCTTCAGGGTTGAAGGGCCAAGGCAGCGGAATGCTTCAGGGTTTAAGGGCCAAGGCAGCGGAATGCTTCAGGGTTTAAGGGCCAAAGCAGCGGAATGCTTCAGGGCTTCAGGGCCAAGGCAGCGGAATGCTTCAGGGTTTAATGGCCAAGGCAGCAGAAAGCTTCAGGGTTTAATGGCCAAGGCAGCGGAATGCTTCAGGGTTTAATGGCCAAAGCAGCGGACTGCTTCAGGGTTTAAGAGCCAAACCAGCGGAATGCTTCAGGGTTTAAGGGCCAAAGCAGCGGAATGCTTCAGGGTTCAAGAGCCAAGGCAGCGGAATGCTTCAGGGTTTAAGGGCCAAAGCAGCGGAATGCTTCAGGGTTTAAGAGCCAAGGCAGCGGAATGCTTCAGGGTTTAAGGGCCAAAGCAGCGGAATGCTTCAGGGTTTAAGAGCCAAGGCAGCGGAATGCTTCAGGGTTTAATGGCCAAGGCAGCGGAATGCTTCAGGGTTTAAGGGCCAAGGCAGCGGAATGCTTCAGGGTTTAATGGCCAAGGCAGCGGAATGCTTCAGGGTTTAATGGCCAAGGTTGCGGAATGCTTCAGGGTTGAAGGGCCAAGGCAGCGGAATGCTTCAGGGTTGAAGGGCCAAGGCAGCGGAATGCTTCAGGGTTGAAGGGCCAAGGCAGCGGAATGCCTCAGGGTTTAATGGCCAATGCAGCGGAATCCTTCAGGGTTGAAGGTTCAAGGCAGCGGAATGCTTCAGGGTTGAAGGGCCAAAGGCAGCGGAATGCTTCATGGTTTTATGGCCAAGGCAGCGGAATGCTTCAGGGTTTAAGGGCCAAGGTTGCGGAAAGCTTCAGGGTTTAAGGGCCAAGGCAGCGGAAAGCTTCAGGGTTTAAGGGCCACGGCAGCGGAATGCTTCAGGGTTTTATGGCCAAGGCAGCGGAATGCTTCAGGATTCAAGGGCCAAGGCAGCGGAAAGCTTCAGGGTTTAAGGGCCACGGCAGCGGAATGCTTCAGGGTTCTATGGCCAAGGCAGCAGAATGCTTCAGGGTTTAAGGGCCAAGGCAGCGGAATGCTTCAGGGTTTAATGGCCAAAGCAGCGGAATGCTTCAGGGTTGAAGGGCCAAGGCAGCGGAATGCTTCAGGGTTTAATGGCCAAGGCAGCGGAATGCTTCAAGGTTTAAGGGCCAAGGCAGCGGAATGCTTCAGGGTTTAGGGGCCAAGGCAGCGGAATGCTTCAGGGTTTAAGGGCCAAGGCAGCGGAAAGCTGCAGGGTTTAAGGGCCAAGGCAGCGGAATGCTTCAGGGTTTAAGGGCCAAGGCAGCGGAAAGCTTCAGGGTTCAAGGACCAAGGCAGCGGAATGCTTCAGGGTGGAAGGGCCAAGGCAGCGGAAAGCTTCAGGGTTTAAGGGCCAAGGCAGCGAAATGTCTCAGAGTTGAAGGGCCAAGGCAGCGGAATGCTTCAGGGCTTAAGGACCAAGGCAGCGGAATGCTTCAGGGTTGAAGGGCCAAGGCAGCGGAATGCTTCGGGGCTTAAGGACCAAGGCAGCGGAATGCTTCAGGGTTGAAGGGCCAAGGCAGCGGAATGCTTCAGGGTTCAAGGGCCAAGGCAGCGGAATGCTTCAGGGTTTAAGGGCCAAGGCAGCGGAATGCTTCAGGGTTTAAGGGCCAAGGCAGCGGAATGCTTCAGGGTTGAAGGGCCAAGGCAGCGGAATGCTTCAGGGCTTAAGGACCAAGGCAGCGGAATGCTTCAGGGTTGAAGGGCCAAGGCAGCGGAATGCTTCAGGGTTCAAGGGCCAAAGCAGCGGAATGCTTCAGGGTTTAAGGGCCAAGGCAGCGGAATGCTTCAGGGTTCAAGGGCCAAGGCAGCGGAATGCTTCAGGGTTTAAGGGCCAAAGCAGCGGAATGCTTCAGGGTTGAAGGGCCAAGGCAGCGGAATGCTTTAGGGTTGAAGGGCCAAGGCAGCGGAATGCTTCAGGGTTGAAGGGCCAAGGCAGCGGAATGCTTCAGGGTTCAAGGGCCAAAGCAGCGGAATGCTTCAGGGTTTAAGGGCCAAGGCAGCGGAATGCTTCAGGGTTTAATGGCCAAGGTTGCGGAATGCTTCAGGGTTGAAGGGCCAAGGCAGCGGAATGCTTCAGGGTTGAAGGGCCAAGGCAGCGGAATGCTTTAGGGTTTAAGGGCCAAGGCAGCGGAATGCTTCAGGGTTTAAGGGCCAAGGTTGCGGAATGCTTCAGGGTTTAAGGGCCAAGTCAGCGGAATGCTTCAGGGTGTTATGGCCAAGGCAGCGGATTGCTTCAGGGTTCTATGGCCAAGGCAGCGGGATGCTTCAGGGTTTTATGGCCAAGGCAGCAGAATGCTTCAGGGTTTAAGGGCCAAGGCAGCGGAATGCTTCAGGGTTCAAGGGCCAAAGCAGCGGAATGCTTCAGGGTTTAAGGGCCAAGGCAGCGGAATGCTTCAGGGTTTAAGGGCCAAAGTAGCGGAATGCTTCAGGGTTGAAGGGCCAAGGCAGCGGAATGCTTCAGGGTTTAAGGGCCAAGGCAGCGGAATGCTTCAGGGTTTAAGGGCCAAAGCAGCGGAATGCTTCAGGGCTTCAGGGCCAAGGCAGCGGAATGCTTCAGGGTTTAATGGCCAAGGCAGCAGAAAGCTTCAGGGTTTAATGGCCAAGGCAGCGGAATGCTTCAGGGTTTAATGGCCAAAGCAGCGGACTGCTTCAGGGTTTAAGAGCCAAACCAGCGGAATGCTTCAGGGTTTAAGGGCCAAAGCAGCGGAATGCTTCAGGGTTCAAGAGCCAAGGCAGCGGAATGCTTCAGGGTTTAAGGGCCAAAGCAGCGGAATGCTTCAGGGTTTAAGAGCCAAGGCAGCGGAATGCTTCAGGGTTTAAGGGCCAAAGCAGCGGAATGCTTCAGGGTTTAAGAGCCAAGGCAGCGGAATGCTTCAGGGTTGAAGGGCCAAGGCAGCGGAATGCTTCAGGGTTTAAGGGCCAAGGCAGCGGAATGCTTCAGGGTTTAATGGCCAAGGCAGCGGAATGCTTCAGGGTTTAATGGCCAAGGTTGCGGAATGCTTCAGGGTTGAAGGGCCAAGGCAGCGGAATGCTTCAGGGTTGAAGGGCCAAGGCAGCGGAATGCTTCAGGGTTGAAGGGCCAAGGCAGCGGAATGCCTCAGGGTTTAATGGCCAATGCAGCGGAATCCTTCAGGGTTGAAGGTTCAAGGCAGCGGAATGCTTCAGGGTTGAAGGGCCAAAGGCAGCGGAATGCTTCATGGTTTTATGGCCAAGGCAGCGGAATGCTTCAGGGTTTAAGGGCCAAGGTTGCGGAAAGCTTCAGGGTTTAAGGGCCAAGGCAGCGGAAAGCTTCAGGGTTTAAGGGCCACGGCAGCGGAATGCTTCAGGGTTTTATGGCCAAGGCAGCGGAATGCTTCAGGATTCAAGGGCCAAGGCAGCGGAAAGCTTCAGGGTTTAAGGGCCACGGCAGCGGAATGCTTCAGGGTTCTATGGCCAAGGCAGCAGAATGCTTCAGGGTTTAAGGGCCAAGGCAGCGGAATGCTTCAGGGTTTAATGGCCAAAGCAGCGGAATGCTTCAGGGTTGAAGGGCCAAGGCAGCGGAATGCTTCAGGGTTTAATGGCCAAGGCAGCGGAATGCTTCAGGGTTTAAGGGCCAAGGCAGCGGAATGCTTCAGGGTTTAGGGGCCAAGGCAGCGGAATGCTTCAGGTTTTAAGGGCCAAGGCAGCGGAAAGCTGCAGGGTTTAAGGGCCAAGGCAGCGGAATGCTTCAGGGTTTAAGGGCCAAGGCAGCGGAAAGCTTCAGGGTTCAAGGACCAAGGCAGCGGAATGCTTCAGGGTGGAAGGGCCAAGGCAGCGGAAAGCTTCAGGGTTTAAGGGCCAAGGCAGCGAAATGTCTCAGGGTTGAAGGGCCAAGGCAGCGGAATGCTTCAGGGCTTAAGGACCAAGGCAGCGGAATGCTTCAGGGTTGAAGGGCCAAGGCAGCGGAATGCTTCAGGGCTTAAGGACCAAGGCAGCGGAATGCTTCAGGGTTGAAGGGCCAAGGCAGCGGAATGCTTCAGGGTTCAAGGGCCAAAGCAGCGGAATGCTTCAGGGTTGAAGGGCCAAGGCAGCGGAATGCTTCAGGGTTTAAGGGCCAAGGCAGCGGAATGCTTCAGGGTTGAAGGGCCAAGGCAGCGGAATGCTTCAGGGCTTAAGGACCAAGGCAGCGGAATGCTTCAGGGTTGAAGGGCCAAGGCAGCGGAATGCTTCAGGGTTCAAGGGCCAAAGCAGCGGAATGCTTCGGGGTTTAAGGGCCAAGGCAGCGGAATGCTTCAGGGTTCAAGGGCCAAGGCAGCGGAATGCTTCAGGGCTTAAGGGCCAAAGCAGCGGAATGCTTCAGGGTTGAAGGGCCAAGGCAGCGGAATGCTTCAGGGCTTAAGGACCAAGGCAGCGGAATGCTTCAGGGTTGAAGGGCCAAGGCAGCGGAATGCTTCAGGGTTCAAGGGCCAAAGCAGCGGAATGCTTCAGGGTTTAAGGGCCAAGGCAGCGGAATGCTTCAGGGTTTAAGGGCCAAGGTTGCGGAATGCTTCAGGGTTGAAGGGCCAAGGCAGCGGAATGCTTCAGGGTTGAAGGGCCAAGGCAGCGGAATGCTTCAGGGTTTAATGGCCAAGGCAGCGGAATGCTTCAGGGTTGAATGGCCAAGGCAGCGGAATGCTTCAGGGTTTAAGGGCCAAGGCAGTGGAATGCTTCAGGGTTGAAGGGCCAAGGCAGCGGAATGCTTCAGGGTTTAAGGGCGAAGGTAGCGGAATGCTTCAGGGTTTAATGGCCAAGGCAGCGGAAAGCTTCAGGGTTTAAGGGCCAAGGCATCGGAATGCTTAAGGGTTTAAGGGCCAAGGCAGCGGAATGCTTCAGGGTTTAAGGGCCAAGGTTGCGGAATGCTTCAGGGTTTAAGGGCCAAGGCAGCGGAATGCTTCAGGGTGTTATGGCCAAGGCAGCAGATTGCTTCAGGGTTCTATGGCCAAGGCAGCGGGATGCTTCAGGGTTTTATGGCCAAGGCAGCAGAAAGCTTCAGGGTTTAAGGGCCAAGGCAGCGGAATGCTTCAGGGTTCAAGGGCCAAAGCAGCGGAATGCTTCAGGGTTTAAGGGCCAAGGCAGCGGAATGCTTCAGGGTTTAAGGGCCAAAGTAGCGGAATGCTTCAGGGTTGAAGGGCCAAGGCAGCGGAATGCTTCAGGGTTTTATGGCCAAGGCAGCGGAATGCTTCAGGATTCAAGGGCCAAGGCAGCGGAAAGCTTCAGGGTTTAAGGGCCACGGCAGCGGAATGCTTCAGGGTTTTATGGCCAAGGCAGCAGAATGCTTCAGGGTTTAAGGGCCAAGGCAGCGGAAAGCTTCAGGGTTTAAGGGCCAAAGCAGCGGAATGCTTCAGGGTTGAAGGGCCAAGGCAGCGGAATAATTCAGGGTTTAATGGCCAAGGCAGCGGAATGCTTCAAGGTTTAAGGGCCAAGGCAGCGGAATGCTTCAGGGTTTATGGGCCAAGGCAGCGGAATGCTTCAGGTTTTAAGGGCCAAGGCAGCGGAAAGCTGCAGGGTTTAAGGGCCAAGGCAGCGGAATGCTTCAGGGTTTAAGGGCCAAGGCAGCGGAAAGCTTCAGGGTTCAAGGACCAAGGCAGCGGAATGCTTCAGGGTGGAAGGGCCAAGGCAGCGGAAAGCTTCAGGGTTTAAGGGCCAAGGCAGCGAAATGTCTCAGAGTTGAAGGGCCAAGGCAGCGGAATGCTTCAGGGCTTAAGGACCAAGGCAGCGGAATGCTTCAGGGTTGAAGGGCCAAGGCAGCGGAATGCTTCGGGGCTTAAGGACCAAGGCAGCGGAATGCTTCAGGGTTGAAGGGCCAAGGCAGCGGAATGCTTCAGGGTTCAAGGGCCAAAGCAGCGGAATGCTTCAGGGTTTAAGGGCCAAGGCAGCGGAATGCTTCAGGGTTTAAGGGCCAAGGCAGCGGAATGCTTCAGGGTTGAAGGGCCAAGGCAGCGGAATGCTTCAGGGCTTAAGGACCAAGGCAGCGGAATGCTTCAGGGTTGAAGGGCCAAGGCAGCGGAATGCTTCAGGGTTCAAGGGCCAAAGCAGCGGAATGCTTCAGGGTTTAAGGGCCAAGGCAGCGGAATGCTTCAGGGTTCAAGGGCCAAGGCAGCGGAATGCTTCAGGGTTTAAGGGCCAAAGCAGCGGAATGCTTCAGGGTTGAAGGGCCAAGGCAGCGGAATGCTTCAGGGTTTAAGGGCCAAGGCAGCGGAATGCTTCAGGGTTGAAGGGCCAAGGCAGCGGAATGCTTCAGGGTTCAAGGGCCAAAGCAGCGGAATGCTTCAGGGCTTAAGGGCCAAGGCAGCGGAATGCTTCAGGGTTTAATGGCCAAGGTTGCGGAATGCTTCAGGGTTGAAGGGCCAAGGCAGCGGAATGCTTCAGGGTTGAAGGGCCAAGGCAGCGGAATGCTTTAGGGTTTAAGGGCCAAGGCAGCGGAATGCTTCAGGGTTTAAGGGCCAAGGTTGCGGAATGCTTCAGGGTTTAAGGGCCAAGTCAGCGGAATGCTTCAGGGTGTTATGGCCAAGGCAGCGGATTGCTTCAGGGTTCTATGGCCAAGGCAGCGGGATGCTTCAGGGTTTTATGGCCAAGGCAGCAGAATGCTTCAGGGTTTAAGGGCCAAGGCAGCGGAATGCTTCAGGGTTCAAGGGCCAAAGCAGCGGAATGCTTCAGGGTTTAAGGGCCAAGGCAGCGGAATGCTTCAGGGTTTAAGGGCCAAAGTAGCGGAATGCTTCAGGGTTGAAGGGCCAAGGCAGCGGAATGCTTCAGGGTTTAAGGGCCAAGGCAGCGGAATGCTTCAGGGTTTAAGGGCCAAAGCAGCGGAATGCTTCAGGGCTTCAGGGCCAAGGCAGCGGAATGCTTCAGGGTTTAATGGCCAAGGCAGCAGAAAGCTTCAGGGTTTAATGGCCAAGGCAGCGGAATGCTTCAGGGTTTAATGGCCAAAGCAGCGGACTGCTTCAGGGTTTAAGAGCCAAACCAGCGGAATGCTTCAGGGTTTAAGGGCCAAAGCAGCGGAATGCTTCAGGGTTCAAGAGCCAAGGCAGCGGAATGCTTCAGGGTTTAAGGGCCAAAGCAGCGGAATGCTTCAGGGTTTAAGAGCCAAGGCAGCGGAATGCTTCAGGGTTTAAGGGCCAAAGCAGCGGAATGCTTCAGGGTTTAAGAGCCAAGGCAGCGGAATGCTTCAGGGTTTAATGGCCAAGGCAGCGGAATGCTTCAGGGTTTAAGGGCCAAGGCAGCGGAATGCTTCAGGGTTTAATGGCCAAGGCAGCGGAATGCTTCAGGGTTTAATGGCCAAGGTTGCGGAATGCTTCAGGGTTGAAGGGCCAAGGCAGCGGAATGCTTCAGGGTTGAAGGGCCAAGGCAGCGGAATGCTTCAGGGTTGAAGGGCCAAGGCAGCGGAATGCCTCAGGGTTTAATGGCCAATGCAGCGGAATCCTTCAGGGTTGAAGGTTCAAGGCAGCGGAATGCTTCAGGGTTGAAGGGCCAAAGGCAGCGGAATGCTTCATGGTTTTATGGCCAAGGCAGCGGAATGCTTCAGGGTTTAAGGGCCAAGGTTGCGGAAAGCTTCAGGGTTTAAGGGCCAAGGCAGCGGAAAGCTTCAGGGTTTAAGGGCCACGGCAGCGGAATGCTTCAGGGTTTTATGGCCAAGGCAGCGGAATGCTTCAGGATTCAAGGGCCAAGGCAGCGGAAAGCTTCAGGGTTTAAGGGCCACGGCAGCGGAATGCTTCAGGGTTCTATGGCCAAGGCAGCAGAATGCTTCAGGGTTTAAGGGCCAAGGCAGCGGAATGCTTCAGGGTTTAATGGCCAAAGCAGCGGAATGCTTCAGGGTTGAAGGGCCAAGGCAGCGGAATGCTTCAGGGTTTAATGGCCAAGGCAGCGGAATGCTTCAAGGTTTAAGGGCCAAGGCAGCGGAATGCTTCAGGGTTTAGGGGCCAAGGCAGCGGAATGCTTCAGGTTTTAAGGGCCAAGGCAGCGGAAAGCTGCAGGGTTTAAGGGCCAAGGCAGCGGAATGCTTCAGGGTTTAAGGGCCAAGGCAGCGGAAAGCTTCAGGGTTCAAGGACCAAGGCAGCGGAATGCTTCAGGGTGGAAGGGCCAAGGCAGCGGAAAGCTTCAGGGTTTAAGGGCCAAGGCAGCGAAATGTCTCAGGGTTGAAGGGCCAAGGCAGCGGAATGCTTCAGGGCTTAAGGACCAAGGCAGCGGAATGCTTCAGGGTTGAAGGGCCAAGGCAGCGGAATGCTTCAGGGCTTAAGGACCAAGGCAGCGGAATGCTTCAGGGTTGAAGGGCCAAGGCAGCGGAATGCTTCAGGGTTCAAGGGCCAAAGCAGCGGAATGCTTCAGGGTTGAAGGGCCAAGGCAGCGGAATGCTTCAGGGTTTAAGGGCCAAGGCAGCGGAATGCTTCAGGGTTGAAGGGCCAAGGCAGCGGAATGCTTCAGGGCTTAAGGACCAAGGCAGCGGAATGCTTCAGGGTTGAAGGGCCAAGGCAGCGGAATGCTTCAGGGTTCAAGGGCCAAAGCAGCGGAATGCTTCGGGGTTTAAGGGCCAAGGCAGCGGAATGCTTCAGGGTTCAAGGGCCAAGGCAGCGGAATGCTTCAGGGCTTAAGGGCCAAAGCAGCGGAATGCTTCAGGGTTGAAGGGCCAAGGCAGCGGAATGCTTCAGGGCTTAAGGACCAAGGCAGCGGAATGCTTCAGGGTTGAAGGGCCAAGGCAGCGGAATGCTTCAGGGTTCAAGGGCCAAAGCAGCGGAATGCTTCAGGGTTTAAGGGCCAAGGCAGCGGAATGCTTCAGGGTTTAAGGGCCAAGGTTGCGGAATGCTTCAGGGTTGAAGGGCCAAGGCAGCGGAATGCTTCAGGGTTGAAGGGCCAAGGCAGCGGAATGCTTCAGGGTTTAATGGCCAAGGCAGCGGAATGCTTCAGGGTTGAATGGCCAAGGCAGCGGAATGCTTCAGGGTTTAAGGGCCAAGGCAGTGGAATGCTTCAGGGTTGAAGGGCCAAGGCAGCGGAATGCTTCAGGGTTTAAGGGCGAAGGTAGCGGAATGCTTCAGGGTTTAATGGCCAAGGCAGCGGAAAGCTTCAGGGTTTAAGGGCCAAGGCATCGGAATGCTTAAGGGTTTAAGGGCCAAGGCAGCGGAATGCTTCAGGGTTTAAGGGCCAAGGTTGCGGAATGCTTCAGGGTTTAAGGGCCAAGGCAGCGGAATGCTTCAGGGTGTTATGGCCAAGGCAGCAGATTGCTTCAGGGTTCTATGGCCAAGGCAGCGGGATGCTTCAGGGTTTTATGGCCAAGGCAGCAGAAAGCTTCAGGGTTTAAGGGCCAAGGCAGCGGAATGCTTCAGGGTTCAAGGGCCAAAGCAGCGGAATGCTTCAGGGTTTAAGGGCCAAGGCAGCGGAATGCTTCAGGGTTTAAGGGCCAAAGTAGCGGAATGCTTCAGGGTTGAAGGGCCAAGGCAGCGGAATGCTTCAGGGTTTAAGGGCCAAGGCAGCGGAATGCTTCAGGGTTTAAGGGCCAAAGCAGCGGAATGCTTCAGGGCTTCAGGGCCAAGGCAGCGGAATGCTTCAGGGTTTAATGGCCAAGGCAGCAGAAAGCTTCAGGGTTTAATGGCCAAGGCAGCGGAATGCTTCAGGGTTTAATGGCCAAAGCAGCGGAATGCTTCAGGGTTTAAGAGCCAAACCAGCGGAATGCTTCAGGGTTTAAGGGCCAAAGCAGCGGAATGCTTCAGGGTTCAAGAGCCAAGGCAGCGGAATGCTTCAGGGTTTAAGGGCCAAAGCAGCGGAATGCTTCAGGGTTTAAGAGCCAAGGCAGCGGAATGCTTCAGGGTTTAAGGGCCAAAGCAGCGGAATGCTTCAGGGTTTAAGAGCCAAGGCAGCGGAATGCTTCAGGGTTTAATGGCCAAGGCAGCGGAATGCTTCAGGGTTTAAGGGCCAAGGCAGCGGAATGCTTCAGGGTTTAATGGCCAAGGCAGCGGAATGCTTCAGGGTTTAATGGCCAAGGTTGCGGAATGCTTCAGGGTTGAAGGGCCAAGGCAGCGGAATGCTTCAGGGTTGAAGGGCCAAGGCAGCGGAATGCTTCAGGGTTGAAGGGCCAAGGCAGCGGAATGCCTCAGGGTTTAAGGGCCAATGCAGCGGAATCCTTCAGGGTTGAAGGTTCAAGGCAGCGGAATGCTTCAGGGTTGAAGGGCCAAAGGCAGCGGAATGCTTCATGGTTTTATGGCCAAGGCAGCGGAATGCTTCAGGGTTTAAGGGCCAAGGTTGCGGAAAGCTTCAGGGTTTAAGGGCCAAGGCAGCGGAAAGCTTCAGGGTTTAAGGGCCACGGCAGCGGAATGCTTCAGGGTTTTATGGCCAAGGCAGCGGAATGCTTCAGGATTCAAGGGCCAAGGCAGCGGAAAGCTTCAGGGTTTAAGGGCCACGGCAGCGGAATGCTTCAGGGTTTTATGGCCAAGGCAGCAGAATGCTTCAGGGTTTAAGGGCCAAGGCAGCGGAATGCTTCAGGGTTTAAGGGCCAAAGCAGCGGAATGCTTCAGGGTTGAAGGGCCAAGGCAGCGGAATGCTTCAGGGTTTAATGGCCAAGGCAGCGGAATGCTTCAAGGTTTAAGGGCCAAGGCAGCGGAATGCTTCAGGGTTTAGGGGCCAAGGCAGCGGAATGCTTCAGGTTTTAAGGGCCAAGGCAGCGGAAAGCTGCAGGGTTTAAGGGCCAAGGCAGCGGAATGCTTCAGGGTTTAAGGGCCAAGGCAGCGGAAAGCTTCAGGGTTCAAGGACCAAGGCAGCGGAATGCTTCAGGGTGGAAGGGCCAAGGCAGCGGAAAGCTTCAGGGTTTAAGGGCCAAGGCAGCGAAATGTCTCAGGGTTGAAGGGCCAAGGCAGCGGAATGCTTCAGGGCTTAAGGACCAAGGCAGCGGAATGCTTCAGGGTTGAAGGGCCAAGGCAGCGGAATGCTTCAGGGCTTAAGGACCAAGGCAGCGGAATGCTTCAGGGTTGAAGGGCCAAGGCAGCGGAATGCTTCAGGGTTCAAGGGCCAAAGCAGCGGAATGCTTCAGGGCTTAAGGGCCAAAGCAGCGGAATGCTTCAGGGTTGAAGGGCCAAGGCAGCGGAATGCTTTAGGGCTTAAGGACCAAGGCAGCGGAATGCTTCAGGGTTGAAGGGCCAAGGCAGCGGAATGCTTCAGGGTTCAAGGGCCAAAGCAGCGGAATGCTTCAGGGTTTAAGGGCCAAGGCAGCGGAATGCTTCAGGGTTTAAGGGCCAAGGTTGCGGAATGCTTCAGGGTTGAAGGGCCAAGGCAGCGGAATGCTTCAGGGTTGAAGGGCCAAGGCAGCGGAATGCTTCAGGGTTTAATGGCCAAGGCAGCGGAATGCTTCAGGGTTGAATGGCCAAGGCAGCGGAATGCTTCAGGGTTTAAGGGCCAAGGCAGTGGAATGCTTCAGGGTTTAAGGGCCAAGGCAGCGGAATGCTTCAGGGTTTAAGGGCGAAGGTAGCGGAATGCTTCAGGGTTTAATGGCCAAGGCAGCGGAAAGCTTCAGGGTTTAAGGGCCAAGGCATCGGAATGCTTAAGGGTTTAAGGGCCAAGGCAGCGGAATGCTTCAGGGTTTAAGGGCCAAGGTTGCGGAATGCTTCAGGGTTTAAGGGCCAAGGCAGCGGAATGCTTCAGGGTGTTATGGCCAAGGCAGCAGATTGCTTCAGGGTTCTATGGCCAAGGCAGCGGGATGCTTCAGGGTTTTATGGCCAAGGCAGCAGAAAGCTTCAGGGTTTAAGGGCCAAGGCAGCGGAATGCTTCAGGGTTCAAGGGCCAAAGCAG
This sequence comes from Limnomonas spitsbergensis, assembly GCA_037349105.1. Taxonomy (NCBI): domain Eukaryota; kingdom Viridiplantae; phylum Chlorophyta; class Chlorophyceae; order Chlamydomonadales; genus Limnomonas; species Limnomonas spitsbergensis. Next base: position 75,576 of record JAYJMM010000055.1, read on the forward strand.
CGGAATGCTTCAGGGTTTAAGGGCCAAGGCAGCGGAATGCTTCAGGGTTTAAGGGCCAAAGTAGCGGAATGCTTCAGGGTTGAAGGGCCAAGGCAGCGGAATGCTTCAGGGTTTAAGGGCCAAGGCAGCGGAATGCTTCAGGGTTTAAGGGCCAAAGCAGCGGAATGCTTCAGGGCTTCAGGGCCAAGGCAGCGGAATGCTTCAGGGTTTAATGGCCAAGGCAGCAGAAAGCTTCAGGGTTCTATGGCCAAGGCAGCGGAATGCTTCAGGGTTTAATGGCCAAGGCAGCGGAATGCTTCAGGGTTGAATGGCCAAGGCAGCGGAATGCTTCAGGGTTTAAGGGCCAAGGCAGCGGAATGCTTCAGGGTTCAAGGGCCAAGGCAGCGGAATGCTTCAGGGTTTAAGGGCCAAGGCAGCGGAAAGCTTCAGGGTTCAAGGACCAAGGCAGCGGAATGCTTCAGGGTGGAAGGGCCAAGGCAGCGGAAAGCTTCAGGGTTTAAGGGCCAAGGCAGCGAAATGTCTCAGGGTTGAAGGGCCAAGGCAGCGGAATGCTTCAGGGCTTAAGGACCAAGGCAGCGGAATGCTTCAGGGTTGAAGGGCCAAGGCAGCGGAATGCTTCAGGGCTGAAGGACCAAGGCAGCGGAATGCTTCAGGGTTGAAGGGCCAAGGCAGCGGAATGCTTCAAGGTTTAAGGGCCAAGGCAGCGGAATGCTTCAGGGTTTAGGGGCCAAGGCAGCGGAATGCTTCAGGTTTTAAGGGCCAAGGCAGCGGAAAGCTGCAGGGTTTAAGGGCCAAGGCAGCGGAATGCTTCAGGGTTTAAGGGCCAAGGCAGCGGAAAGCTTCAGGGTTCAAGGACCAAGGCAGCGGAATGCTTCAGGGTGGAAGGGCCAAGGCAGCGGAAAGCTTCAGGGTTTAAGGGCCAAGGCAGCGAAATGTCTCAGGGTTGAAGGGCCAAGGCAGCGGAATGCTTCAGGGCTTAAGGACCAAGGCAGCGGAATGCTTCAGGGTTGAAGGGCCAAGGCAGCGGAATGCTTCAGGGCTTAAGGACCAAGGCAGCGGAATGCTTCAGGGTTGAAGGGCCAAGGCAGCGGAATGCTTCAGGGTTCAAGGGCCAAAGCAGCGGAATGCTTCAGGGTTGAAGGGCCAAGGCAGCGGAATGCTTCAGGGTTTAAGGGCCAAGGCAGCGGAATGCTTCAGGGTTGAAGGGCCAAGGCAGCGGAATGCTTCAGGGCTTAAGGACCAAGGCAGCGGAATGCTTCAGGGTTGAAGGGCCAAGGCAGCGGAATGCTTCAGGGTTCAAGGGCCAAAGCAGCGGAATGCTTCGGGTTTAAGGGCCAAGGCAGCGGAATGCTTCAGGGTTCAAGGGCCAAGGCAGCGGAATGCTTCAGGGCTTAAGGGCCAAAGCAGCGGAATGCTTCAGGGTTGAAGGGCCAAGGCAGCGGAATGCTTCAGGGCTTAAGGACCAAGGCAGCGGAATGCTTCAGGGTTGAAGGGCCAAGGCAGCGGAATGCTTCAGGGTTCAAGGGCCAAAGCAGCGGAATGCTTCAGGGTTTAAGGGCCAAGGCAGCGGAATGCTTCAGGGTTTAAGGGCCAAGGTTGCGGAATGCTTCAGGGTTGAAGGGCCAAGGCAGCGGAATGCTTCAGGGTTTAAGGGCCAAAGCAGCGGAATGCTTCAGGGTTGAAGGGCCAAAGCAGCGGAATGCTTCAGGGTTCAAGAGCCAAGGCAGCGGAATGCTTCAGGGTTCAAGGGCCAAAGCAGCGGAATGCTTCAGGGTTTAAGGGCCAAGGCAGCGGAATGCTTCAGGGTTTAAGGGCCAAAGTAGCGGAATGCTTCAGGGTTGAAGGGCCAAGGCAGCGGAATGCTTCAGGGTTTTATGGCCAAGGCAGCGGAATGCTTCAGGATTCAAGGGCCAAGGCAGCGGAAAGCTTCAGGGTTTAAGGGCCACGGCAGCGGAATGCTTCAGGGTTTTATGGCCAAGGCAGCAGAATGCTTCAGGGTTTAAGGGCCAAGGCAGCGGAAAGCTTCAGGGTTTAAGGGCCAAAGCAGCGGAATGCTTCAGGGTTGAAGGGCCAAGGCAGCGGAATAATTCAGGGTTTAATGGCCAAGGCAGCGGAATGCTTCAAGGTTTAAGGGCCAAGGCAGCGGAATGCTTCAGGGTTTAGGGGCCAAGGCAGCGGAATGCTTCAGGTTTTAAGGGCCAAGGCAGCGGAAAGCTGCAGGGTTTAAGGGCCAAGGCAGCGGAATGCTTCAGGGTTTAAGGGCCAAGGCAGCGGAAAGCTTCAGGGTTGAAGGACCAAGGCAGCGGAATGCTTCGGGGTTGAAGGGCCAAGGCAGCGGAATGCTTCAGGGCTTAAGGACCAAGGCAGCGGAATGCTTCAGGGTTGAAGGGCCAAGGCAGCGGAATGCTTCAGGGTTGAAGGACCAAGGCAGCGGAATGCTTCAGGGTTGAAGGGCCAAGGCAGCGGAATGCTTCAGGGTTCAAGGGCCAAAGCAGCGGAATGCTTCAGGGTTTAAGGGCCAAGGCAGCGGAATGCTTCAGGGTTTAAGGGCCAAGGCAGCGGAATGCTTCAGGGTTGAAGGGCCAAGGCAGCGGAATGCTTCAGGGCTTAAGGACCAAGGCAGCGGAATGCTTCAGGGTTGAAGGGCCAAGGCAGCGGAATGCTTCAGGGTTCAAGGGCCAAAGCAGCGGAATGCTTCAGGGTTTAAGGGCCAAGGCAGCGGAATGCTTCAGGGTTCAAGGGCCAAGGCAGCGGAATGCTTCAGGGTTTAAGGGCCAAAGCAGCGGAATGCTTCAGGGTTGAAGGGCCAAGGCAGCGGAATGCTTCAGGGTTTAAGGGCCAAGGCAGCGGAATGCTTCAGGGTTGAAGGGCCAAGGCAGCGGAATGCTTCAGGGTTCAAGGGCCAAAGCAGCGGAATGCTTCAGGGTTTAAGGGCCAAGGCAGCGGAATGCTTCAGGGTTTAATGGCCAAGGTTGCGGAATGCTTCAGGGTTGAAGGGCCAAGGCAGCGGAATGCTTCAGGGTTGAAGGGCCAAGGCAGCGGAATGCTTTAGGGTTTAAGGGCCAAGGCAGCGGAATGCTTCAGGGTTTAAGGGCCAAGGTTGCGGAATGCTTCAGGGTTTAAGGGCCAAGTCAGCGGAATGCTTCAGGGTGTTATGGCCAAGGCAGCGGATTGCTTCAGGGTTCTATGGCCAAGGCAGCGGGATGCTTCAGGGTTTTATGGCCAAGGCAGCAGAATGCTTCAGGGTTTAAGGGCCAAGGCAGCGGAATGCTTCAGGGTTCAAGGGCCAAAGCAGCGGAATGCTTCAGGGTTTAAGGGCCAAGGCAGCGGAATGCTTCAGGGTTTAAGGGCCAAAGTAGCGGAATGCTTCAGGGTTGAAGGGCCAAGGCAGCGGAATGCTTCAGGGTTTAAGGGCCAAGGCAGCGGAATGCTTCAGGGTTTAAGGGCCACGGCAGCGGAATGCTTCAGGGCTTCAGGGCCAAGGCAGCGGAATGCTTCAGGGTTTAATGGCCAAGGCAGCAGAAAGCTTCAGGGTTTAATGGCCAAGGCAGCGGAATGCTTCAGGGTTTAATGGCCAAAGCAGCGGACTGCTTCAGGGTTTAAGAGCCAAACCAGCGGAATGCTTCAGGGTTTAAGGGCCAAAGCAGCGGAATGCTTCAGGGTTCAAGAGCCAAGGCAGCGGAATGCTTCAGGGTTTAAGGGCCAAAGCAGCGGAATGCTTCAGGGTTTAAGAGCCAAGGCAGCGGAATGCTTCAGGGTTTAAGGGCCAAAGCAGCGGAATGCTTCAGGGTTTAAGAGCCAAGGCAGCGGAATGCTTCAGGGTTTAATGGCCAAGGCAGCGGAATGCTTCAGGGTTTAAGGGCCAAGGCAGCGGAATGCTTCAGGGTTTAATGGCCAAGGCAGCGGAATGCTTCAGGGTTTAATGGCCAAGGTTGCGGAATGCTTCAGGGTTGAAGGGCCAAGGCAGCGGAATGCTTCAGGGTTGAAGGGCCAAGGCAGCGGAATGCTTCAGGGTTTAAGGGCCAAGGCAGCGGAATGCCTCAGGGTTTAATGGCCAATGCAGCGGAATCCTTCAGGGTTGAAGGTTCAAGGCAGCGGAATGCTTCAGGGTTGAAGGGCCAAAGGCAGCGGAATGCTTCATGGTTTTATGGCCAAGGCAGCGGAATGCTTCAGGGTTTAAGGGCCAAGGTTGCGGAAAGCTTCAGGGTTTAAGGGCCAAGGCAGCGGAAAGCTTCAGGGTTTAAGGGCCACGGCAGCGGAATGCTTCAGGGTTTTATGGCCAAGGCAGCGGAATGCTTCAGGATTCAAGGGCCAAGGCAGCGGAAAGCTTCAGGGTTTAAGGGCCACGGCAGCGGAATGCTTCAGGGTTCTATGGCCAAGGCAGCAGAATGCTTCAGGGTTTAAGGGCCAAGGCAGCGGAATGCTTCAGGGTTTAATGGCCAAAGCAGCGGAATGCTTCAGGGTTGAAGGGCCAAGGCAGCGGAATGCTTCAGGGTTTAATGGCCAAGGCAGCGGAATGCTTCAAGGTTTAAGGGCCAAGGCAGCGGAATGCTTCAGGGTTTAGGGGCCAAGGCAGCGGAATGCTTCAGGTTTTAAGGGCCAAGGCAGCGGAAAGCTGCAGGGTTTAAGGGCCAAGGCAGCGGAATGCTTCAGGGTTTAAGGGCCAAGGCAGCGGAAAGCTTCAGGGTTCAAGGACCAAGGCAGCGGAATGCTTCAGGGTGGAAGGGCCAAGGCAGCGGAAAGCTTCAGGGTTTAAGGGCCAAGGCAGCGAAATGTCTCAGGGTTGAAGGGCCAAGGCAGCGGAATGCTTCAGGGCTTAAGGACCAAGGCAGCGGAATGCTTCAGGGTTGAAGGGCCAAGGCAGCGGAATGCTTCAGGGCTTAAGGACCAAGGCAGCGGAATGCTTCAGGGTTGAAGGGCCAAGGCAGCGGAATGCTTCAGGGTTCAAGGGCCAAGGCAGCGGAATGCTTCAGGGTTGAAGGGCCAAGGCAGCGGAATGCTTCAGGGTTTAAGGGCCAAGGCAGCGGAATGCTTCAGGGTTGAAGGGCCAAGGCAGCGGAATGCTTCAGGGCTTAAGGACCAAGGCAGCGGAATGCTTCAGGGTTGAAGGGCCAAGGCAGCGGAATGCTTCAGGGTTCAAGGGCCAAAGCAGCGGAATGCTTCGGGGTTTAAGGGCCAAGGCAGCGGAATGCTTCAGGGTTCAAGGGCCAAGGCAGCGGAATGCTTCAGGGCTTAAGGGCCAAAGCAGCGGAATGCTTCAGGGTTGAAGGGCCAAGGCAGCGGAATGCTTCAGGGCTTAAGGACCAAGGCAGCGGAATGCTTCAGGGTTGAAGGGCCAAGGCAGCGGAATGCTTCAGGGTTCAAGGGCCAAAGCAGCGGAATGCTTCAGGGTTTAAGGGCCAAGGCAGCGGAATGCTTCAGGGTTTAAGGGCCAAGGTTGCGGAATGCTTCAGGGTTGAAGGGCCAAGGCAGCGGAATGCTTCAGGGTTGAAGGGCCAAGGCAGCGGAATGCTTCAGGGTTTAATGGCCAAGGCAGCGGAATGCTTCAGGGTTGAATGGCCAAGGCAGCGGAATGCTTCAGGGTTTAAGGGCCAAGGCAGTGGAATGCTTCAGGGTTGAAGGGCCAAGGCAGCGGAATGCTTCAGGGTTTAAGGGCGAAGGTAGCGGAATGCTTCAGGGTTTAATGGCCAAAGCAGCGGAAAGCTTCAGGGTTTAAGGGCCAAGGCATCGGAATGCTTAAGGGTTTAAGGGCCAAGGCAGCGGAATGCTTCAGGGTTTAAGGGCCAAGGTTGCGGAATGCTTCAGGGTTTAAGGGCCAAGGCAGCGGAATGCTTCAGGGTGTTATGGCCAAGGCAGCAGATTGCTTCAGGGTTCTATGGCCAAGGCAGCGGGATGCTTCAGGGTTTTATGGCCAAGGCAGCAGAAAGCTTCAGGGTTTAAGGGCCAAGGCAGCGGAATGCTTCAGGGTTCAAGGGCCAAAGCAGCGGAATGCTTCAGGGTTTAAGGGCCAAGGCAGCGGAATGCTTCAGGGTTTAAGGGCCAAAGTAGCGGAATGCTTCAGGGTTGAAGGGCCAAGGCAGCGGAATGCTTCAGGGTTTAAGGGCCAAGGCAGCGGAATGCTTCAGGGTTTAAGGGCCAAAGCAGCGGAATGCTTCAGGGCTTCAGGGCCAAGGCAGCGGAATGCTTCAGGGTTTAATGGCCAAGGCAGCAGAAAGCTTCAGGGTTTAATGGCCAAGGCAGCGGAATGCTTCAGGGTTTAATGGCCAAAGCAGCGGAATGCTTCAGGGTTTAAGAGCCAAACCAGCGGAATGCTTCAGGGTTTAAGGGCCAAAGCAGCGGAATGCTTCAGGGTTCAAGAGCCAAGGCAGCGGAATGCTTCAGGGTTTAAGGGCCAAAGCAGCGGAATGCTTCAGGGTTTAAGAGCCAAGGCAGCGGAATGCTTCAGGGTTTAAGGGCCAAAGCAGCGGAATGCTTCAGGGTTTAAGAGCCAAGGCAGCGGAATGCTTCAGGGTTTAATGGCCAAGGCAGCGGAATGCTTCAGGGTTTAAGGGCCAAGGCAGCGGAATGCTTCAGGGTTTAATGGCCAAGGCAGCGGAATGCTTCAGGGTTTAATGGCCAAGGTTGCGGAATGCTTCAGGGTTGAAGGGCCAAGGCAGCGGAATGCTTCAGGGTTGAAGGGCCAAGGCAGCGGAATGCTTCAGGGTTGAAGGGCCAAGGCAGCGGAATGCCTCAGGGTTTAAGGGCCAATGCAGCGGAATCCTTCAGGGTTGAAGGTTCAAGGCAGCGGAATGCTTCAGGGTTGAAGGGCCAAAGGCAGCGGAATGCTTCATGGTTTTATGGCCAAGGCAGCGGAATGCTTCAGGGTTTAAGGGCCAAGGTTGCGGAAAGCTTCAGGGTTTAAGGGCCAAGGCAGCGGAAAGCTTCAGGGTTTAAGGGCCACGGCAGCGGAATGCTTCAGGGTTTTATGGCCAAGGCAGCGGAATGCTTCAGGATTCAAGGGCCAAGGCAGCGGAAAGCTTCAGGGTTTAAGGGCCACGGCAGCGGAATGCTTCAGGGTTTTATGGCCAAGGCAGCAGAATGCTTCAGGGTTTAAGGGCCAAGGCAGCGGAATGCTTCAGGGTTTAAGGGCCAAAGCAGCGGAATGCTTCAGGGTTGAAGGGCCAAGGCAGCGGAATGCTTCAGGGTTTAATGGCCAAGGCAGCGGAATGCTTCAAGGTTTAAGGGCCAAGGCAGCGGAATGCTTCAGGGTTTAGGGGCCAAGGCAGCGGAATGCTTCAGGTTTTAAGGGCCAAGGCAGCGGAAAGCTGCAGGGTTTAAGGGCCAAGGCAGCGGAATGCTTCAGGGTTTAAGGGCCAAGGCAGCGGAAAGCTTCAGGGTTCAAGGACCAAGGCAGCGGAATGCTTCAGGGTGGAAGGGCCAAGGCAGCGGAAAGCTTCAGGGTTTAAGGGCCAAGGCAGCGAAATGTCTCAGGGTTGAAGGGCCAAGGCAGCGGAATGCTTCAGGGCTTAAGGACCATGGCAGCGGAATGCTTCAGGGTTGAAGGGCCAAGGCAGCGGAATGCTTCAGGGCTTAAGGACCAAGGCAGCGGAATGCTTCAGGGTTGAAGGGCCAAGGCAGCGGAATGCTTCAGGGTTCAAGGGCCAAAGCAGCGGAATGCTTCAGGGCTTAAGGGCCAAAGCAGCGGAATGCTTCAGGGTTGAAGGGCCAAGGCAGCGGAATGCTTTAGGGCTTAAGGACCAAGGCAGCGGAATGCTTCAGGGTTGAAGGGCCAAGGCAGCGGAATGCTTCAGGGTTCAAGGGCCAAAGCAGCGGAATGCTTCAGGGTTTAAGGGCCAAGGCAGCGGAATGCTTCAGGGTTTAAGGGCCAAGGTTGCGGAATGCTTCAGGGTTGAAGGGCCAAGGCAGCGGAATGCTTCAGGGTTGAAGGGCCAAGGCAGCGGAATGCTTCAGGGTTTAATGGCCAAGGCAGCGGAATGCTTCAGGGTTGAATGGCCAAGGCAGCGGAATGCTTCAGGGTTTAAGGGCCAAGGCAGTGGAATGCTTCAGGGTTGAAGGGCCAAGGCAGCGGAATGCTTCAGGGTTTAAGGGCGAAGGTAGCGGAATGCTTCAGGGTTTAATGGCCAAGGCAGCGGAAAGCTTCAGGGTTTAAGGGCCAAGGCATCGGAATGCTTAAGGGTTTAAGGGCCAAGGCAGCGGAATGCTTCAGGGTTTAAGGGCCAAGGTTGCGGAATGCTTCAGGGTTTAAGGGCCAAGGCAGCGGAATGCTTCAGGGTGTTATGGCCAAGGCAGCAGATTGCTTCAGGGTTCTATGGCCAAGGCAGCGGGATGCTTCAGGGTTTTATGGCCAAGGCAGCAGAAAGCTTCAGGGTTTAAGGGCCAAGGCAGCGGAATGCTTCAGGGTTCAAGGGCCAAAGCAGCGGAATGCTTCAGGGTTTAAGGGCCAAGGCAGCGGAATGCTTCAGGGTTTAAGGGCCAAAGTAGCGGAATGCTTCAGGGTTGAAGGGCCAAGGCAGCGGAATGCTTCAGGGTTTAAGGGCCAAGGCAGCGGAATGCTTCAGGGTTTAAGGGCCAAAGCAGCGGAATGCTTCAGGGCTTCAGGGCCAAGGCAGCGGAATGCTTCAGGGTTTAATGGCCAAGGCAGCAGAAAGCTTCAGGGTTTAATGGCCAAGGCAGCGGAATGCTTCAGGGTTTAATGGCCAAAGCAGCGGAATGCTTCAGGGTTTAAGAGCCAAACCAGCGGAATGCTTCAGGGTTTAAGGGCCAAAGCAGCGGAATGCTTCAGGGTTCAAGAGCCAAGGCAGCGGAATGCTTCAGGGTTTAAGGGCCAAAGCAGCGGAATGCTTCAGGGTTTAAGAGCCAAGGCAGCGGAATGCTTCAGGGTTTAAGGGCCAAAGCAGCGGAATGCTTCAGGGTTTAAGAGCCAAGGCAGCGGAATGCTTCAGGGTTTAATGGCCAAGGCAGCGGAATGCTTCAGGGTTTAAGGGCCAAGGCAGCGGAATGCTTCAGGGTTTAATGGCCAAGGCAGCGGAATGCTTCAGGGTTTAATGGCCAAGGTTGCGGAATGCTTCAGGGTTGAAGGGCCAAGGCAGCGGAATGCTTCAGGGTTGAAGGGCCAAGGCAGCGGAATGCTTCAGGGTTGAAGGGCCAAGGCAGCGGAATGCCTCAGGGTTTAAGGGCCAATGCAGCGGAATCCTTCAGGGTTGAAGGTTCAAGGCAGCGGAATGCTTCAGGGTTGAAGGGCCAAAGGCAGCGGAATGCTTCATGGTTTTATGGCCAAGGCAGCGGAATGCTTCAGGGTTTAAGGGCCAAGGTTGCGTAAAGCTTCAGGGTTTAAGGGCCAAGGCAGCGGAAAGCTTCAGGGTTTAAGGGCCACGGCAGCGGAATGCTTCAGGGTTTTATGGCCAAGGCAGCGGAATGCTTCAGGATTCAAGGGCCAAGGCAGCGGAAAGCTTCAGGGTTTAAGGGCCACGGCAGCGGAATGCTTCAGGGTTTTATGGCCAAGGCAGCAGAATGCTTCAGGGTTTAAGGGCCAAGGCAGCGGAATGCTTCAGGGTTTAAGGGCCAAAGCAGCGGAATGCTTCAGGGTTGAAGGGCCAAGGCAGCGGAATGCTTCAGGGTTTTATGGCCAAGGCAGCGGAATGCTTCAAGGTTTAAGGGCCAAGGCAGCGGAATGCTTCAGGGTTTAGGGGCCAAGGCAGCGGAATGCTTCAGGTTTTAAGGGCCAAGGCAGCGGAAAGCTGCAGGGTTTAAGGGCCAAGGCAGCGGAATGCTTCAGGGTTTAAGGGCCAAGGCAGCGGAAAGCTTCAGGGTTCAAGGACCAAGGCAGCGGAATGCTTCAGGGTGGAAGGGCCAAGGCAGCGGAAAGCTTCAGGGTTTATGGGCCAAGGCAGCGAAATGTCTCAGGGTTGAAGGGCCAAGGCAGCGGAATGCTTCAGGGCTTAAGGACCAAGGCAGCGGAATGCTTCAGGGTTGAAGGGCCAAGGCAGCGGAATGCTTCAGGGCTTAAGGACCAAGGCAGCGGAATGCTTCAGGGTTGAAGGGCCAAGGCAGCGGAATGCTTCAGGGTTCAAGGGCCAAAGCAGCGGAATGCTTCAGGGTTTAAGGGCCAAGGCAGCGGAATGCTTCAGGGTTTAAGGGCCAAGGCAGCGGAATGCTTCAGGGTTGAAGGGCCAAGGCAGCGGAATGCTTCAGGGCTTAAGGACCAAGGCAGCGGAATGCTTCAGGGTTCAAGGGCCAAAGCAGCGGAATGCTTCGGGGTTTAAGGGCCAAGGCAGCGGAATGCTTCAGGGTTCAAGGGCCAAGGCAGCGGAATGCTTCAGGGTTTAAGGGCCAAAGCAGCGGAATGCTTCAGGGTTGAAGGGCCAAGGCAGCGGAATGCTTCAGGGTTTAAGGGCCAAGGCAGCGGAATGCTTCAGGGTTGAAGGGCCAAGGCAGCGGAATGCTTCAGGGTTCAAGGGCCAAAGCAGCGGAATGCTTCAGGGTTTAAGGGCCAAGGCAGCGGAATGCTTCAGGGTTTAAGGGCCAAGGTTGCGGAATGCTTCAGGGTTGAAGGGCCAAGGCAGCGGAATGCTTCAGGGTTGAAGGGCCAAGGCAGCGGAATGCTTCAGGGTTTAATGGCCAAGGCAGCGGAATGCTTCAGGGTTGAATGGCCAAGGCAGCGGAATGCTTCAGGGTTTAAGGGCCAAGGCAGTGGAATGCTTCAGGGTTGAAGGGCCAAGGCAGCGGAATGCTTCAGGGTTTAAGGGCGAAGGTAGCGGAATGCTTCAGGGTTTAATGGCCAAGGCAGCGGAAAGCTTCAGGGTTTAAGGGCCAAGGCATCGGAATGCTTAAGGGTTTAAGGGCCAAGGCAGCGGAATGCTTCAGGGTTTAAGGGCCAAGGTTGCGGAATGCTTCAGGGTTTAAGGGCCAAGGCAGCGGAATGCTTCAGGGTGTTATGGCCAAGGCAGCAGATTGCTTCAGGGTTCTATGGCCAAGGCAGCGGGATGCTTCAGGGTTTTATGGCCAAGGCAGCAGAATGCTTCAGGGTTTAAGGGCCAAGGCAGCGGAAAGCTTCAGGGTTTAAGGGCCAAAGCAGCGGAATGCTTCAGGGTTTAAGGGCCAAGGCAGCGGAATGCTTCAGGGTTTAAGGGCCAAAGTAGCGGAATGCTTCAGGGTTTAAGGGCCAAGGCAGCGGAATGCTTCAGGGTTTAAGGGCCAAGGCAGCGGAATGCTTCAGGGTTTAATGGCCAAGGTTGCGGAATGCTTCAGGGTTTAAGGGCCAAGGCAGCGGAATGCTTTAGGGTTTAATGGCCAAGGCAGCAGAAAGCTTCAGGGTTTAATGGCCAAGGCAGCGGAATGCTTCAGGGTTTAATGGCCAAAGCAGCGGAATGCTTCAGGGTTTAAGAGCCAAAGCAGCGGAATGCTTCAGGGTTTAAGGGCCAAAGCAGCGGAATGCTTCAGGGTTCAAGAGCCAAGGCAGCGGAATGCTTCAGGGTTTAAGGGCCAAAGCAGCGGAATGCTTCAGGGTTTAAGAGCCAAGGCAGCGGAATGCTTCAGGGTTTAAGGGCCAAAGCAGCGGAATGCTTCAGGGTTTAAGAGCCAATGCAGCGGAATGCTTCAGGGTTTAATGGCCAAGGCAGCGGAATGCTTCAGGGTTTAAGGGCCAAGGCAGCGGAATGCTTCAGGGTTTAATGGCCAAGGCAGCGGAATGCTTCAGGGTTTAATGGCCAAGGTTGCGGAATGCTTCAGGGTTGAAGGGCCAAGGCAGCGGAATGCTTCAGGGTTGAAGGGCCAAGGCAGCGGAATGCTTCAGGGTTGAAGGGCCAAGGCAGCGGAATGCCTCAGGGTTTAAGGGCCAATGCAGCGGAATCCTTCAGGGTTGAAGGTTCAAGGCAGCGGAATGCTTCAGGGTTGAAGGGCCAAAGGCAGCGGAATGCTTCAGGGTTTAAGGGCCAAGGCAGCGGAATGCTTCAGGGTTTAAGGGCCAAGGTTGCGGAAAGCTTCAGGGTTTAAGGGCCAAGGCAGCGGAAAGCTTCAGGGTTTAAGGGCCACGGCAGCGGAATGCTTCAGGGTTTTATGGCCAAGGCAGCGGAATGCTTCAGGATTCAAGGGCCAAGGCAGCGGAAAGCTTCAGGGTTTAAGGGCCACGGCAGCGGAATGCTTCAGGGTTTTATGGCCAAGGCAGCAGAATGCTTCAGGGTTTAAGGGCCAAGGCAGCGGAAAGCTTCAGGGTTTAAGGGCCAAAGCAGCGGAATGCTTCAGGGTTGAAGGGCCAAGGCAGCGGAATAATTCAGGGTTTAATGGCCAAGGCAGCGGAATGCTTCAAGGTTTAAGGGCCAAGGCAGCGGAATGCTTCAGGGTTTAAGGGCCAAGGCAGCGGAATGCTTCAGGTTTTAAGGGCCAAGGCAGCGGAAAGCTGCAGGGTTTAAGGGCCAAGGCAGCGGAATGCTTCAGGGTTTAAGGGCCAAGGCAGCGGAAAGCTTCAGGGTTCAAGGACCAAGGCAGCGGAATGCTTCAGGGTGGAAGGGCCAAGGCAGCGGAAAGCTTCAGGGTTTAAGGGCCAAGGCAGCGAAATGTCTCAGGGTTGAAGGGCCAAGGCAGCGGAATGCTTCAGGGCTTAAGGACCAAGGCAGCGGAATGCTTCAGGGTTGAAGGGCCAAGGCAGCGGAATGCTTCAGGGCTTAAGGACCAAGGCAGCGGAATGCTTCAGGGTTGAAGGGCCAAGGCAGTGGAATGCTTCAGGGTTGAAGGGCCAAAGCAGCGGAATGCTTCAGGGTTCAAGGGCCAAGGCAGCGGAATGCTTCAGGGTTGAAGGGCCAAGGCAGCGGAAAGCTGCATGGTTGAAGGGCCAAGGCAGCGGAATGCTTCAGGGCTTAAGGACCAAGGCAGCGGAATGCTTCAGGGTTGAAGGGCCAAGGCAGCGGAATGCTTCAGGGTTCAAGGGCCAAAGCAGCGGAATGCTTCGGGGTTTAAGGGCCAAGGCAGCGGAATGCTTCAGGGTTCAAGGGCCAAGGCAGCGGAATGCTTCAGGGTTTAAGGGCCAAAGCAGCGGAATGCTTCAGGGTTGAAGGGCCAAGGCAGCGGAATGCTTCAGGGTTTAAGGGCCAAGGCAGCGGAATGCTTCAGGGTTGAAGGGCCAAGGCAGCGGAATGCTTCAGGGTTCAAGGGCCAATGCAGCGGAATGCTTCAGGGTTTAAGGGCCAAGGCAGCGGAATGCTTCAGGGTTTAATGGCCAAGGTTGCGGAATGCTTCAGGGTTGAAGGGCCAAGGCAGCGGAATGCTTCAGGGTTGAAGGGCCAAGGCAGCGGAATGCTTCAGGGTTTAATGGCCAAGGCAGCGGAATGCTTCAGGGTTGAATGGCCAAGGCAGCGGAATGCTTCAGGGTTTAAGGGCCAAGGCAGTGGAATGCTTCAGGGTTGAAGGGCCAAGGCAGCGGAATGCTTCAGGGTTTAAGGGCGAAGGCAGCGGAATGCTTCAGGGTTTAATGGCCAAGGCAGCGGAAAGCTTCAGGGTTTAAGGGCCAAGGCATCGGAATGCTTAAGGGTTTAAGGGCCAAGGCAGCGGAATGCTTCAGGGTTTAAGGGCCAAGGTTGCGGAATGCTTCAGGGTTTAAGGGCCAAGGCAGCGGAATGCTTCAGGGTGTTATGGCCAAGGCAGCGGATTGCTTCAGGGTTCTATGGCCAAGGCAGCGGGATGCTTCAGGGTTTTATGGCCAAGGCAGCAGAATGCTTCAGGGTTTAAGGGCCAAGGCAGCGGAAAGCTTCAGGGTTTAAGGGCCAAAGCAGCGGAATGCTTCAGGGTTTAAGGGCCAAGGCAGCGGAATGCTTCAGGGTTTAAGGGCCAAAGTAGCGGAATGCTTCAGGGTTTAAGGGCCAAGGCAGCGGAATGCTTCAGGGTTTAAGGGCCAAGGCAGCGGAATGCTTCAGGGTTTAAGGGCCAAAGCAGCGGAATGCTTCAGGGCTTAAGGGCCAAGGCAGCGGAATGCTTCAGGGTTTAATGGCCAAGGCAGCAGAAAGCTTCAGGGTTTAATGGCCAAGGCAGCGGAATGCTTCAGAGTTTAATGGCCAAAGCAGCGGAATGCTTCAGGGTTTAAGAGCCAAAGCAGCGGAATGCTTCAGGGTTTAAGGGCCAAAGCAGCGGAATGCTTCAGGGTTCAAGAGCCAAGGCAGCGGAATGCTTCAGGGTTTAAGGGCCAAAGCAGCGGAATGCTTCAGGGTTTAAGAGCCAAGGCAGCGGAATGCTTCAGGGTTTAAGGGCCAAAGCAGCGGAATGCTTCAGGGTTTAAGAGCCAAGGCAGCGGAATGCTTCAGGGTTTAATGGCCAAGGCAGCGGAATGCTTCAGGGTTTAAGGGCCAAGGCAGCGGAATGCTTCAGGGTTTAATGGCCAAGGCAGCGGAATGCTTCAGGGCTTAATGGCCAAGGCAGCGGAATGCTTCAGGGTTTAAGGGCCAAAGCAGCGGAATGCTTCAGGGCTTAAGGGCCAAGGCAGCGGAATGCTTCAGGGTTTAAGGGCCAAGGCAGCGGAATGCTTCTGGGTTTAAGAGCCAAGGCAGCGGAATGCTTCAGGGTTTAAGAGCCAAGGCAGCGGAATGCTTCAGGGTTTAAGAGCCAAGGCAGCGGAATGCTTCAGGGTTTAAGGGCCAAGGCAGCGGAATGCTTCAGGGTTTAAGGGCCAAGGCAGCGGAATGCTTCAGGGTTTAAGGGCCAAGGCAGCGGAATGCTTCAGGGTTTAAGAGCGGCTGGTGTTATTGTTGTTCCCTTTGAAGATCCCTGGGATTGCTTGGAGATGCTGCTGAGTGCGGCTGGTGTTATTGCTGTTCCCTTTGAAGATCCCTGGGATTGCTTGGAGATGCTGCTGTGTGCGGCTGGTGTTATTGCTGTTCCCTTTGAAGATCCCTGGGAATGCTTGGAGATGCTGCTGAGTGCGGCTGGTGTTATTGTTGTTCCCTTTGAAGATCCCTGGGATTGCTTGGAGATATGCTGCTAAGTGCGGCTGGTGTTATTGTTGTTCCCTTTGAAGATCCCTGGGATTGCTTGGAGATGCTGCTAAGTGCGGCTGGTGTTATTGTTGTTCCCTTTGAAGATCCCTGGGATTGCTTGGAGATATGCTGCTAAGTGCGGCTGGTGTTATTGTTGTTCCCTTTGAAGATCCCTGGGATTGCTTGGAGATGCTGCTAAGTGCGGCTGGTGTTATTGTTGTTCCCTTTGAAGATCCCTGGGATTGCTTGGAGATATGCTGCTAAGTGCGGCTGGTGTTATTGTTGTTCCCTTTGAAGATCCCTGACGCATCTGCCCCAGATCGCTTCCACGACACGCAGTGTTTACCTCCTCCGGGGGGTGGTGTTGCAACTGGGTTAGTCTGATGGACCAGGCCAGCTGCAGCCGCTCACCGGCCTCGGCAGACGGCTTCACCAGCATTTGCAGTAAAACGGGGTAAACCTGATATGCTGAGGCAGCAGTTGCAGAAGGAGGGGCGTTGCGTTGCTTTGGTAAGTGGCATCCCTGCCTTGTCGTTCCAACATGTGAATGTGGCATGGTCATGGCCAGTCCACGACAAAGAGGCAACGTCACACCAATACGTGCCATCGGCACCATACATTACAGTCCATTCATCATGGGGCTTGTGGTAAGGTGTATGGAACGCGGGGGGGGGGGGGGGGGGGAGGTAGGGGTAGGGCATGTGTTACCACAACCAATCCCCATTTTCGGGAATATGAAGTACGCGTGTAAACCGCTGTTAGTGTCACCCCCCGTTGGCTGACAACACGTTTGTCATCATCAGAAAATTACCACGTGGGCCTCCAACGCGTTGGTTGGGTGACGAATTGGATGGGTGAAGAAACAAATAAATGAAGTGGTCCAGGAAAATAAAAGTGAATGGGGGAACGTAAAGTCAGGGGGCAGATGGAGGGCTGGAAAGAAAGGTCAGCCAAACGAAGCTAAACGAAGCTAAACGAAGCCTCTTAAACGTCTACGCCTCAACGCTATCTACCACGTCTTCCAAAAAGACAGGGCATCCCACCCAAGCATGTCCCGGATGGGAGACATGTGCTGTATTAATTGGGTTGTTACGCGTCTCCAGATCCATGTTTATAGTTGACACCTTTGGGCCATGCTCAAATAAAATGCTCGACCGCCATGTTTCCTTGGGCGATAGACGGCGCTTCCATTTTATATGGTACCGGCGGAGGCTAGGGTGTTCCACATTTACGATGCTTCCCTTGGACAAGTTGAATCAGACTTGTAATGGACCAGGGGATGCACTCTTTGTTATGTTGCCCGAAGCCTTATGATGATATTGATATGGTACATTGGGCCTAAGTATTTTATTATTCTGATGTAGCATTGGGCAAGATGGGAGGTATTTTATATGTTACTTTGAGCCGGATCATTTTAGTTTGGTTATGGAAGTCAATTGCGTAGCACCTCTTGGCCCTGCTTAGAAAGGTTTGGCCGCGAGGGTGCCTAAGCCGGGGGGGGGAAATAAGAAAACAAACACTAGGGATGGTGGTGGTGGTGGGGGGGGGATTCTGAAAAGAAAGACAAGGAAAGTTCCAGCCTATGAAAACGTCCACACGTCAAAAATAATATGTTACCTTGGCCCATGTGACGATCTTTGCATACAATTCGCTCTTGCGTAACATTATGTTTGATGCACGTGCCATTCGACTTTGTCCTGGGCCAAACCGGCATTGGGTTTGAAAGAAAATGAAGGGAAATGCCACCGTCGCTTAGTCTTTTCCCCACCTCTTTCAAAATACCGGTACCCCTCTTTTAATTATTTTTTAATCGAAAATAGCGTAGTGCTACTCTCACACTTAGACAAAGACAGCCCAGGCACATCAATACACACAGTATGGTACAATACCGGGGATACGCTTGCTTTTGTGGCCTTTTTTTTGAGAAGCTTTGTTCGAGGCTACTCTCTAGTGGAACTCAGGTGTCAGACTTGGCCTGTTTTGCCTTCTTAGCCTCTTCTTTTGTTCCTTTCCCCCCGGCTCTTCCTTTTGGTTTCATCTTTTCTCCCTTCTGAACAGTTGGGCGCCCACGCGGCCGAGCTTTGAGCGGGCCCACAGGTGTAACGTTCTTGAGTGTATGGTATAACAATATTAACATAGCAATGCTCTTCCCTGAAGTCTCTCCTATATTCCAAAGAAATGACGTGCTTATCACTTTTGCTCGAGAGGTACCATGGGTGGCCGGCAGCAAGCCACCACCCGCAGATAGAAAACATCTCGTACTACGACAATGGCTTAGGCAACATACATCACAATTAAGTTGCAACATGATGTCCCTGCCACACGTTAGGTTGCGGCTAGGAATGGGAGAAGTGCGTTAGCATACTTACGACAACTACCGGTAATATGCGATAAATCATCATCCAATACATACTAAAAGATGCCCGGCATAAGAATCTCCGGGACAATATAGAGACCCATCTCAAGGCTCCCGGCTGTTTATCACTCCACTTCAAAATGAGGCAATACGTGATGGCCTTCATGCGACTAAACGGCACATTAATCATCAACTCCATTCTAAAATAAGTGGTTCTCGGTTTATGTCCTCTGAACACCATAATGCATTGCATCCACGCTAAGACATTTCGCTCGACAGGGCTCAATTTCAATGGAGTCATTGGTGTTGTTGGGCAACCATATGGGTCCAAAGCAGTTGTAAAACAACAGGGTGGGCAACAGCTCGGCGTAAGGCCTCGCCATTTTGGCTGTCCACACGTGGTGCATGCTCTGGCCACTCTAACAACATATGTACTAATACCTCGTGGCCACGCACGCCTAGCTGCATAGACCAAAGCCATGCCATACGGGCAGTCTGCGCGAGGTGCATGCTTTGGCCACTGTAGCATTCATTCAGGCTGTGCGGCATGTCCTCATTATGTGCAACATTTCTTCATACGTTGTGCGGTATTTATTCGGTTGTCCGGCAGTTATGCAGGCGGTGCGGCATTTCTTTAGGCCGTGCGGCAATTCTTCAGGCTTTGAGGCGTTTCTTTAGGCTGTGCGGCGTTTCTTCAGGTTATGCCGCATTTCTTTTGTCTGTGCGCCATTTCTTCAGGTTGTGGAGTATTTCTTTATGATGTGCATCATTTGTTTATGTTGTACACACTTTCTTTGGTTATCTTTAGTGGTCGCACCTCTTGTGTGTCTTGTTCATCGGATGGGTCTTTGGTGAAATATATATATTACTATATTACTGTATATGTATATATATATATGTGTGTATGGTTTTATGGCGGATATATAAGTCGTTGTTGTTTTGTTGTACCAAACCTAGTTGTTGCACCTCCGCGTTTCACAATCATCTGATAATTTGGCCTACTAGTTATTTCTCTGTAATTTCACTCTTCTGATGCCTTGGGCAATGTGATTTAATCATAATATTGTTTTCTTATTACAAGGAATATCGGTCTTGTAATGTTGCCTTGAGTCATGTGATTTTATTCTTGAAATATTTGCCTTGGTCCATGCCATTGCAGTCTATACATGTTTTCGTCAGGGGGAACCCCCCCCTCGGGATTTCCACCCGTCCGGACCATGAGTTGGGTTTAAAAGCAAATGAAGGGAATGCCATATCGCTCAGTATCTTTCTTCCTGTTTGCAATTGATGAAGCAAGGCAGTATATACAATAATGCCCTTACTTGTATCTCTTACCTGTCAATGCCGATTGTTGCGTGGGAGCAAGCGGAGACCAGGGAGCATAGAATAACTTATAACATCTTGATACAATCAGTGGACAATCGAGTCAGTACGTAATAAGATCACGAAACTCAAACTCTCAATATACGCAGACTAGACAGAAAAGGCATGCCCTAGCAATTATGAATTACTACCATTTGTAGTTGAGTCATGGGCACAGTCAAAGTGTCATGGCTAACGTATCACTGGTCATGACAACTAAAAGAATTACAGGCCTTCGGAAGGAAGTTTTAGAGAACAAACACACACGGAAACGAGCTTCAATCGGCACAGGGTAATATGCGAACTAGCATGACTAAACGCATGGCATCCTAACTACCATGTTTGACTTGCATTATCATGGCATTTATTTGCTATGTACAAGCTCGGTTACAACTGAAACAAGAGAAAACCCAAGCCATAACATAGCATTCTGAGACAAAAAATAGCCCCGCGAAAGCAATATGTATATACAATTGTTGTGGTGTGGCATAACATTGCACCGTTCATTTCTCAAAAGTCCATGCTTCATATATCAAAGCGATGACCGGATATGTACATTTTTTGAGAGCTCGAGAGCAAACATGAAGAGCCGCCGCCGGGCAGGAAGCAACCAATGGCACCCCAGCGAAATGTGGACATACATAAGGATACAATCCCTTGGCCATAAATGGATGGATGAGGGCCAACGGTGCATCTCTCACCAACTCCATTCTACTAAATAGTCAGTGAATATCGATTAGTTGTCATCCATAAGGAATAGGCATCGGCAATATTATATAATATTATATAGTATATAAATTATATCATATATTATATAAAGTATATTCGAATTCGGCATATCATATAAACTTTATATAAAGTTGCGGAAATCCCGAATGTCGCGACTGAAAACGTGGAAATACGGCATTTCAGCTACTGTGAGCTACTTGTGAGACAAGCGCATGCGTCCTCGTCCGATTCTATACTCTAATAATACTCGTGTCACCTGGAATTGCCCCTGAGAAAGTGAAACGATCTATCCCTCTCGACAATGGCAAGCAACTGCACTTAGGAACCGAGTGGGAGCCTGAGGCTTTGTGTGCCGAGCTGAATAAGATTAAGCGAGTTTGGAACAATCGATCCAGCGGAATTGGTCAGCATGGGGGCGGACATACACCAGTAGCCGCTCTCGCCTAGGCATCGCGCGGGCTGATTTATGTCAAGGCGAACCGTGAGTGACGACGGCGAGGTCAAGGAGGTTCAACACGAGGAGGTTTCTCTGAACTATTACTCCGACTGACTTGATAACTTCTGAACAGTCATGCTATGAGACTCGAATGTATATCTAGTGATCATGTAGTGGTACTTAAACTGAACTTCGGGGCCAGACCCGCCCCATTTTTCGAATCCGCGATCCACGTCAAACAAATACAGTGTTTTTATGTTTTGAGGACTTAGCTTTCTTAGATGGGACGAGTTAGCTGCAGATTCTGAATGCCCTGATTAAGCTGAATCCAGACCTCTATTTTTTTTTTACTTTGGCCCACTTTTTTCTGACTTTATATACTATATACCGTATATGATATATACTATATATATTATATACTTTACATTGGCGGGGCATGTAAAGTATATTGCCGATGCCTAATAAGGAAACAACACAACTATCCATGATATTTACTTGAAAGCCAAAGCATGGTTCATCAACTGTTCTCAAGTTCATTTGAGTCACTGATGTTGTTAGGCAGACACATAGCTATGAAGCAGCTGTAAAACAAAAGGGTGGGCAGCAGCTAGGACTAAGGCCTCACCATCCCGGCAGTCTGCATGGGGCGCGTGATCCGGCCAATCTAGTAGCATGCGCACCACTGGCTCATGGCCTTCCTGAGCTGCCATGCACAAGGCCCTGCCATGCCGGCAGTCCGCACGGGGCGCATGCTCTGGCCATTCTAGCAACGTGCGCACAATTGCCTCGTGGCCATGCCAAGCTGCATGACACAAGACCTGACCATCCCTGCAGTCCGCACGGGGCGCATGCTCATGCCACTCTAGCAACATGCGCACTACTGCCTCGTGGCCTTGCCCAGCTGCATCACACAAGGCCTGACCACCCTTGCAGTCTGCATGGGACGCATATTCTGGCCACTCTAGCAATATGCGCACCACTGCCTCATGGCCTTGCCCAGCTGCGCGACACAAGGCTTTGCCATCCTGGCAGTCTGCATGGGGCGCATGCTCCGGCCACCCAAGGAGCATACAGACTAGAGCTTCGTTGCCGGACCCTGCAGCATGACAGAGCACTTGCCCTCCATAGCAGTCCGCCCTGGCAAACTGCAAGAGATGCCTCACGAGTGCACATGTATCCACTACCTGGCTGTCACATCGGGCAGCCTCCTCGAGCGCCCCCTCGGTGCCGTAGACTTTGGTCAAGAGTTCGCCTAATCGGGGCGGGCAGTCACGTAGGCAGTCACGCCACTCCCGGCACACGTTCCATGCTGCGAGGGTGGTCCCACCTGCCGTCCACCTGCCGGTCCGAGTGCTCTGTGTTTGGTAGGTGGTCCCACCTAACGTCCACATGCCTGCCCCGATGAGGATGTTGCCAAGCAGGTCTGGAGAGAGGTCTTGCAATGTTGTTTTGGCTGGGTTGGACTGATCGGAGGGGATCCCTAAGTCATGCTGATCTGGACAGTGAGGCCGAAGGAGGGGATGAGGAAGGGTTAGTAAGGGGGGACGGTGAGAAGAAGGGGGGTGACGGGTGAAGAGGGTGTGGCAAGAAGGGTGTCGTGAGGGGGTGGGGGGAGAAGGGGGGGGGAGGGGGTAAACAGGGGGTGAGAGGTGAAGGTGAGAGGGAGGTGAACAGTGATACCCCTTGTGGCGATATTGCTTTGTGGCAATTAAGGCTCATATAAAATCAATTAAGTCGTTTGCATATCTGCGTTAAGGGCACAAGAGGACTATAACAAGAGGGGGAGGGGAGGGGTCGGCAACAACAGAAAAAGGGAGACGGCAACAACGGAGGGGGGAGGGGCAGCAAAGTAGAGGGGAGGCAGCAGAAACAGAGAAAGGGAGGCAGCGGCAACAAAGAGGGGGAGCAGCAACATCATAAATGGTTACATATTAGAGAAGGGGGGGAGGGTGGGTGTGGGGGGGCAGCAAAGTAGAGGGGGAGGCAGCAGAAACAGAGAAAGGGAGGCAGTGGCAACAAAGAGGGGGAGCAGCAACATCATAAATGGTTACACATCAGAGGAGGGGGGGAGGATGGGTGGGTGGGTGGGTGGGTGTGGGGGGGGCAGCTGGGAGGTGACGGCAACAAGAGCTGAGACATGGACGGAGGCGGGAGTGCGGCACATTATTGGTGTAACTGCTATTTGGAAGATGTGCTTGTTCTACTTGTTCCGTTTACATGTGATTATTTATTTAAGACCCCGCCCAGTTAACACAAATTTCCCAGATCGTTTTTACTAAGTATTAGGTATCTGAGGCAGTGGAGGAGGGCTTAGCAACAATTGCAGAGGTCAGTGCAACAGCAAAAGCATGGGGGGCATCAGAAGTGGAAGGGGGGGGGGGGGATTCACAAGCAAGCACTACCATGCACGGTCTCTTGCATGTGTGGCTCAATTTAATCTAAACTCATCATAACTGGCATGAAATGAAATGTGTGATGGAGAGTCCGATTCTTGAGGCACTGGGGGCTTCCTTCCCATAACTCCACTGGGGAAGCCCCATTGAGGCACTGGGGGCTTCCTTCCCATAACTCCACTGTGAATGCCCCATTGAGGCACTGGGGGCTTCCTTCCCATAACTCCACTGTGAATGCCCCATTGAGGCACTGGGGGCTTCCTTCCCATAACTCCACTGGGGAAGCCCCATTGAGGCACTGGGGGCTTCCTTCCCATAACTCCACTGTGAATGCCCCATTGAGGCACTGGGGGCTTCCTTCCCATAACTCCACTGTGAATGCCCCATTGAGGCACTGGGGGCTTCCTTCCCATAACTCCACTGGGGAAGCCCCATTGAGGCACTGGGGGCTTCCTTCCCATAACTCCACTGTGAATGCCCCATTGAGGCACTGGGGGCTTCCTTCCCATAACTCCACTGTGAATGCCCCATTGAGGCACCGGGGGCTTCCTTCCCATAACTCCACTGTGAATGCCCCATTGAGGCACCGGGGGATTCCTTCCCATAACTCCACTGGGGAAGCCCCATTGGCCCCTGCCGGGGGAGCTCAAATGCCCCAACACACTCACACATTATGAAATTCATATCACGGGTGTTAAGGAGGGTCAGGGTGAGGCGGGAGCGGATACCAAAATCATGAAGGCATACATGTGTGAAGCCGCAATAAGCATTTGACAGAGTGTGAGATCTGACAGTATCAGGCTATATACTGTTGCCAAACAAAAATATGGTGGGAATTTCTGGGGGCATTTTTGAAAGGACGCCCGACAAACCGGGTACTCTGAGGAATAGAGCAAATCACTCATTAGGTTTCCTCCAAGCACCAAACTGAATTGGGTGGAAATGCTTAATTGGTGATGTTAGCAATTACCAAGTCCTTCTTGTCAACAATGTGTGGTTCAGCATTTCTGAGCGTGAAGGGTGCAATCATACCATGTGTGAATCATTGGTTGCGCTACAACTTGAGATGTAAAGCTCACCAAGAGAGAAAAATGATTCACAGAATGAGGTTGCACGGAATGCCACACTAGCCCCCCGGCCCCTCCCCCCCCCTTGCTGTAGGATAGGCTATGATGTACTTGAACAATAGCTGAAGTATATGATCAGAAACACATGCAGTCAACGTGCCAATGTGTGCAACATGATGAATACCTAGCGAAGTGCCTGTGTGCATGGCTGATGATTCGATTACCATGGATCAAGCAATGGCTTGAGGTCACCCTATCAAGTGGTGCATGGCGACATCATCATGAGTACCTAGATTGATCCTTAGCCAGGCACATGCATGGATATCGAAAATGTGTCAACTTCTACGATCAGTTGACGGTATATGCCCAATGCGTACACCACGTCATGTTTCACTGCAATAGCCGGTTTCGAAAGAGCCAGATACTACAAACCAGAGAGGGCGAACGAGTGGGGAATCCCAAGTTCAAATTCGCCGAGGGATCTGTGCTTGTCTTCGTTCCGAGACACTTTCATTTATTCAAAACCTTTCCTGGTAAGCTGAGGTGAGTTGGGCGAGGTTGATGAAGCCCTGGATACCCTCGATGTAGCTCTTACCTGCAGAATTCGATGTTGGTGCATTCCGAAGATTGCTGCGCTGGCAAGTCTGCATGGTTGCAATGTGCTGAGGCCGAGGGCAATAAATTACCGAAGCCTTGCAGAAGAGATCAAAAGCTGCAATGCGCGGTGGCTCGGGGAGGAGATCGAACTACCGGTATCGAAATCGGTGTAAGCCTGCTGCCTCTTTGATTCAGCCCTGCAGATTTTATATGATGCTCAACCCTGTTGTCCGGGAAACGAGCTGTCACCGGCAAGCCGTAGCCCTGGCTTTCAGTCCCAGCGAAGAAATCCAAGCTCCGAAACCAACAGATTTACCTGCAGCAGCATCGGCAGTAGCACAGACGGAAGCAGCAGTAGGAGCAACACCAGGTATCATGGACATTCCAGGCTCCTCCTCCCCCACCTTCTCATCATGCTCCTCTTCCTTCTTCTCCTTGCACCTCCTCATCCTCCTCTTTTCCTCGGACCTGCCACTTTCCTTGCTGGTGGAGCCGCCCCGCAAAGACATGGCTTGGCCATGTTACTGTGGTCGAACAAGGGGCAAGCAGCGACGACGTGCGGGTGGATCGACAGAAGCTGCGACATGGGAGACCTTCAGTTGATATGGGCATCACATATACACGCCAGGGTAACCCATAATGTGTCATGCATCTAGCCCATGTAAGTACTTGTCCAAACCCATGGAAAGAGAAACAAGAGATAGGAACTGCCGCAGCCTGGGAGGGATGTAATTCATCCACACTATGGATCACACAGCCCCCGTGCAGTTCAAGCTCCCATGTAGCCCCCTATGCATTCTTCCAGGTCTGACATCATGCATCTCCAAGCACTGACCCCGCCATGCAAAACATCGACGAAAAGAGGAAGGCATACTTGCATGCATGTTCCTGCCCTTTGACTGACATAACTCAACAAGGATCTCTCAGGTCAGGACCCCACACTATTTTGACCATACCATGCGCATCCCCATGTATCCCCCATGTAACTCCCTTGATGTTCCCCCATGCACCATCCCATGCAATGTCCCATGCACACCCTCATACACACCATAGCGTCATGCACTCAATCGCGCCCCCTGCCAATCACCTCCCCACTCAGCTCGCATGCAAGCCCCTGACGTTCCCCGATGTCACCACAATTGTGTCGCGAATACGATGAACGCATTGAGGACGTGGTACACAAGAGAACGGACCCCAATGCCAAGCTGGCCACGGGAAAGGTGGTTCAACTGGCTCATCAGGTGAAGACGGAAGTTGTTGCAAGCCCAGCTGCGGGGTCCAACGACCAAAGGTATGGACCCAACTGTTCCAGTCTTGTTTGCCTAGCGACATTCCAAGGGTGGCCTGGTTCACACTTACATTCCTTGTGTGTCCGAAAGCATGGGTACAGCTGTTGGTGCATAAGTAGTGTTTGTTGTAATGTGTGAAGGATCCACACAAGCACCATGCCTAGCTGGGATGAAAACGTCACTCGAGGATCTGAAACCTACCGTCACCCTTTCCCTTGCAACCCCATGCAATCAACCCCCAAGCCTAGGCCGCTATGCTCCTTTCACATTTGTTTTGTAGGCAATTGGACAGATGCATCCCGTCGTGATTTTCCTGCCCCACCCACCAAAAGCATCCGGCTGAAGCGCGGCTTGCTGGATGGATTAAAATTGGGCTTGGTAAAAAACATGCTACCCCTCCTTTCCCCTGTTCTTGGTACAAAAACATTGCTACCCACTCCTTTCCCCTGTTCTTGGTATTTCCCGCTTTGGTGTGTGCCTGAGTGCGGCTGATTGCATGATTGCTGCTGCTTTAGGAAACCACTGGAATTTCTTTGAGGGGCTGACGAGTGTGGCTGATATCATTGCTACTGCTTTTGAAGAGCCCTGGGATTCCTTATGAGGGGCTATCGTTGTGTATGATATTATTGCTGCTTTTGGAGAGCGCTGTTTATCTGTCAAGGGTACCTCGGGATTCTCCCGCATAATCCCTACAACATGAAGCATGCCGCTGAATTACCCGTTAACCCTGAAACATGCTGCTGACTAAGCCCTAAACGACGAAGCATTCCGCTGCCTTGGACCTTGAACCCTGAAGCATTTCGCTGCCTTGGCCCATGAACCCTGAAGCATTCCGCTGCCTCGGCCCTTGAACCCTGAAGCATTCCGCTGCCTTGGCCCTTGAACCATGAAGCATTCCGCTGCCTTCGCCCTTCAACCCTGAAGCAGTCCGCTGCCTTGGCCCTTCAACCCTGAAGCATTCCGCTGCCTTGGCCCTTAAACCCTGAAGCATTCCGCTGCCTTGGCCCTTCAACCCTGAAGCATTCCGCTGCCTTGGCCCTTCAACCCTGAAGCATTCCGCTGCCTTGGACCTTCAACCCTGAAGCATTCCGCTGCCTTCGCCCTTAAACCCTGAAGCATTCCGCTGCCTTGGCCCTTCAACCCTGAAGCTTTCCGCTGCCTTGGCCATTAAACCCTGAAGCATTCCGCTGCCCTGGCCATTCAACCCTGAAACTTTCCGCTGCCTTGGCCCTTAAACCCTGAAGCATTCCGCTGCCTTGGCCCTAAACCCTGAAGCATTCCGCTGCCTTGGTCCTAAACCCTGAAGCATTCCGCAACCTTGACCCTTAAACCCTGAAGCATTCCGCTGCCTTGGCCCTTCAACCCTGAAGCATTCCGCTGCCTTGGCCCTTAAACCCTGAAGCATTCCGCTGCCTTGGCCCTTAAACCCTGAAGCATTCCGCTGCCTTGGCCCTTAAACCCTGAAGCATTCCGCTGCCTTGGCCATTCAACCCTGAAGTTTCCGCTGCCTTGGCCATTAAACCCTGAAGCATTCCGCTGCCTTGGCCCTTAAACCCTGAAACATTCCGCTGCCTTGGCCCTAAACCCTGAAGCATTCCGAAACCTTGGCCCTTAAACCCTGAAGCATTCCGCTGCCTTGGCCCTTAAACCCTGAAGCATTCCGCTGCCTTGGCCCTTAAACCCTGAAGCATTCCGCTGCCTTGGCCCTTAAACCCTTAAGCATTCCGCTGCCTTGGCCCTTAAACCCTGAAGCATTCCGCTGCCTTGGCCCTTCAACCCTGAAGCTTTCTGCTGCCTTGGCCCTTCAACCCTGAAGCATTCCGCTGCCTTGGCCCTTCAACCCTGAAGCATTCCGCTGCCTTGGACCTTCAACCCTGAAGCATTCCGCTGCCTTCGCCCTTCAACCCTGAAGCATTCCGCTGCCTTGGCCCTTCAACCCTGAAGCTTCCCGCTGCCTTGGCCATTAAACCCTGAAGCATTCCGCTGCCTTGGCCATTCAACCCTGAAGCATTCCGCTGCCTTGGCCCTTAAACCCTGAAGCATTCCGCTGCCTTGGCCATAAACCCTGAAGCATTCCGCTGCCTTGGTCCTAAACCCTGAAGCATTCCGCTGCCTTGGCCCTTCAACCCTGAAGCATTCCGCTGCCTTGGCCATTCAACCCTGAAGCATTCCGCTGCCTTGGCCCTATAACCCTGAAGCATTCCGCTGCCTTGGCCCTAAACCCTGAAGCATTCCGCTGCCTTGGCCATAAAACCCTGAAGCATTCCGCTGCCTTGGCCATTCAACCCTGAAGCATTCCGCTGCCTTGGCCCTTAAACCCTGAAGCATTCCGCTGCCTTGGCCATAAACCCTGAAGCATTCCGCTGCCTTGGTCCTAAACCCTGAAGCATTCCGCTGCCTTGGCCCTTCAACCCTGAAGCATTCCGCTGCCTTGGCCATTCAACCCTGAAGCATTCCGCTGCCTTGGCCCTTCAACCCTGAAGCATTCCGCTGCCTTGGCCCTAAACCCTGAAGCATTCCACAACCTTGGCCATAAAACCCTGAAGCATTCCGCTGCCTTGGCCCTTAAACCCTGAAGCATTCTGCTGCCTTGGCCCTTAAACCCTGAAGCATTCCGCTGCCTTGGCCCTTAAACCCTGAAGCATTCCGCTGCCTTGGCCCTTAAACCCTGAAGCATTCTGCTGCCTTGGCCCTTAAACCCTGAAGCATTCCGCTGCCTTGGCCCTTCAACCCTGAAGCATTCTGCTGCCTTGGCCATAAATCCCTGAAGCATTCCGCTGCCTTGGCCATTCAACCCTGAAGCATTCCGCTGCCTTGGCCCTTAAACCCTGAAGCATTCCGCTGCCTTGGCCATAAACCCTGAAGCATTCCGCTGCCTTGGTCCTAAACCCTGAAGCATTCCGCTGCCTTGGCCCTTCAACCCTGAAGCATTCCGCTGCCTTGGCCATTCAACCCTGAAGCATTCCGCTGCCTTGGCCCTATAACCCTGAAGCATTCCGCTGCCTTGGCCCTAAACCCTGAAGCATTCCGCTGCCTTGGCCATAAAACCCTGAAGCATTCCGCTGCCTTGGCCATTCAACCCTGAAGCATTCCGCTGCCTTGGCCCTTAAACCCTGAAGCATTCCGCTGCCTTGGCCATAAACCCTGAAGCATTCCGCTGCCTTGGTCCTAAACCCTGAAGCATTCCGCTGCCTTGGCCCTTCAACCCTGAAGCATTCCGCTGCCTTGGCCATTCAACCCTGAAGCATTCCGCTGCCTTGGCCCTTCAACCCTGAAGCATTCCGCTGCCTTGGCCCTAAACCCTGAAGCATTCCGCAACCTTGGCCATAAAACCCTGAAGCATTCCGCTGCCTTGGCCCTTAAACCCTGAAGCATTCTGCTGCCTTGGCCCTTAAACCCTGAAGCATTCCGCTGCCTTGGCCCTTAAACCCTGAAGCATTCCGCTGCCTTGGCCCTTAAACCCTGAAGCATTCTGCTGCCTTGGCCCTTAAACCCTGAAGCATTCCGCTGCCTTGGCCCTTCAACCCTGAAGCATTCTGCTGCCTTGGCCATAAATCCCTGAAGCATTCCGCTGCCTTGGCCATAAAACCCTGAAGCATTTCACTGCCGTGGCCCTTAAACCCTGAAGCTTTCCGCTGCCTTGGCCCTTAAACCCTGAAGCTTTCCGCAACCTTGGCCATTAAACCCTGAAGCATTCCGCTGCCTTTGGCCCTTAAACCCTGAAGCTTTCCGCTGCCTTTGGCCCTTCAACCCTGAAGCATTCCGCTGCCTTGGCCCTTAAACCCTGAATTATTCCGCTGCCTTGGCCCTTAAACCCTGAAGCTTTCCGCTGCCGTGGCCCTTCAACCCTGAAGCATTCCGCTGCCTTGGCCCTTAAACCCTGAAGCATTCCGCTGCCTTGGCTCTTCAACCCTGAAGCATTCCGCTGCCTTGGACCTTCAACCCTGAAGCATTCCGCTGCCTTGGCCCTTAAACCCTGAAGCATTTCGCTGCCTTGGCCATTCAACCCTGAAGCTTTCCGCTGCCTTGGCCATTAAACCCTGAAACTTTCCGCTCCTGTGGCCCTTCAACCCTGAAGCATTCCGCTGCCTTGGCCCTTAAACCCTAAAGCATTCCGCTGCCTTGGCCCTTCAACCCTGAAGCAATCCGCTGCCTTGGCCCTTCAACCCTGAAGCATTCCGCAACCTGGCCCTTAAACCCTGAAGCATTCCGCTGCCTTGGCCCTTAAACCCTGAAGCATTCCGCTGCCTTGGCCCTTAAACCCTAAAGCTTTCAGCTGCCTTGGCCATTAAACCCTGAAGCATTCCGCTGCCTTGGCTCTTAAACCCTGAAGCATTCCGCTGCCTTGGCCCTTAAACTTTGAAGCTTTCTGCTGCCTTGGCCATTCAACCCTGAAGCATTCCGCTGCCTTGGCCATTAAACCCTGAAGCATTCCGCTGCCTTGGCCCTTAAACCCTGAAGCTTTCCGCTGCCTTGGCCCTTAAACCCTGAAGCATTCTGCTGCCTTGGCCATAAAACCCTGAAGCATCCCGCTGCCTTGGCCATAGAACCCTGAAGCAATCCGCTGCCTTGGCCATAACACCCTGAAGCATTCCGCTGCCTTGGCCCTTAAACCCTGAAGCATTCCGCTGCCTTCGCCCTTAAACCCTGAAGCATTCCGCTGCCTTGGCCCTTAAACCCTTAAGCATTCCGATGCCTTGGCCTTTAACCCTTAAGCATTCCGATGCCTTGGCCCTTAAACCCTGAAGCTTTCCGCTGCCTTGGCCATTAAACCCTGAAGCATTCCGCTGCCTTGGCCATAAAACCCTGAAGCATTCCACTGCCTTGGCCCTTAAACCCTGAAGCATTCCGCTGCCTTGGCCCTTCAACCCTGAAGCATTCCGCAACCTTGGCCCTTCAACCATGAAGCATTCCGCTGCCTTGGCCCTTAAACCCTGAAGCTTTCTGCTGCCTTGGCCATTCAACCCTGAAGCATTCCGCTGCCTTGGCCATTCAACCCTAAAGCTTTCAGCTGCCTTGGCCATTAAACCCTGAAGCATTCCGCTGCCTTGGCTCTTAAACCCTGAAGCATTCCGCTGCCTTGGCCCTTAAACCCTGAAGCATTCCGCTGCCTTGGCCCTTAAACCCTGAAGCATTCCGCTGCCTTGGCCCTTAAACCCTGAAGCATTCCGCTGCCTTGGCCCTTAAACCCTGAAGCTTTCCGCTGCCTTGGCCCTTAAACCCTGAAG
This sequence comes from Limnomonas spitsbergensis, assembly GCA_037349105.1. Taxonomy (NCBI): domain Eukaryota; kingdom Viridiplantae; phylum Chlorophyta; class Chlorophyceae; order Chlamydomonadales; genus Limnomonas; species Limnomonas spitsbergensis. The sequence goes on from JAYJMM010000055.1 coordinate 105,990, forward strand.
CAATCCGCTGCCTTGGCCATAACACCCTGAAGCATTCCGCTGCCTTGGCTCTTAAACCTGAAGCATTCCGCTGCCTTGGCCCTTAAACCCTGAAGCATTCCGCTGCCTTGGCCCTTAAACCCTGAAGCATTCCGCTGCCTTGGCCCTTAAACCCTGAAGCATTCCGCTGCCTTGGCTCTTAAACCCTGAAGCATATCGCTGCCTTGGCTCTTAAACCCTGAAGCATTCCGCTGCCTTGGCCCTTAAACCCTGAAGCATTCCGCTGCCTTGGCCCTTAAACCCTGAAGCATTCCGCTGCCTTGGCCCTTAAGCCCTGAAGCATTCCGCTGCTTTGGCCCTTAAACCCTGAAGCATTCCGCTGCCTTGGCCATTAAGCCCTGAAGCATTCCGCTGCCTTGGCCATTAAACCCTGAAGCATTCCGCTGCCTTGGCCCTTAAACCCTGAAGCATTCCGCTGCCTTGGCCATTAAACCCTGAAGCATTCCGCTGCCTTGGCCATAAAACCCTGAAGCATTCCACTGCCTTGGCCCTTAAACCCTGAAGCATTCCGCTGCCTTGGCCCTTCAACCCTGAAGCATTCCGCAACCTTGGCCCTTAAACCCTGAAGCATTCCGCTGCCTTGGCCCTTAAACCCTGAAGCTTTCTGCTGCCTTGGCCATTCAACCCTGAAGCATTCCGCTGCCTTGGCCATTCAACCCTAAAGCTTTCAGCTGCCTTGGCCATTAAACCCTGAAGCATTCCGCTGCCTTGGCTCTTAAACCCTGAAGCATTCCGCTGCCTTGGCCCTTAAACCCTGAAGCATTCCGCTGCTTTGGCCCTTAAACCCTGAAGCATTCCGCTGCCTTGGCCCTTAAACCCTGAAGCATTCCGCTGCCTTGGCCCTTAAACCCTGAAGCTTTCCGCTGCCTTGGCCCTTAAACCCTGAAGCAATCCGCTGCCTTGGCCATAACACCCTGAAGCATTCCGCTGCCTTGGCTCTTAAACCTGAAGCATTCCGCTGCCTTGGCCCTTAAACCCTGAAGCATTCCGCTGCCTTGGCCCTTAAACCCTGAAGCATTCCGCTGCCTTGGCCCTTAAACCCTGAAGCATTCCGCTGCCTTGGCTCTTAAACCCTGAAGCATATCGCTGCCTTGGCTCTTAAACCCTGAAGCATTCCGCTGCCTTGGCCCTTAAACCCTGAAGCATTCCGCTGCCTTGGCCCTTAAACCCTGAAGCATTCCGCTGCCTTGGCCCTTAAACCCTGAAGCATTCCGCTGCTTTGGCCCTTAAACCCTGAAGCATTCCGCTGCCTTGGCCATTAAGCCCTGAAGCATTCCGCTGCCTTGGCCATTAAACCCTGAAGCATTCCGCTGCCTTGGCCCTTAAACCCTGAAGCATTCCGCTGCCTTGGCCATTAAACCCTGAAGCATTCCGCTGCCTTGGCTCTTAAACCCTGAAGCATTCCGCTGCTTTGGCCCTTAAACCCTGAAGCATTCCGCTGCCTTGGCTCTTAAACCCTGAAGCATTCCGCTGCTTTGGCCCTTAAACCCTGAAGCATTCCGCTGCCTTGGCTCTTGAACCCTGAAGCATTCCGCTGCTTTGGCCCTTAAACCCTGAAGCAATCCGCTGCCTTGGCCATTAAACCCTGAAGCATTCCGCTGCCTTGGCTCTTAAACCCTGAAGCATTCCGCTGCTTTGGCCCTTAAACCCTGAAGCATTCCGCTGCCATGTCTCTTAAACCCTGAAGCATTCCGCTGCTTTGGCCCTTAAACCCTGAAGCATTCCGCTGCCTTGGCCCTTAAACCCTGAAGCATTTCGCTGCCTTGGCCATAAATCCCTGAAGCATTCCGCTGCCTTGGCCATAAAACCCTGAAGCATTCCACTGCCGTGGCCCTTAAACCCTGAAGCTTTCCGCTGCCTTGGCCCTTAAACCCTGAAGCTTTCTGCAACCTTGGCCCTTAAACCCTGAAGCATTCCGCTGCCTTTGGCCCTTAAACCCTGAAGCTTTCCGCTGCCTTTGGCCCTTCAACCCTGAAGCATTCCGCTGCCTTGGCCTTTCAACCCTGAAGCATTCCGCTGCCTTGGACCTTCAACCCTGAAGGATTCCGCTGCCTTGGCCCTTAAACCCTGAAGCATTCCGCTGCCTTGGCCCTTCAACCCTGAGGCATTCCGCTGCCTTGGCCCTTCAACCCTGAAGCATTCCGCTGCCTTGGCCCTTAAACCCTGAATTATTCCGCTGCCTTGGTCCTTCAACCCTGAAGCTTTCCGCTGCCGTGGCCCTTCAACCCTGAAGCATTCCGCTGCCTTGGCCCTTAAACCCTGAAGCATTCCGCTGCCTTGGCTCTTCAACCCTGAAGCATTCCGCTGCCTTGGACCTTCAACCCTGAAGCATTCCGCTGCCTTGGCCCTTAAACCCTGAAGCATTTCGCTGCCTTGGCCCTTCAACCCTGAAGCTTTCCGCTGCCTTGGCCATTAAACCCTGAAACTTTCCGCTCCTGTGGCCCATAAACCCTGAAGCATTCCGCTGCCTTGGCCCTTAAACCCTGAAGCATTCCGCTGCCTTGGCCCTTCAACCCTGAAGCAATCCGCTGCCTTGGCCCTTCAACCCTGAAGCATTCCGCAACCTTGGCCCTTAAACCCTGAAGCATTCTGCTGCCTTGGCCCTTAAACCCTGAAGCTTTCTGCTGCCTTGGCCATTCAACCCTGAAGCATTCCACTGCCTTGGCCATTAAACCCTGAAGCATTCCGCAACCTTGGCCCTTAAACCCTGAAGCATTCCGCTGCCTTGGCCCTTAAACCCTGAAGCTTTCTGCTGCCTTGGCCATTCAACCCTGAAGCATTCCGCTGCCTTGGCCCTTAAACCCTGAAGCATTCCGCTGCCTTGGCCATTCAACCCTAAAGCTTTCAGCTGCCTTGGCCATTAAACCCTGAAGCATTCCGCTGCCTTGGCTCTTAAACCCTGAAGCATTCCGCTGCCTTGGCCCTTAAACCCTGAAGCTTTCTGCTGCCTTGGCCATTCAACCCTGAAGCATTCCGCTGCCTTGGCCATTAAACCCTGAAGCATTCCGCTGCCTTGGCCCTTAAACCCTGAAGCTTTCCGCTGCCTTGGCCCTTAAACCCTGAAGCATTCTGCTGCCTTGGCCATAAAACCCTGAAGCATCCCGCTGCCTTGGCCATAGAACCCTGAAGCAATCCACTGCCTTGGCCATAACACCCTGAAGCATTCCGCTGCCTTGGCCCTTAAACCCTGAGGCATTCCGCTGCCTTCGCCCTTAAACCCTGAAGCATTCCGCTGCCTTGGCCCTTAAACCCTTAAGCATTCCGATGCCTTGGCCTTTAACCCTTAAGCATTCCGATGCCTTGGCCCTTAAACCCTGAAGCTTTCCGCTGCCTTGGCCATTAAACCCTGAAGCATTCCGCTGCCTTGGCCATAAAACCCTGAAGCATTCCACTGCCTTGGCCCTTAAACCCTGAAGCATTCCGCTGCCTTGGCCCTTCAACCCTGAAGCATTCCGCAACCTTGGCCCTTAAACCCTGAAGCATTCCGCTGCCTTGGCCCTTAAACCCTGAAGCTTTCTGCTGCCTTGGCCATTCAACCCTGAAGCATTCCGCTGCCTTGGCCATTCAACCCTAAAGCTTTCAGGTGCCTTGGCCATTAAACCCTGAAGCATTCCGCTGCCTTGGCTCTTAAACCCTGAAGCATACCGCTGCCTTGGCCCTTAAACCCTGAAGCATTCCGCTGCTTTGGCCCTTAAACCCTGAAGCATTCCGCTGCCTTGGCCCTTAAACCCTGAAGCATTCCGCTGCCTTGGCCCTTAAACCCTGAAGCTTTCCGCTGCCTTGGCCCTTAAACCCTGAAGCAATCCGCTGCCTTGGCCATTCAACCCTGAAGCTTTCCGCTGCCTTGGCCATTAAACCCTGAAACATTCCGCTGCCTTGGCCCTTAAACCCTGAAGCATTCCGCTGCCTTGGCCCTTAAACCCTGAAGCATTCCGCTGCCTTGGCCCTTAAACCCTGAAGCATTCCGCTGCCTTGGCTCTTAAACCCTGAAGCATTCCGCTGCCTTGGCTCTTAAACCCTGAAGCATTCCGCTGCCTTGGCCCTTAAACCCTGAAGCATTCCGCTGCCTTGGCCCTTAAACCCTGAAGCATTCCGCTGCCTTGGCCCTTAAGCCCTGAAGCATTCCGCTGCTGTGGCCCATAAACCCTGAAGCATTCCGCTGCCTTGGCCATTAAGCCCTGAAGCATTCCGCTGCCTTGGCCATTAAACCCTGAAGCATTCTGCTGCCTTGGCCCTTAAACCCTGAAGCATTCCGCTGCCTTGGCCATTAAACCCTGAAGCATTCCGCTGCCTTGGCTCTTAAACCCTGAAGCATTCCGCTGCTTTGGCCCTTAAACCCTGAAGCATTCCGCTGCCTTGGCTCTTAAACCCTGAAGCATTCCGCTGCTTTGGCCCTTAAACCCTGAAGCATTCCGCTGCCTTGGCTCTTGAACCCTGAAGCATTCCGCTGCTTTGGCCCTTAAACCCTGAAGCATTCCGCAGCTTTGGCTCTTAAACCCTGAAGCATTCCGCTGCTTTGGCCATTAAACCCTGAAGCATTCCGCTGCCTTGGCCATTAAACCCTGAAGCTTTCTGCTGCCTTGGCCATTAAACCCTGAAGCATTCCGCTGCCTTGGCCCTTAAGCCCTGAAGCATTCCGCTGCTTTGGCCCTTAAACCCTGAAGCATTCCGCTGCCTTGGCCCTTAAACCCTGAAGCATTCCGCTGCCTTGGCCCTTAAACCCTGAAGCATTCCGCTACTTTGGCCCTTAAACCCTGAAGCATTCCGCTGCCTTGGCCCTTAAACCCTGAAGCATTCCGCTGCTTTGGCCCTTAAACCCTGAAGCTTTCCGCTGCCTTGGCCCTTAAACCCTGAAGCATTCTGCTGCCTTGGCCATAAAACCCTGAAGCATCCCGCTGCCTTGGCCATAGAACCCTGAAGCAATCCGCTGCCTTGGCCATAACACCCTGAAGCATTCCGCTGCCTTGGCCCTTAAACCCTGAAGCATTCCGCAACCTTGGCCCTTAAACCCTGAAGCATTCCGCTGCCTTGGCCCTTAAACCCTTAAGCATTCCGATGCCTTGGCCCTTAAACCCTGAAGCTTTCCGCTGCCTTGGCCATTAAACCCTGAAGCATTCCGCTGCCTTGGCCCTTAAACCCTGAAGCATTCCGCTGCCTTGGCCCTTCAACCCTGAAGCATTCCACTGCCTTGGCCCTTAAACCCTGAAGCATTCCGTTGCCTTGGCCATTCAACCCTGAAGCATTCCGCTGCCTTGGCCATTAAACCCTGAAGCATTCCGCTGCCTTGGCCCTTCAACCCTGAAGCATTCCGCTGCCTTGGCCCTTCAACCCTGAAGCATTCCGCAACCTTGGCCATTAAACCCTGAAGCATTCCGCTGCCTTGGCCCTTAAACCCTGAAGCATTCCGCTGCTTTGGCCCTTGAACCCTGAAGCATTCCGCTGCCTTGGCCCTTCAACCCTGAAGCATTCCGCTGCCTTGGCCCTTCAACCCTGAAGCATTCCGCTGCCTTAGCCCTTCAACCCTGAAGCATTCCGCTGCTTTGGCCCTTAAACCCTGAAGCATTCCGCTGCCTTGGCCCTTGAACCCTGAAGCATTCCGCTGCCTTGGCCCTTAAACCCTGAAGCATTCCGCTGCTTTGGCCCTTGAACCCTGAAGCATTCCGCTGCCTTGGCCCTTCAACCCTGAAGCATTCCGCTGCCTTGGTCCTTAAGCCCTGAAGCATTCCGCTGCCTTGGCCCTTCAACCCTGAAGCATTCCGCTGCCTTGGCCCTTAAACCCTGAAGCATTCCGCTGCCTTGGCCCTTAAACCCTGAAGCATTCCGCTGCTTTGGCCCTTGAACCCTGAAGCATTCCGCTGCCTTGGCCCTTCAACCCTGAAGCATTCCGCTGCCTTGGTCCTTAAGCCCTGAAGCATTCCGCTGCCTTGGCCCTTCAACCCTGAAGCATTCCGCTGCCTTGGTCCTTAAGCCCTGAAGCATTCCGCTGCCTTGGCCCTTCAACCCTGAGACATTTCACTGCCTTGGCCCTTAAACCCTGAAGCTTTCCGCTGCCTTGGCCCTTCCACCCTGAAGCATTCCGCTGCCTTGGTCCTTGAACCCTGAAGCTTTCCGCTGCCTTGGCCCTTAAACCCTGAAGCATTCCGCTGCCTTGGCCCTTAAACCCTGCAGCTTTCCGCTGCCTTGGCCCTTAAAACCTGAAGCATTCCGCTGCCTTGGCCCCTAAACCCTGAAGCATTCCGCTGCCTTGGCCCTTAAACCTTGAAGCATTCAGCTGCCTTGGCCATTAAACCCTGAATTATTCCGCTGCCATGGCCCTTCAACCCTGAAGCATTCCGCTGCTTTGGCCCTTAAACCCTGAAGCTTTCCGCTGCCTTGGCCCTTAAACCCTGAAGCATTCTGCTGCCTTGGCCATAAAACCCTGAAGCATTCCGCTGCCGTGGCCCTTAAACCCTGAAGCTTTCCGCTGCCTTGGCCCTTGAATCCTGAAGCATTCCGCTGCCTTGGCCATAAAACCCTGAAGCATTCCGCTGCCGTGGCCCTTAAACCCTGAAGCTTTCCGCTGCCTTGGCCCTTAAACCCTGAAGCTTTCCGCAACCTTGGCCCTTAAACCCTGAAGCATTCCGCTGCCTTGGCCATAAAACCCTGAAGCATTCCGCTGCCTTTGGCCCTTCAACCCTGAAGCATTCCGCTGCCTTGAACCTTCAACCCTGAAGGATTCCGCTGCATTGGCCCTTAAACCCTGAGGCATTCCGCTGCCTTGGCCCTTCAACCCTGAAGCATTCCGCTGCCTTGGCCCTTAAACCCTGAATTATTCTGCTGCCTTGGCCATTCAACCCTGAAGCTTTCTGCTGCCTTGGCCCTTCAACCCTGAAGCTTTCCGCTGCCGTGGCCCTTCAACCCTGAAGCATTCCGCTGCCTTGGCCCTTAAACCCTGAAGCATTCCGCTGCCTTGGCTCTTCAACCCTGAAGTATTCCGCTGCCTTGGACCTTCAACCCTGAAGCATTCCGCTGCCTTGGCCCTTAAACCCTGAAGCATTTCGCTGCCTTGGCCATTCAACCCTGAAGCTTTCCGCTGCCTTGGCCATTAAACCCTGAAACTTTCCGCTCCTGTGGCCCATAAACCCTGAAGCATTCCGCTGCCTTGGCCCTTAAACCCTGAAGCATTCCGCTGCCTTGGCCCTTCAACCCTGAAGCATTCCGCTGCCTTGGCCCTTCAACCCTGAAGCATTCCGCAACCTTGGCCATTCAACCCTGAAGCATTCCGCTGCCTTGGCCCTTAAACCCTGAAGCTTTCTGCTGCCTTGGCCATTCAACCCTGAAGCTTTCCGCTGCCTTGGCCCTTAAACCCTGAAGCATTTCGCTGCCTTGGCCATTCAACCCTGAAGCTTTCCGCTGCCTTGGCCATTAAACCCTGAAACTTTCCGCTCCTGTGGCCCATAAACCCTGAAGCATTCCGCTGCCTTGGCCCTTAAACCCTGAAGCATTCCGCTGCCTTGGCCCTTCAACCCTGAAGCATTCCGCTGCCTTGGCCCTTCAACCCTGAAGCATTCCGCAACCTTGGCCCTTAAACCCTGAAGCATTCCGCTGTCTTGGCCCTTAAACCCTGAAGCTTTCAGCTGCCTTGGCCATTAAACCCTGAAGCATTCCGCTGCCTTGGCTCTTAAACCCTGAAGCATTCCGCTGCCTTGGCCCTTAAACCCTGAAGCATTCCGCTGCCTTGGCCATTAAACCCTGAAGCATTCCGCTGCTTTGGCCCTTAAACCCTGAAGCTTTTCGCTGCCTTGGCCCTTAAACCCTGAAGCATTCTGCTGCCTTGGCCATAAAACCCTGAAGCATCCCGCTGCCTTGGCCATAGAACCCTGAAGCAATCCGCTACCTTGGCCATAACACCCTGAAGCATTCCGCTGCCTTGGCCCTTAAACCCTGAAGCATTCCGCTGCCTTGGCCCTTAAACCCTGAAGCTTTCCGCTGCCTTGGCCCTTAAACCCTGAAGCTTTCCGCAACCTTGGCCCTTAAACCCTGAAGCATTCCGCTGCCTTGGCCATAAAACCCTGAAGCATTCCGCTGCCTTTGGCCCTTCAACCCTGAAGCATTCCGCTGCCTTGAACCTTCAACCCTGAAGGATTCCGCTGCATTGGCCCTTAAACCCTGAGGCATTCCGCTGCCTTGGCCCTTCAACCCTGAAGCATTCCGCTGCCTTGGCCCTTAAACCCTGAATTATTCTGCTGCCTTGGCCATTCAACCCTGAAGCTTTCTGCTGCCTTGGCCCTTCAACCCTGAAGCTTTCCGCTGCCGTGGCCCTTCAACCCTGAAGCATTCCGCTGCCTTGGCCCTTAAACCCTGAAGCATTCCGCTGCCTTGGCTCTTCAACCCTGAAGCATTCCGCTGCCTTGGACCTTCAACCCTGAAGCATTCCGCTGCCTTGGCCCTTAAACCCTGAAGCATTTCGCTGCCTTGGCCATTAAACCCTGAAGCTTTCCGCTGCCTTGGCCATTAAACCCTGAAACTTTCCGCTCCTGTGGCCCATAAACCCTGAAGCATTCCGCTGCCTTGGCCCTTAAACCCTGAAGCATTCCGCTGCCTTGGCCCTTCAACCCTGAAGCATTCCGCTGCCTTGGCCCTTCAACCCTGAAGCATTCCGCAACCTTGGCCATTCAACCCTGAAGCATTCCGCTGCCTTGGCCCTTAAACCCTGAAGCTTTCTGCTGCCTTGGCCATTCAACCCTGAAGCTTTCCGCTGCCTTGGCCCTTAAACCCTGAAGCATTTCGCTGCCTTGGCCATTCAACCCTGAAGCTTTCCGCTGCCTTGGCCATTAAACCCTGAAACTTTCCGCTCCTGTGGCCCATAAACCCTGAAGCATTCCGCTGCCTTGGCCCTTAAACCCTGAAGCATTCCGCTGCCTTGGCCCTTCAACCCTGAAGCATTCCGCTGCCTTGGCCCTTCAACCCTGAAGCATTCCGCAACCTTGGCCCTTAAACCCTGAAGCATTCCGCTGTCTTGGCCCTTAAACCCTGAAGCTTTCAGCTGCCTTGGCCATTAAACCCTGAAGCATTCCGCTGCCTTGGCTCTTAAACCCTGAAGCATTCCGCTGCCTTGGCCCTTAAACCCTGAAGCATTCCGCTGCCTTGGCCATTAAACCCTGAAGCATTCCGCTGCTTTGGCCCTTAAACCCTGAAGCTTTTCGCTGCCTTGGCCCTTAAACCCTGAAGCATTCTGCTGCCTTGGCCATAAAACCCTGAAGCATCCCGCTGCCTTGGCCATAGAACCCTGAAGCAATCCGCTACCTTGGCCATAACACCCTGAAGCATTCCGCTGCCTTGGCCCTTAAACCCTGAAGCATTCCGCTGCCTTCGCCCTTAAACCCTGAAGCATTCCGCTGCCTTGGCCCTTAAACCCTGAAGCATTCCGCTGCCTTCGCCCTTAAACCCTGAAGCATTCCGCTGCCTTGGCTCTTAAACCCTGAAGCATTCCGCTGCTTTGGCCCTTGAACCCTGAAGCATTCCGCTGCCTTGGCCATTCAACCCTGAAGCATTCCGCTGCCTTGGCCCTTGAACCCTGAAGCATTCCACTGCCTTGGCCATAAAACCCTGAAGCATCCCGCTGCCTTGGCCATAGAACCCTGAAGCATTCAGCTGCCTTGGCCATTAAACCCTGAAGCATATCAGTCTTGGTTGCCTGCCACATTCCAAGGGTGGCCTGGTTCGTTGTGTGTCGGACAGCATAGGTAGCATAGACCTATCAGTCTTGGTTGCCTGCCACATTCCAAGGGTGGCCTCGCATTTCATCCTGCCCCTTCTGGCTCATGTTATTGATGCTGCCTTTGAAGACCCCTGGGATTGCATGAAGGTGCTAACGAATGCGGCTTATGTTATTGCTGCTGCCTTTAAAGATCCCTGGGATTGCTTGAAGGTGCTAACGAATGCCGCTAATATTATTGCTGATGCCTTTGAAGATCCCTGGGATTGCTTGGAGGTGATGCTGAGTGCGGCTGATGTTATTGCTGCTGCTTTTAAAGATCACTGGGATTGCTTAGAGGGGCTGCTGAGTACGGCTGATAATATGGCTGTTGCTTTTGAAGATCCCTGGGATAGCTCGGAGGTGCTGCTGCGTTTGACTGATGTCATTGTTGTTATAAAGATCCCCGGGATTCCTTGGAAGTGCTGTCGAATGCGGCTGATGCTATTGCTTTTGAAATTCCCTGGGATTGCTTGGAGGTGCTGTCCAGTGCGGCTAATATTATTGCTGCTGCTTTTGAAATTCCCTGGGATTGCATGGAGGTGCTGCTGAGTGCGGCTAATGTTATTGATGTTGCCTTTGAAGATCCCTGGGATTGCTTGGAGGTGTTGCTGAGTTCGGCTGATGTTATTAAGAATCCAAACAATATCTGACAAGGAATGGCTTAACAAACTTAGACAAAGGTAACAAATCAAAACATAAACACATGTTTTGGTATATCAGAAAGAAAACTACACCTCGCAAGGGCGTCGAGGTTAAGGAAACAAGGCGGCATGGGCATAGGCCGAGTCTGCGCCGTTACCATTCAGGCTCTAGAACAAAAATAAAAGCCCATTGGTGATGATGTAATTAGCGGCTCCCCGCTGCATATCACTCCACTTGAAAATGAGGAAGCCATTGTGCGATGAAGGCCTCGATGCGTCTACACGGCACAACACTCATGACCTCCATTAAACTCTTCACTCAATGGCTGTCGATTCCTTGCCATCCGCCAGAACGCATTGCAACGATGGATAAGCTATTATTGTCAGAGTCAAAAGATCACTGATGCTCTATTTTACTGAGCCACTGAGTCCCGGTGTTGTTGGGCAGTGATATGGCTCTGAAGAAACTGTAAAACAACAGGGTGCGCAGCAGCTTGGCGTAAGGCCTCGCCATCCTGACAGCCCGCACGGGGCGCATGCTCCGGCCAATCTAATAACATGCGCACCACTGCCTCATGGCCTGACCCAGCTGCCCAGCACAGGGCATCGCCATCCCGGCAGTCCGCCCGTGGCGCATGTTGCGGCTGCTCCAGCAACATACGCACCACACCCTCGTAGCCATAACGAGCTGCCTGGCACAATGCTTCACCATCCCGGCAGTCCGCATGTGGCGCATGCTGCGGCCACTCTAGCAACATACGCACCACACCCTCTAAGCCATCTTGAGCTGCCTGGCACAATGCTTCACCATCCCGGCAGTCCGCACGGGGCGCATGCTCTGGCCACTCTAACAGCATGCGCACCACAGCCTCATGTCCATGCCCAACTGCATGACACAAGGCCTCGCCATCCAGGCAGTCGGCGCGGGGCGCATGCTGTGGCCACTGTAGCAACATGCGCACCATTGCCTCATCGCCTAGCATAACTGCATGACACAACGCCTCGCCATCCTGACAATCTGCATGGGGCGGATGTTCATGCCATTCTAGCAACATGCGCACCACTCCCTCATGGCCTGATCCAGCTGCCCTGCATAGGGCATCGCCTTCCTGGCAGTTGGCGTGGGGCGCATGCTCATGCCATTCTAGCATCATGCGCACCACTGCCTCATGGCCTGATCCAGCTGCCCTGCATAGGGCCTCGCCATCTTGGCAGTCCGCATGGGGCGCATGCTCTGGCCACTCTAACAACATGCGCACCACTGCCTCATGGCCTTCTCCAGCTGCATGACACAAGGCCTCACCGTCCTGGCTGTCTGCACAGGGCGCATGCTTAGGCCATTCTAGCAACATGCGCACCACTGCCTCATGGCCTTGCCAAGCTGCATCACACAAGGCCTTGCCATTCTGACAGTATGCATGAGGTGCGTGCTCTGGCCACTCTAGCAACATGCGCACCACAGCCTCGTGGCCACCCACAACAGCCTGGTACAGTGCAAGACCGTCCTTGCAGTCGGCACGGGGCGCATGCTCAAACCACCCAAGGAGCATACGGACTAGAGCTTCGTTGCCAGAATACGCAGCATTACTTAGGACTTGCCCTCCACAACAGTCTGCCCTGGCAAACTGCAAGAGATGCCTCACAAGTGCACATGTATCCACGATCTGGCTGTCACACCGGGCAGCGTGCTTGAGCGCCCCCTCAGTGCCATACACTTCGGTCAAGAGGTCGCCTAGGCGGGACGGGCAGTCGCGCAGGCAGTCACGCCACTCCCGGCACACGTTCCAAGCTGCTGTTAAGGTATAAGCTACTCTCCATTTGCCTGCCCGGATGAGGATGTTACCGAGCAAGTCCGGAGTGAGGTCTTGCAATGTCGTTCTGGCGAGGTGATCGGAGGGGATCTCGGAGTGATGCAGATCTAGAAAGTGGGACCGGAGGGGGGGAAAGGAAGGTAGGGTTTGTAAGGAGAGACAATGAGGAGAAGGGTGGTGACTGATGAGGACAGGTGTGTAAAAAATAGTGTGGCGAAGGCGGAGTAAAGAAAATGTGGTGATAACCGGGCGGTGAGAGGTAGGCAACACCAAGCGAAACCACGGTACCCCATGTGGGTTACCCAGATAAATGGAGCAACCATGCCCTTTCACCTCGTACATGGCATGAAACCACGGTACCCCATATGGGTTACCCAGATAAATGGAGCAACCATGCCCTTTCACCTCGTACATGGCATGAAACCACGGTACCCCATGTGGGTTATCCAGATAAATGGAGCAACCATGCCCTTTCACCTCGTACATGGCATGAAACCAAGACAATTCAATTCATGATCTGATGATGTATGCATGTGGTGGGTTGCTGAAAGAGTCCCATGCTGGCAGAGCTGACTATCAACATGAATGCCTTGACCTGCCTGGCCTGCATGTATCGGCTTCATTTTATGGCATTTGTAATGAATATGTTCCCCATCATCACGGCGTTGTACATCATTTCTGGAAGGGTCGGATCAATTCATGTGTGAATCAAAATCCCTTTCACTTGATGTGAATGAAGTGCACGAAGAGAAAGGCCATACATGGGGCTAGCGTGCCGGTTATCAGTAGAATTGGATGTACATGGCAAAACGAATGTCTGTGTTGCATGCATTGGTTTATTCCAGTGGACTTTGCTGTTCCAAGCCTGCAAATTAGGGGGAAATTGGGCCGTATTTAACACGGTACAATCCTCTTTGACCGTACCTATTTGTATCTGTATCGTACCATGTCGCCGCACCGTAACGAATAGGGTTTCCGTACATGGTAACCCCGCCTGATGCATGGGGCCAAACCTGGCCCACATGAGCCATCATGCATGCATGCAACGTTGCCATGCAAAGGGAAACTGTATCGGGCTGTTATTCAAACTGAACAGTACAGTAGACGGGGCCAATACGGTCCAAACGGTTGTACCATGAACACCTAGATTGATCAAAGCAAGGCAGTATTCAAGAGGTATCATGAACTTGTAATCCTCATGCGTCAACTCACCCAGGTCGTGCAAACCAGCACGGGGTGCAAACGGATGGGAAATCCCAGGCCTAAAATCCTGAATTAGCCAAGAGACCTGGCCGTGCCTTTACGCGTCGATTCTTATTCCCAGCCAGATATTGCTATTCGTCCAACATGCCGTCGGGAAAGCTCGATGAAGCACTCACCTGCGGGATTCGATGTTGCAGCACTCTGATCTTCGTTGCACATGCGAGTCTGCATGGTTGCCAAGATCCAGGCGGCGGGCAATGTGATACCGAGCCGTCGTTACAGTAATCGGGCGCTGCAGTATGCGATGGAAGTGGCCGGAGAGCGAATGGTCGGAATCGCTGAAAGCGTACTGATTTATGTCGGCAGATGCTTGTGTACTGTGAAAGGATGATAGCTGTTTATTGTAATCCTGGAAATGAAAGAAAGAAAGAAAGAAAACGCCTGAGCGTGGCTTGAGGAATACGGGATTTGAAATGCCGTACACCGGGAGACAAAAAACTTTGTGGTTAAGGAGGATCGTCAAGGGGTACCGGACAATAATGGGCAGGGGAGTTTTCCAGATGGCGACGCTGACGAAGGATGTTTATATGGCAGCGTATGGTATGCTTCGTGAGACGGCTGAGGACGGAGGAGATGTCGTGTTTGGAGATACCGAGCATGCTGAGGATTTTATCGGCAGGACGAAAGAGGAAGCCTGCGGTGCCCAGAAGGATGATATGTGTATGAGAAGAAGGCGGGGAAGGATGAGGGGGGGAGATGGGCACGGTCGGCGAAGGATCAGGTGGAAGGGCAGGATGGAGAACGGGTGCCAAGGAAACTGTCCAACCATTATGTTTGAGGAGAAGGATAAGTTGTAAATGTTGTTCTGATTTACGGGCATGACACTGTTCGAAAGAAAATTCGGAGGTGTAACCGACTTCAACAACGTGTACAGTGCAAGTCCTCTGGAGCCGAGACATAGTTTGTGAGCTAGAGAGTTGACCAGCGCGGGAAAGACGAAGGAACTCGGAATGTGGGAGACCTTGGACAATAAGCAAATCCGGTCGCAGTTTGTCACAGTAATCAAAGGTGTCTGGGAAAGTGGGGGGTCGTCGGGGTACTAGCCAGCGTGGAAGACGGGTGTCATAGACCCCGAAGGGGGGGTTAGCACGGGAAGTGGCATCCATGATAGTAAAAGAGGAGCCTAGGGAGCCATTAGCAATAGCAGTTTGGATGATGCATACAGCTCGGTTGTGTCGAGCAATGTACGAGGCGGACATGGAGGAATGAGCACAACCGCCTAAAAGATGGCCAGGGGTATCATTGGGATGGGAGCATATGGGACAGTGGGGGGTGGTGCGAGTGCCTACAGCTGTTTTGTAAGGGCGGTTCATATGCATGGCTGTAGATGCAGTCCACAGGGTATTGGTGCGCGATTTGAGGATGTTGCGAATACCACTAAAGGGCAGACCCATGTGCCATAAGATGGGGAGGTAGGAGGCAAGGGCAGAGGCAACGAGGACTTGCATGCGGACGTAGCGCAAGGGCAGAGGGGGAGAAGTAGGACCATCTGTGAGAAGGGGGCAGGTGCGGTACATGTGTTCCTTCAAAGAATGGGTAAGGTCTGATGCAAACCACGGTTCGTCCGTGTCATGGGGGGGAGGGAGGCATGGCCATGCAGGTAGGTGTGCGAAGTGTTGGACATCTGAGGTGCATGTGTAGTCGCAATGTTCGGGGGATTGGAGGGCGAGTGCAGCACCCTTATCTGCGAGTTCATTGCCAATGATGCCGATGTGAGATTTGACCTTGTACAGGTGAAAATGGTGGCGGAGGCGTAGCCTGGTAAGGATGAGAGCACGAATGTCGAGGAGAAGGGGGGCGTGCTTACATTCAAGCAAAGTGTGTGGGTAGCGAAGGGCCTTCTGCGTATCATAGAGAGAAACCAAGGAGTCGGAGAAAATGGTAAGATCACCGGTGTGGTGTATGGCTGCATGAGTGAGGGCAGCATGGATGCCAGCAAGCTCAGCCCGTGTAATAGTGTTGGTTTCAGCCCGGCCATCGGGGTGGACTGTGTAGGTAGTGGTGTCTTGAGTACAATAGAAGGCTGCACCCGTGGCTGTGCCTTTGCCAGGTGTAGATAGGGCCGAGCCATCGGTGTAATATGCCGGTATATCTGAATGACCATTAGCCAGCCCTCGATCCCCACGAAGTATTTTCTCGCCCCGAAACCGGCATGTACATCTACATCATGCAGCAGCCTAGTTGTAGCATCAGCAGTAGTAGCAGGTACGATCAACCAAGGCTCATTCTTCATCCACCTACCTCTCCTCCTTTCTATCTCCTCTTACTCCTCCACCTCCACCTTTTCCTCGGCCTCGTGCAAGTCAGCCCCCCCTTAACAATTCATGCCCCCATGCAGTCAACCATGCACCCCCCCCAGTAACCCCATAGAAATTAGGGGGCGTGAGGCATTCATATTATCAATGTTGGTTGCGCCGTCAGCATCATGCTAAATGTTTGTGACCATAGGCCCCGTATTCTCCAAAACCATCCCCATTGAACCCATGTATGGGTAGTATGGGGGGACCCCAACCCCTCTCATATCTAAAGATACCGGCATGGCTGCAATCATTCGGAGCGAATACATTTGCCTAAGACTCCCGAACCATCTCCGCCATGCCCCTTCTCATGCAACACCATGCAACCCGATGGATCCATGTGCCCCTTCTCATGCAACACCATGCAACCTCCATGCATCCCTCCATGCATCCCTCCATGCATCCCTCCCTGCATCCCTCCATGCACCCCTCCATGCACTCTACATGCATACCTCCCTGCATCCCTCCATGCACTCCTCCATGCATCCCTCCATGCAACCCTCCCTGCATCCCTCCATGCACCCCTCCATGCACCCCTCCATGCACCCCTCCATGTACTACTCCTTGCATCCCTCCATGCATCCCTCCATGCATCCCCCATGCACCCCTCCATGCATCCCTCCATGTAACCCTCCATGCATCCCTCCATGCATCCCTCCATGCATCCCTCCATGTATTCCTCCATGTAACCCTCCATGCATCCCTCCATGCATCCCTCCATGCATCCCTCCATGCATCCCTCCATGCATCCCTCCATGTATTCCTCCATGTAACCCTCCATGCATCCCTCCATGCATCCCTCCATGCACCTCTCCATGTATCCCTCCATGCACCCCTCCATGCATCCCTCCATGCATCCCTCCATGCATCCCTCCATGCACCCCTCCCTGCATCCCTCCATGCATCCCTCCATGCACCCCTCCATGCACCCCTCCATGCACCCTCCCTGCATCCCTCCATGCACCCCTCCATGCATCCCTCCCTGCATCCCTCCATGCACCCCTCCATGCACCCCTCCATGCATCCCTCCATGCATCCCTCCATGCATCCCTCCATGCATCCCTCCATGCACCCCTCCATGCATCCCTCCATGCATCCCTCCATGCATCCCTCCATTGACTCGCCGCTACTGGTAGGCCTGCAGCTACTGGTGGACCTGCTGTTGTTGGTGGGCATGCTGCTACTGGTGGACCTCCTTCTACTGGTGGACCTCCTGCTACTGGTGGACATGCTGCTACTGTCGGGCCGGCCGCTTCAGGTGGACCTGCTGCTATTGGTGGGCCTCCTTCTACTAGTGGACCCGCTGCTACTTGTGGACGTGCTGCAACTGGTGGACCTGTTGCTACTAGTGGGCCTGCCGCTACTGGTGGGCCTGCTGCTACTGGTGGGCCTGCTGCTACTGGTCGGCCTGCCACTACAAGTGGACCTGCTGCTACTAGTGGGCCTGCTGCTGCTGGTCCGCCTGCTGCTACTGGTGGAACTGCTGCTACTGGTGGACTTGCTGCTACAGGTGGACCTGTTGCAACTGGTGGACCTGCCGTTAATGGAGGGCCTGCTGCTACTGGTGGGCTTGCTGCTACTGGTGTGCCTGCTGCTACTGGTGCACCTGCTGCTACTGATGGGCCTGCTGCAATTGGTGGGCCTGCTGCTATTGGTGGTCTATATGAATCAACACCCTTTGTGGGATGTAGGTTAGCGTGTAGTTTGGCACCTTAACTCGACTATCGGTTCATCCGGCATTTCTGCCGGCTGTCCGGCATTTTTCAAGCTGTGCAGCTTTTCTTCAGGCTGTGCAGCATTTTTTCAGGCTGTGCGGCATTTGTTCAGGCTTTGCGGCATTTTTGTAGGCTGTGCAGCATTTCTACCGGCTGTGCGGCATTTCTTCAGGCTGTGCAGCATGTCTTCAGGCTACCCGGCATTTCTGCAGGCTGTGCGGCATTTCTGCAGGTTGTGCAGCCTTTCTACAGGCTGTGCGGCATTTCTACAGGCTGTGCGGCATTTTTCAGGCTGTGCCGCATTTCTGCAGGCCGTGCAGCATTTATACAGGCTGTGCGGCATTTCTTCAGGATGTACGGCATTTCTGCAGGCTGTGCAGCATTCCTACAGGCTGTGCGGCATTTCTTCAGGATGTGCGGCATTTTTGTAGGCTGTGCGGCATTCCTTTAGGCTGTGCGGCATTTCTTCAGGCTGTGCAGCATTTCTTCAGGCTGTGTGGCATTTCTTCAGGCTGTGCAGCATTTCTTTCGACTGTGCGGCATTTCTTCAGGTTGTGCGGCATTTCTTCAGTTTGTGCGGCATTTCTTCAGGTTGTGCGGCATTTATTCAAGTTGTTTGACATTTCTTCAGGTTGTGCAGCATTTCTTCAGGCTGTGTGGCATATCTTTAGTTTGTGCGGCATTTATTCAAGTTGTTAGGCATTTCTTCAGGCTGTGCAGCATTTCTTAAGGCTCTGTGGCATTTCTTAAGGGTATGCGGCACATCTTCAGGTTGCGATGCATTTCTTCAGGTTGTGTGGCTTCTCTGCAGGCTGTGTTCATGCTATCTTGGGCAGTGACCTCTGATGTAGCCTTGGGCAAGGTGATTCAACCTTGTCAATTTGCTTGTGTTAAGGAATGTCGGTCTTGTGATGTTGTCTTGAGTCATGTGATTATAGTATTGACATATTCGCAATTTCGAATTGGTCCATGCGATGCGAAGAGGGGGACATTCAGTCTAGGTATGATGCCTTTGGTAAGGGGAGTACGGTACTGATTTTTCAATCGAGCCTTTTTCCATACCATTCATATCTCACAGCCTATGCCGCTTCATATACCAAATCAATTACATGTGCTAATTCTGTGGGCTGGAAATAAAGCAACCACGAGGAGCCACAGGGCAAGAAGCAACCACTGGCGGATATGAACAAACCATGCACATAAATGGATTTTAGGATTAGGCAACACGGCATGGGGCAACATGCTCACCCGGTCGGTTTGACGAAATGCACTAAAATATACCTCATACCGGCAGGATACCGGTGGTAAATCATTATGCAGTACATGGCATTCAAATCAACTATTCATCTTAGCCGACCTTAAGAAACAGGTAAAAAAAAACATTGGCGGGAATGTAAGAATGTGCTCCCGGCTGTAAATCCCTTCACCTCTCACATGATCTCCTAGTGGCTCTAGTAGCTCATGCCTACAATCTCCATCTTAGTTTCAAAACTAGTCACTCGACAATGTTTGGTTGCCAATGACACCCCGGCAAATTGTCGACAGATATAAGATGCAATGCCTTGGCCATGGCTGCATGTCATGTGGCCCAACGGTACATCTCTCACCAATTTCACTCCACTAAATAGTACGCGGGTATCGATTACTTGTCATCCATAATGCAGCAACGCATATATATATCAGTTATATACATTGAGGCAACAACAAGGTTCAGCAATGAAGTTATGATGAAGTTCATTTGATTCAACAGCGTTGCGTTAGGCCTCACACTTCTGGCAGTCTGCACGGGGCGCATGCTCTGGCCAATGAAGCCACATGCGCACCATTGCCTCGTGGCCTTGCCCAGCTGCCCTACATAGGGCCGTAACAAACCCGCAGTCCGCATGGGGCGCATGTTCTGTCCACTCTAGGAACATGCGCACCACTGCTTTATGGCCTCGCCTCGCTGCATCAAACAAGGCCTCCCCATGCTGGCAGTCTGCACGGGGCGCATGTTTTGGCCACTCTAGCAACATGCGTACCACTCCCTCGTGGCCTTGCCCTGCTGCACGACACAAGGCCTCACCATCCTGACAGTCCGCATGGGGCGCATGATTTGGCCACTCCAGCAACATGCGCACCACTCCCTCGTGGCCTTGCCCTGCTGCATCAATCAAGGCCCCGCCATCCTGGCAGTCTGCACGGGGCGCATGTTTTGGCCACTCTAGCAACATGCGCACCACTCCCTCGTGGCCTTGCCCTGCTGCACGACACAAGGCCTCACCATCCCGACAGTCCGCATGGGGCGCATGATTTGGCCACTCCAGCAACATGCGCACCACTCCCTCGTGGCCTTGCCCAGCTGCATGACACAAGGCCTCTCCATTCAGGCAGTCTGCATGGGGCGCATGATCTGGCCACGCTAGCAACGTGCGCACCACTGCCTCATGGCCTTTCGCAGTTGCACAACACAAGGCCCGACTATCCTTGCAGTCCGCACGGGGCGCATGCTATGGCCACTCTAGCAACATGTGCACCATTGCTTCTTGGCCTAGCTCAGCTGCCTAGCTCAGCTGCCTTGCCATCTTGGCAGTTTGCATGGGGCGCATGCCCATGCCACCCTAGCAACATGCGCAC
Source organism: Limnomonas spitsbergensis (assembly GCA_037349105.1). Lineage (NCBI taxonomy): Eukaryota > Viridiplantae > Chlorophyta > Chlorophyceae > Chlamydomonadales > Limnomonas > Limnomonas spitsbergensis. The sequence continues at coordinate 126,111 of JAYJMM010000055.1, forward strand.
CACTGCCTCATGGCCACTGTCAGCTGCCGGCAAAGGAAAGCCACGCCATCGTGGCAGTCGGCACGAGGCACATGCTCCGGCCACCCAAGGAGCATACGAACTAGAGCTTGGTTGCCAGACTCCGCAGCATAACATAGGACTAGCCCTCCGTCACAGTCCGCCCAGGCAAACTGCAAGAGATGCCTCACGAGTGCACATGTATCCACTACCTGGCTTTCGCACCAGGCAGCCTGCTTGAGCGCCCCCTCCGCGCCGTAGACATTGGTCAAGAGGTCGCCTAAGCGGGGCGGGCAGTCACGTAGGCAGTTACGTCACTCACGGCACACGTTCCATGCTGCTAGAGTCGTCCCACCTGCCGTCCACTTGCCTGCCCGGATGAGGATGTTGCCAAGCAGGTCCAATGGAGAAAGATCTTGCAACGTTGTTTTGACGAGGTTGGGCTCATCCGATGGAAGGTGGGAGATAATCCTACCCAGATCTAGACAGTGAGATACGAGAAGTAAGATGAGGTTAGATGTGTTTGTTAAAGAGAGGCAGTGAGATGGGGAGGCAGCAACAAAGAGGTGAAGGTAAAAACAAGAGAGGTGGAGGCAACATCAGCAAAGATAGGGGTCGGGTGGGTGGGGGCAGGGGCAGTATCAGTAGAGAGGGGGAGGTAGAAGCATCAGAGAGGTTAGGTTGTCGTGGGTTCGATTCCGCTCGAAACCCTCTTTCCGAGGGACTTGAGAAACCCTTGCGCTTAGTCAGGAAAGAGTAGTACGGAACCACTATAATCTAACCAATGGGGCTGTCTAAAGCTGCGGCCTTGGGACGCCCCAACCCATCACGCCTCCTGCTTCGGCGGAGGGGTAGACTTTCTTTCTTTTCTAGTAGTAGCATAAAGGGGGTGGGGGCAGTATCAGTAGAAAGGGGGGGGTAGGAGCATCAGAGAGGTTAGGTAGTAGCAGCATAGAGGGGGGGGGGGGCGGCAGAAGGTGCAGACGGGAGACAGTAACAACAGAGAGGGAAAAGCAGTTCTTAGCAAATAAGAGGGGGGTGCAATAGCATTAGTGTGGGGGAGGCAGTGGCAGCAGATAGGGCAGGGGGGGGGGGCAATATCATCAGAGAGGGGGATGCAATAGTAGCATAGGGGGGGGGGGGGGGCAGTAGCAACATAAGGGGGCTTGTCCTAAGCTTGTCCTCCTGATTATGATGGTGCAGCTCATTACTGTGATCCTTTAGGGTCCGATCTGACCATATTTCTATTTAGTTTTACTGAATTTTGGCGAAAGCGTAGCCGGAGACTCGCTGATGCACCAAATCAAGTTGCCTATCGTGCTGCACAAGCCCCCTCCCCCATGGTTATAGAATATGCCATGAAGTAGTTGCACTGAATCTCAGGTGAACACTAAGAAACTAGCACGCCATGTGCGCTATATGAAAGTACCTAAGGTGCGCAAGCAAGGGTGCAATAATGGTGCATGTGTGCATGGCTGCATCATAGACAAATCGATGTCCCGGGTTCACCTTATGTCAGCAATGCATGGCATCGGCTTTCAGCAGTGCACCATGGGCACCTAGCTAGCTTCGGAGCTAGGCACTTTTGATGAGCACATGATGAGGCACATCAGCGAGGCCGCATGAGGCACATGGACAAGAGACACAAATTGCCGTGTCCGATCAGCTGTACCTAAAGCGTCGTCGAGTCCACCCATTATATATTCCTATATTCAGTTATTACGGTCTGGCGGAGTTCGGCAGGTCGCACCTTTTCGGAGGTAAGGGCCAAGCAGATAAAAGCAAGGCTGCATTATAAGTACGCATTATGACCAGGTGTTCGTATTGCGCCACATCAGCAACCTTGTATGACGTCGGTCGGAAGCATACCGGTGCGATATTTTTGCCCACAGCCTTTCCTACTCTAGTAGGGTCAGGTCGTCGTGCAGAGCCAGAGGGGGTACAAAATCCCAATTACCCAAGACATCATCGCTCGATTTCAATCCCAGCTGGCACTATGTGATTGATAATGTGTTATCGATAAGCTCGATGAAGCCCTCACCTGTTGCGGGATTTGATGTTAGAGTATGCTGGGCTTTGCTGCGCTGGCGAGTCAGCATGGTTGCAATCCGATCCAAGGCGGAGGGCAATAAAGCAATGCAGATATGAATAGCTGCACGCTGCAATATGCGGTGAAGGAGGAGAACACCTGTGGAAATCGCCGAAAGATTGCTGCCTTTTCAAAATATATTTGATATGGGCCTGGTATGTTGATGCGCTGAAAGGATAAAGGCTATTGCCTGAAATCCTTGACGTGAAGAACCTCCGGCGAGCCCTAGCTCGTGCCCTCGGTCCCCAGCGAAGAAACGCATGCCCCGAAACCAGCAGGTATATGCCGTATAGCTGCTGCAGCAGCAGCAGCAGCCATGTAGCAGCAACAGCCATGTAGCAGCAGCAGTGACAGCAGCAGCCATATCAGTAGTCATGGCTATATTATGCAAGTCAGCCCCTCATGCAGATCATGCACCCACGCAACCACCCATGGTAGCACATTGCTTCTGTGGCTGGTGGTTTCGTTTTGTCTGGTGTACCTGTTTCGTTCCCCGTTTTCTGGTGTCTCTCCGGTTCGCTCTGCCTGGTCCTTTTAAAAAAGGTTGTGGGTGGTTGCATCAACTTTGCACCAACAGCAACATCCCATGTTACCCCATGCAGCCACTCGTGCTCATCCCCATGCATCACCCTTTGCAACCTCCATGCAAACCCTCATGCTCCCATCACTCCCTGCCATCTATAGTTTGTTGTCCACATGGAGGGCGTGCGTGGTGCGCACGAGGAAAGAACCCAGGGCCCAGCTGGCCAAGGGCAAGGTGGAGCGCCTGGCACATGAGGTGAGGGCTGACGGTGTTGCATGGGGTCCTTGCAATCCACCCAGCATGCCGTCCTTGATTAGTGTCAGTAGTGTCAGCCTGCCGCTGCTCTTCTCTTGTCGATGTCTTCCAAGGCAATGAGACAATGTAGCTGAAGTGTAGCAGAACTGTAGCAGAAGTGTAGCTGAATCCCTCTGAAAAATAGTATGCCTCGGTTGCTGCCCCCCCCCCCCCCCCCCCCCCCCCCCCATGAAGCATGTTGTTGCCTGAACCCTTAAACCTGGAGCATGTTGTTGCATGATCCCTAAAACCTGAAGCATACTGCTGTGTTAGCCTATACAACCTGATGCATTAGCCCTGCAACCTGGAGCATGCTGCTGCTTAAACCATTAACTTGTAGCATGCTTATGACTAAGCCCTAAAACCCGATGCATGCTGCTGCGTTAAACCCTAAATCCTGAAGCATGCTGCTGCGGTAACCCTAAAACTGAAGCATGCTGCTGCAGAAGCCCTAAAACCTGAAGCATGCTGCTGCATGAGCCCTTCAACCTGATGCAAGCTGCTGCGTTAGCCCTAAAACCTGAAGCATGTTGCTGTGTTAGCCCTAAAACCTGGAGCATGCTGTTGCGTAACCGCTACTGGTGGGCCTACCACTGCTGGTGGTCTGCCACTACTGGTGGGCCTACCGCTGCTAGTTGTCTGCCACTATTGGTGGGTCTACCACTGCTGGTGGTCTGCCGCTACTGGTGGGCCTACCACTGCTGGTGGTCTGCCGCTATTGGTGGGTCTACCACTGCTGGTGGTCTGACGCTACTGGTGGGCCTACCACTGCTGGTGGTCTGCCGCTATTGGTGGGTCTACCACTGCTGGTGGTCTGACGCTACTGGTGGGTCTACCACTGCTGGTGGTCTGCCACTATTGGTGGGTCTACCACTGCTGGTGGTCTGACGCTACTGGTGGGCCTACCACTGCTGGTGGGCGTACCACTGCTGGTGGTCTACTGCTACTGGTGGGCCTACCGCTGCTAGTTGTCTGCCACTACTGGTGGGCCTGCCGCTGCTAGTTGTCTGCCACTATTAGTGGGCCTACCACTGCTGGTGGTCTGACGCTACTGGTGGGCGTACCACTGCTGGTGGGTCTACCACTGCTGGTGGCCCTACCACTGCTGGTGGCCTGCCGCTACTGGTGGGCCTACCACTGCCGGTGGTCTGCTGCTACTGTTGGGCCTGCCACTGCTGGTGGGCATGCCGCTACTGGTGGGCCTACAACTACTGGTGGGCCTACCACTGCTGGTCGGCCAACCAGTGCTGGTGGGCCTACCACTTCTGGTAGGTCTACCATTACCGGTGGTCTGCCGCTACTGGTGGGCCTACCACTGCTGGTGGCCTGCCGCTTCTGGTGGGCCTACCACTGCTGGTGGTCTGCTGCTACTGGTGAGCCTACCACTGCTGGTGGTTTACCGCTTCTGGTGGGCCTACCACTTCTGGTGGTCTGCCGCTACTGGTGAGCCTACCACTGCCGGTGGTCTGCCGCTACTGGTGGGCCTACCACTGCTGATGGTCTGCCGCTACTGGTGGGCCTACCACTGCTGGTGGTCTGCCGCTACTGGTGGGCCTACCGCTGCCGGTGGTCTGCCGCTACTGGTGGGCCTACCACTGCTGATGGTCTGCCGCTTCTGGTGGGTCTACCACTGCTGGTGGTCTGCCGCTACTGGTGGGCCTACCATTGCTGGTGGTCTGCTGCTATTGGTGGGTCTACCACTGCTGGTGGTCTGACGCTACTGGTGGGCCTACCACTGCTGGTGGTCTGCCGCTTTTGGTGAGCCTACCAATGCCGGTGGTCTGCCGCTACTGGTGGGCCTACCACTGCTGATGGTCTGCCGCTACTGGTGGGCCTACCAATGCCGGTGGTCTGCCGCTACTGGTGGGCCTACCGCTGCCGGTGGTCTGCCGCTTCTGGTGGGCCTACCACTGCTGGTGGTCTGCCGCTACTGGTGGGCCTACCAATGCCGGTGGTCTGCCACTACTGGTGGGCCTACCACTGCTGGTGGTCTGCCGCTACTGGTGAGCCTACCACTGCTGGTGATCTGCCCCTACTGGTGGGCCTACCACTGCTGGTGGTATGCCGCTATTGGTGGGCCCACCAATGCTGTAAGTCTGCTGCTACTGATGGGCCCACCACTGCGGGTGGGCCTACCACTGCTGGTGGTGTGCCGCTACTGGTGAGCCTATCAATGCTACTCGTCTGCCCCTACTTGTGGGATTACCATTGATGGTGGGCTTGTCGCTACTTGTTGGCCTGCTGCTACTGGTGGGCCTGCTCCTGCTGGTGGACATGCTGCTACTGGTGGGCATGCTGCTACTGGTGATCCTGCTACTTCTGGTGGGCATGCTGCTACTGGTGGGCATGCTGCTAATTGGTGGGCCTGCCTCTACTGGTGGGCATGCTGCTACTGGTGGGCATGCTGCTACTGGTGGGGATGCTGCTGCTGGTGGGCATGCTGCTACTGGTGGGCCTGCCGCCACTGGTGGGCATGCTGATACTGGTGGGCATGCTGCTACTGGTGGGCCTGCTGCTATTGGTGGACGTGCTGCTACTGATGGACCTGCTGCTACTGGTGGACTTGCTGCTACTGGTGGACCTGCTTCTACTGGTGGACCTGCTGCTATTGGTGGACCTGCTACTACTGGTGGGCATGCTGCTACTGGTGGGCATGCTGCTACTGGCGGGCTTGCCGCCACTGGTGGGCATGCTGATATTGGTGGACATGCTGCTACTGGTGGGCATGCTGCTACTGGTGGGCATGCTGCTACTGGTGGGCCTGCCGCCACTGGTGGGCATGCTGCTAGTGGTGGACCTGCTGCTACTGGTGGGCCTGCTGCTATTGGTGGACCTGTTGCTACAAGTGGACTTGCTGCTATTGGTGGGCCTGTTGCTACTGGTGGACCTGCTGCTACTGTTGGACCTGCTGCTACTAGTGGACTTGCTGCTACTGGTGGACCTGCTGCTACTGGTGGACCTGCTGCTACTGGTGGACCTGCTGCTACTGGTGGACCTGCTGCTACTGGTGGACATGCTGCTACTGGTGGACCTGCTGCTACTGGTGGACCTGCTGCTATTGGTGGACCTGCTGCTATTGGTGGGCATGCTGCTACTGGTGGGCCTGCCGCCACTGGTGGACCTGCTGCTACAAGTGGACATGCTGCTACTAGTGGACCTGCTGCTACTGGTGGACATGCTGCTACTAGTGGACCTGCTGCTAATGGTGGGCCTGCTGCTACTAGTGGACCTGCTGCTATTGGTGGACCTGCTGCTACTGGTGGACCTGCTGCTACTGGTGGACCTGCTGCTACTGGTGGACATGCTGCTACTGGTGGACATGCTGCTACTGGTGGACCTGCTGCTACTGGTGGACCTGCTGCTACTGGTGGACCTGCTGCTACTGGTGGACCTGCTGCTACTGGTGGACCTGCTGCTACTGGTGGACCTGCTGCTACTGGTGGACCTGTTGCTACTGGTGGACCTTCTGCTATTGGTGGACCTGCTGCTACTGGTGGGCATGCTGCTACTGGTGGTCATGCCACTACTGGTGGGCCTTTCTCTATCGGTTGACATGCTGCTACTGGTGGACCTGCTGCTACTGTTGGACCTGCTGCTACTGGTGGACATGCTGCTACTGGTGGACCTGCTGCTACTGGTGGGCCTGCTGCTACTGGTGGACATGCTGCTACTGGTGGACCTGCTGCTACTGGTGGACATGCTGCTACGGGTGGACTTGCTGCTACTGGTGGGCCTGTTGCTACTGGTGGGCCTGTTCCTACAGATGGGCCTGCTGCTATTGGTGGGCTTGCTGCTACTGGTGGGCCTGCCGCTATTGGTGGACCTGTCGCTACTGGTGGGCATGCTGCTACTGGTGGGCATGCTGCTACTGGTGGACCTGCTGCTACTAGTGGACCTGCCGCTACTGGTGGGCCTGCGTTAGCCCCAATACCTGCAGCATGCTGCCGTTAAGCCCTTAAACCTTAAGCATGTTGCTGCATCAGCCTTCACACCTGAAGCATGCTGCTTCGCTAGCCCTAAACCTGAAACATGTAGTTGCGCTAACCCTTAACCATGAAGGATGTTGCTGCATAAGCCCTTACACCTGAAGCATGCTGCTGCGTCAACCTTTAACCCTGAAGCATGTTGTTGCGTAAGCCCTAAAACCTGAAGCATGCTGCTGCGTTAGCCCTTAAACTGAAGCATGCTGCTGCGTAAGCCCTTCAACTCGAAGCATGCTGCTGTGTTAGCTCTGCAACCTGAAGCATGCTCTGATGCAGTAGCCCTAAAACCTGAAGCATGCTGTTGCTTCAGCCCTAAGACCTGAAGTATGCTGCTGCGTTAGCCCTAAAACCTGAAGCATGCTGCTGCATTAGCCCTAAAACCTAAAACATGCTGATGCCTTAGCCCTAAAACCTGAAGCATGCTGATGCATCAGCCCTAAAACCTGAAGCATGTTGTTGCATTAACCCTAACACGTGAAGCATGCTGCTGCATTAGCCGTATCACTTGGCTCATGCTGCTGCATGAGCCCTAAAACCTGAAGCTTCTGCTGCGTTAGCTCTAAAATCTGAAGCTCTCATCAAACCTGAAGCATGCTATCGCATCTGCCCTAGAACCTGAAGCATGCTCTTGCGCTAGCCCTAACACCTGAAGCATGCTGCTGCGTTAGCCCTAAAACCTGAAGCATCTTGTTGCATTAAACCTTAACCCTGAAGCATGCTGCTTCGTCAGCCATAAAGCTTGGAGCATGATGCTGCATTAACCCTAGAACCGGAAGCATGCCTCAAACGAGACCGGTATACATAACATGCCATTAAAATTAACTCTTCTTCATATATGCCACAAAGGAGCGAAACAAAACATTGGCACGGATGCAAGTATAAGCTATTGGCTTCAAATACCTACACTTCTCACAAGAGGTCCTTGTGGCTCAGTTTCCACAGTAGTTGCCCGACATCATTCGGTTGCCAATAGCGCCACAAAAAAATGTTGACATATAGAAAGATGCAATCCCTTGGCCGTGACTGGATGTTGCCTAGATGTCAAGAGGGCCAATAGTACAACTCTCACCAACTCCATTATACGAAATAGTCGGTGGATATCGATTACTTGTCATACATTTGGACACTACACGTCTATCAAAAAGTTATTTACTTTGAGGCCAAGACCAAGGTTCAACGGTGCTCAAGTTCATTTGAGAGGTCAATGATGTTACAGCCTTGTGAGCAGCCACATAGCTATGAAGCAGTTGTAATACAACAGGGTGGGCCGCAGCTCGGCGCCAAGCCTCGCCATTCTGGCAGCTCACAAGGGGCGCATGCTCCGGCCAATTTAACAACATGCGTACCACTGCCTCATGCCCTGACCCAGCTGCCAAGCATAGGGCCGCACCATCTTGGCAGTCCGCACAGGGCGCATGCTCTGGCCACTCTAGCAACATGCGCACCACTGCCTCATGGCCTTGCCTAGCTGCCCCGCATAGGGCCAAACCATCCTGGCAGTCCGCACGGGGCGCATGCTTTGGCCACTCTAGCAACATGCGCATCACTGCCTCATGGCCATGCATAGCTGCCCCACATAGGGCCAAATCATCCTGGCAGTCCGCATGGGGCGCATGCTCTGGCCACTCTAGCAACATGCGCACCACTGCCTCATGCCCCGACCCAGCTGCCCCGCATAGGGCCTTGCCATCTTGGCAGTCCGCACAGGGCGCATGCTCCGGCCACTCTAGCAACATGCGCACCACTGCCTCATGGCCTTGCCTAGCTGCCCCAAATAGGGCCAAACCATCATGGCAGTCCGCACGGGGCGCATGCCTTGGCCACTCTAGCAACATGCGCACCACTGCCTCATGGCCATGCATAGCTGACCCGCATAGGGCCAAATCATCTTGGCAGTCCGCATGGGGCGCATGCTCTGGCCACTCTAGCAACATGCGCACCACTGCCTCATGGCCTTGCCCAGCTGCCCCGCATAGGGCCAAACCATCTTGGCAGTCCGCACGGGGCGCATGCTCCGGCCACTCTAGCAACATGCGCACCACTGCCTCATGGCCTTGCCTAGCTGCCCCGCATAGGGCCAAACCATCCTGGCAGTCCGCAAGGGGCACATGCTCTGGCCACTCTAGCAACATGCGCACCACTGCCTCATGGCCATGCATAGTTGCCCCGCATAGGGCCAAACCATCCTGGCAGTCTGCATGGGGGGCATGCTCTGGCCACTCTAGTAACATGCGCACCACTGCCTCATGCCCCGACCCAGCTGCCCCGCATAGGGCCAAACCATCTTGGCAGTCCGCACAGGGCGCATGCTCCGGCCACTCTAGCAACATGCGCACCACTGCCTCATGGCCTTGCCAAGCTGCATCACACAAGGCCTTGCCATCTTGGCAGTCCGCATGGGGTGTATGCTCTGGCCACTCTAGCAACATGCGCACCACTGCCTCATGGCCTTGCCAAGCTGCGCGACACAAGGCCTGGCCATCCTGGCAGTCCGCATGGGGCGCATGCTCTGGCCAGCCAAGGAGTATACGGACTAGAGCTTGGTTGCCAGTCCATGCAGCATTACATAGCACTAGCCCTCCATAGCAGTCCGCCCTGGCAAACTGCAAGAGATGCCTCGCGAGTGTGCATGTATCCACAACATGGCTGTCACACCGGGCAGCCTGCTTAAGCGCCCCCTCAGTGCCGTAGACCTCGGCCAAGAGGTCGCCTAAGCGGGACGGGCAGTCGCGCAGGCAGTTCCGCCACTCCCGGCACACGTCCCATGCTGCGAGGGTGGTCCCACCTAACGTCCACGTGCCTGCCCCGATGAGGATGTTGCCAAGCAGGTCTGGAGAGAGGTCTTGCAATGTTGTTTTGGCTGGGTTGGACTGATCGGAGGGGATCCCTAAGTCATGCTGATCTGGACAGTGAGGCCGAAGGAGGGGATGAGGAACGGTTAGAAAGGGGGGACGGTGAGGTGAAGGGTTGTGATCGGTGGAGAGAAGGGGAGGCAGAATGTTGCAGGAGATTAATCTACATGAATGGATATCGAAAATGTGTCACCTTGTCCGATCAGGTGACGGTATAGGCTCAATGCGTACACAACGTCATGTTTCATTTTTGTAGCCATTTTCAAAAGGGCCAGGTCATGCAAACCAGAGAGGGCGAAAGGATGGGGAATCCCAAGTTCAAATTCGCCTCGGGATCCGCGCTTGCCTTCGTTCCGAGCACCGGTTCCGAGGCAGTTTGTCTTATTCAAACCCTTTTCGGGTAAGCTGAGGGTGAGCTTAATGAAGCCCTGGGTCATCTCAACGAAGCTCTTACCTGCAGAATTCGAGGTTGGAGCATTCCGAACTTTACTGCGCTGGCGAATCTGCATGATTTTTAATGCGCCGAGGCTGGGGGCAAGCAATAAAAGACCGAAGCCTGGCTGAAGCGTTCTGAAGTTGCAATGTGCTGTGGCGGGGGAGGATGGATATCGAACTACCGGTACCGAAATCGCTGATAGCCTTTTGCCTATTGTTGTCAGTCCGGCAGCTTTTATTGTATGTTATTCCTGGTAGTCCTGGAAACGAAAGAAGAAAGAAAGAAAGAAAACGCCTGAGCGTGGCTTGAGGAATACGGGATTTTAAATGCCGTACACCGAACAAACTTCGGCCAGCCCTTGCCCTCAGAAATCCAAGCCCCGAAACCAGCAGATTCACCGCAGCAGCATCAGCAGGATCACAGAAGGCAGCAGCAGTGGCAGCAACATCAGATATCGTGGACACCCTAAACACCTCCAGCTCCATCTCTACCTCCTCCTCTTCCTGACTTCTTCTCCTCGCTCAACAGCATGCAAAGACAAGCAACAGAGCGAAAATGAGGCAACATCGGAGGTAAGTAATTCATCCACATCAGGGATCACACAGCACCATGCACGTCATGCTCCCATGCACACACATGCGCCATATTCCCCCACTCATGCAACCCATGATATGAAGAAGCTTTTAGGGATGGCATCGGCGTCATGCAGATTGTGTGTGATGACGTAGATGACGACTGGAACCCTAGGCCCGTAGTCTCCAGCAAGAGCGTCCCCATTGGCCCCCTGCATGTATGCAAGGCCCTGACTTTCACCCAGATCTCTGTCATGGCTGCTGCGTTACATACCTGTGTCGCAAGCGGCGTGCTGAGCCTCACAAGCATGTATGCAACATGCACATGCTTGCTTGGTGCCCGATATCAATTGTCCTTGCGCCGCCGCCTAACCATTATGCCTTCGGTAACGGCGCGGATGTGGCTATAGCCCGAAGCTGTGATGTTCCTTATTGGAGGTCAATTAGCCTCCACGCCCTACTATGTCTTATTTTGCTCCCTTTCTTTCGCATGCGTTTGGTACAAGACGCAAGGCGCAACACAAGACAGGTGTCGGCCCCCCCTTATGGTGTTGCGCGGTCACGGCATTACTTTGGTCTGGTTTGGTATATTCCCTCTCAAGATCCAGCCTCTATTTTAAGGTCCTTCAGCTACAGTTCAGCTACACCAAAGCCTGCGGCTCTGATGCCTTGGTGCACCTGGCCCCGACGGTTGGGCCATCCACTAGCCCAGTATGGCGACACTACTCTTACCTTCCAACACCGCTCCTATCCTCTGCCCCTGATCATGTACTCTGCTCCTTATACCGCCTCCTGATCCCGCTCTTCCTCACCACTACGTCCTGTATGGTGAATCCTTTTCACACTTGTCTATACCTCCATGTGGCGATCCTCGAGATCAGGACACGCCCGTTTACGCTCTGTATACAGCTTTTTCCATTTCTCCTTACACCATCTGAAGGTCACTCAGGGAAAACAGAAATGTCCAGAATGTGTCCAGACATGTCCAGTTTCAACTAGTCATCTGTCCGGACATTGCTGTTTCTTGGACAAGTGTCTGGATAATGTATGGACATGATCCAGACAGCTGTCCCAATGGGCTGGCCAGATAGAGGAGCCACAGTATCCGGACGAATGTCTGTACATTATCCAGACATGTCCAGTTTCAACTAATTTTGTGTGGATGCTGACAGGCTTTTGCAATATCTGGACATTATCTGGACATCCAATTTCATCGGTGCTTTAATTTCTGGATTGTTTCAGGACAGGCTTCACATAACCAGGCAGGAACCGTGGATGCATTAATTCATATTCATGTATTTAAATTGGTTGCTGTCAATGTCAAACCATGTTGCCAATGTCAGCTGTAGACCCAGACATGTAAAACTTGGTGTGCAAGTTTAAGTCCCATGCACCTTCTTGGCAGTCAATGGGCTAAATAAAATTGATACGGAATCGCATCAATCATATAAGTTGGCATTGCCTCCTAGCTACTGAATCTGAGACAATGAGGGACCACTAGAGTTACGGACCCGGGGCAGTTTTGCCCCTCTTGCCGGTCTGTGGGGCCCTACCCTTAGGGAGCGTTTGAGCCCCTCCCTGCATGGGCTTGTAGGGGAGACCCTCACGCTGCGCATGTGCTGAATCTACAAACTCCATCACATCTGTATCAGTCACACGTTTCATCTTTGCCCTAGCCCTCTTGAGCTCTGTGTCGCTCTTGGGCTCCTTCGATGCCTTCTTGGGGAGTCCTTGCTCATCAGGCGGTACGAAGCCACCAGAGGTCATCATATCAGCCAGAGATCCAGTAGGATGCGCCTTCGCGGAAGCCGTAGCGGGAGAAATCCTCTCAGCATCCTTGGTAGCAGAATCCTTGAGCCAGGTATCAGGGTTTGCTGCAAAGCATGCATGGACATGTGAGATGTGAGATATATAATAATGCATGGACATGTGATATAATTAATCAGTAAGGCACTATTCATTGCATATTTGCTTGAAGGCATCCCCATGCATTGTACTAATTTTGACAATCATACAAACATTGAAGAATAAATTAAAGAAGGAAACCCTACCGCAAGCTGGTTAGGTCGTGTGTTTTGTATTGTACCGCTTACCTTCGTAGGCCATGCCACGAGTCCAAGTGCTGGAATCTTTGCCGTGGCCAAAGATCTTGGTCAGGACCTCCCACGCCGGAATATCTGGGGTCACCTGCCAGTCGCCCTGAACGCAGGATGAACACACGGACATTATATTATGTCAGTGTTTCTCTTGTATGGTATTTAGGTACATCTCAGCCACATTAAAGCATGCATGCATGAGAATCTCTATCTTCAGGCAAGGTGCAGCATGGCCTTATAACCAAGATGAAGGACAACAATGAAGGCCTAGTAGATATGAACAAGATATTATGGTGCATGCGATATACCTTTCCTGTCGCTGTTCCTCCAGTCCAGTGATATGTCCGCTGTGGCAGCTGGTTCGAGCTTCCCTTGTCGATTGCTGACAGGTCTGCGCCGTAGGCCTGCATGTACATCTTGGCCATCTTCAAGCGGCTGTCCCTGTAATCATGCGAGAGCTTCATCGCTGGCCCCACAACACTGTTCTTGTTCGAGGTAAGCCTGGCATGAAGGGAGGGAGGGGGAAAGCAAGCCAATCAATTACTCTACTAAAAACAGCAAATAGAATGGAGACACAGAATCACATACTTGGCAGATGCGCGATTTTTCGCAATGAACATGGAACGGGCCTCCCGCCCCCATGAATGGTGAGTTCACGGCGCTTGTAGCCTTCGCCAGGAACGATGAGGCTGTCCACGACGATCCGTTGTTTACCACTGTGGATCCCGCGTCCATTTCGCAGTCCGAGTCGGATTCTGAAGCAATAGGTAGTCCTGAAGCCGGGGAATTCAAGCAAGAGCTGCCCTCTTGCCTTAGTTGCAATCTTCTGGTGGATGAAGGCGGTGAAGAATCTCAGAGTCGTAGGCGTTTGGATATCCCACCCTTGTATAAGCTGATTGACAAAATCTGCCTCGGCGAGAGCTGGGTCGAACTCCATGGGGCCGAGGACATTTCGCGCCCCAGCATCATACAACGTGCCAACAGGCTGAAATTGAACAGAAAAGCTCATTGGTGCTGAGGAACTAGGGATGATTCCTACAGATTTACAAACACCTGCATGTTAACGTACGGTATACCCTGTCAGTGGTTTCGCGAACCCATGATTAGCCTTGCACAACTTTCTCTTTGACCCAATCAAATCGATGCAAGATACAGGCAAATTCGCAGTTGATATAGACAAAGCTGTTTTCCAACACGTGTTGAGAGCCGCTCGCTCCAGATCTTTTCTCGTTCGGCAGATTAAGAGCAGTGGCCATAACGACATATCTGGCCTTCTATCCAGCACTGTCCGGACACTTGTTCGGACATGTTCGGACACTGCTGGATAGAAGGCCATATCTGGCCTTCTATCCAGCACTGTCCGGACACTTGTCCGGACATGTCCGGACAGTGCTGGATAGAAGGCCATATCTGGCCTTCTATCAAGAACTATCCGGACATGTCCTGACAGTCGTGTATATGAATGCAAGAATCTTCCATGTTTCTAGGGATGCCTTATCATCTTCTTATATATCCTTGCCCGGACTTTATGAATGTCCCCCCTGTAATCTCCTCTCCCTCCTCATATCCTTACATTTTTCTCATTGCATGTACAGTTTTTCTCAATTGCCTCAAGACCAGCGCATGATGAAGATGGACGACCCTCGCTTGCAGTTGTCACATGACCAACAGTTACACCGTGCACAACAAGCATCGTCAGGAGTGAAGGGGCAGGGCCAGGGGCAGGGGCAGGGGCAGGGGCAGAGGCTGGGACAGGGATGTAGCCCCAGACCCAGGCCAGGGCCATGGCAGGGGGCCGGGCAGGGGCAGGATAATACCGCCAGCACCTCCACTGCCACAGCAGCCAGCAGTCCCGGAGCGTCATGTATTCCGTGTGCAGACGAGCCTCGTCGACTCAGAGTACTACGCTGTCAGCACGGACACCATTGGTCACAAGCTGGTGGTGGCCTTTGTTGGGGACAAGGAATCAAGCAACCACCTATACTGCATGACATATGACCAGCTCACATCACGCTAGCTAGCTACCTAGCTAGCTAGCTCTGCATCAACGTTGTGCCTTGATTGTGACAGGCCATAGAGTGGTAGTGTAGCATTTTTAGTGTGAACCTGAGATCGCCTCACACTTTTCGGAGAACACGCAAAATAAATAGTAATATAACATCAGGAGACAATGACATACTTGTAGCATGTACAAACATAACTAATTGGGTGCTGGACATGATCTGTAAAATCTGGACACTATCTGGACACTCGGATACGAATTGGACACTGTCTAGCCCAGACTGTAGTATCCAGACACATTTCGGACAGCCCTGGACAGCCCTGGACAGCCTGGGACATGCCTGGGACAATGTCTGGACATTTCTGGTTTCCCTGAGTGGGTGACGACGGGCTAGCGCCCACACCCACACATGCTCTTGCTCCCAGTCCAACATCCACTCACGCAGTCTCCCATCAGTGATGTCAATGAGTCTGAGCCACCAAAGGAGGAAACGTGCCTCGATTTGTGTCCGGACTATGCAGCAGGGTAGACCCAAAATGCTGAAGCATGCTTACATCTAATTCATGCGGCTGAAGTATTTACTGTACGCCCTAAACCTTGAGCCATGCAGCAGTACATACCCCATGCACACCCCTTGATCCCCTCCATACAGATTAACCGTCTCAAGGCCCAGGACTTTCCTCGAGGTACCCAAGATTGTAGCCCATGCAACCCATTGACGGAAGGAGGATACTAATACCTACATGGGCCCGCTCTTCAACTGCCATTACTATACTGGGATTTTGCATACTGTCAGTATCACACACTCTTGTATGCTACCACCTGCTCACCCCCCATCTGATACCCATGTAACCCCATGCAACCGCTTGTGCATCCCTATTCCTATGAAAACCATGCAAACCATCGGGCCATTCACCTCCCCACACAGGTTGTCTGCGAGCCCCAAACGTCACCCGAGGTCTCTCTGGTCACTGCGCCCATGCAGGAATAATATGTGGTTGGCATCGAGGGCGTGATGTGCAATCGGAAGGACCCTAATGCAAACCGGGCCACGGTCTTGGTGGAGTGAATGTCACATCAGGTGAGGGCGAAGGGCAATGCATGCCCAGCAGCGTGGTCCACCGGCCGCAGGTTGATTATATTATGATCCCAATAGTGGCTGCCTGGCAATCTTTCAATGCTAGTACGCGCTGATTACACACTTATATTTGCTGTGTTTCGGGGGGCGTAAGTTGTTTTTACTACCGGCATTTGTTTTGGCAAAGGATCTGCCGAACCACCATGTCGAGCAGCCATGCAGAATTTTGAAAATATTTGTGGTTTCCCGATGTTTGCCGCTGTCTTAGTTAGCCCCCAAAGCTGATGTTGGTCGCTGTCTCAGCCCCCCAAACTGATGTTGGTCGCTGTCTCAGCCCCCCAAACTGATGTTGGCCGCTGTCTCAGCCCCCCAAACTGATGTTGGTCGCTGTCTTAGCCCCCCAAACTGATGTTGGTCGCTGTCTTAGCCCCCCAAACTGATGGTGGTTGCTGTCTCAGCCCCCCAAACTGATGGTGGTTGCTGTCTCAGCCCCCCAAACTGATGTTGGTCGCTGTCTCAGCCCCCCAAACTGATGTTGGTCGCTGTCTTAGCCCCCCAAACTGATGTTGGTCGCTGTCTCAGCCCCCCAAACTGATGTTGGCCGCAGTCTCAGCCCCCCCAAACTGATGTTGGTTGCTGTCTTAGCCCCCCAAACTGATGGTGGTCGCTGTCTTAGCCCCCCAAACTGATGTTGGCCGCTGTCTCAGCCCCCCAAACTGATGTTGGCCGCTGTCTCAGCCCCCCAAACTGATGTTGGCCGCTGTCTCAGCCCCCCAAACTGATGTTGGTCGCTGTCTTAGCCCCCCAAACTGATGTTGGTCGCTGTCTCAGCCCCCCAAACTGATCTTGGTCGCTGTCTTAGCCCCCCCAAACTGATGGTGGTCGCTGTCTCAGCCCCCCAAACTGATGTTGGTCGCTGTCTTAGCCCCCCAAACTGATGTTGGCCGCTGTCTTAGCCCCCCAAACTGATGTTGGTCGCTGTCTTAGCCCCCCAAACTGATGTTGGTCGCTGTCTCAGCCCCCCAAACTGATGTTGGTCGCTGTCTCAGCCCCCCAAACTGATGTTGGCCGCTGTCTCAGCCCCCCAAACTGATGTTGGTTGCTGTCTCAGCCCCCCAAACTGATGTTGGTCGCTGTCTTAGCCCCCCAAACTGATGTTGGTCGCTGTCTTAGCCCCCCAAACTGATGTTGGTCACTGTCTTAGCCCCCCAAACTGATGTTGGTCGCTGTCTTAGCCCCCCAAACTGATGTTGGTCGCTGTCTTAGCCCCCCAAACTGATGTTGGTCGCTGTCTTAGCCCCCCAAACTGATGTTGGTCGCTGTCTTAGCCCCCCAAAGCTGATGTTGGTCGCTGTCTCAGCCCCCCAAACTGATGTTGGTCGCTGTCTTAGCCCCCCAAACTGATGTTGGCCGCTGTCTTAGCCCCCCCAAACTGATGTTGGTCGCTGTCTTAGCCCCCCAAACTGATGTTGGTCGCTGTCTTAGCCCCCCAAAACTGATGTTGGCCGCTGTCTCAGCCCCCCAAACTGATGTTGGCCGCTGTCTTAGCCCCCCAAACTGATGTTGGTCGCTGTCTTAGCCCCCCAAACTGATGTTGGTCGCTGTCTCAGCCCCCCAAACTGATGTTGGTCGCTGTCTTAGCCCCCCAAACTGATGTTGGCCGCTGTCTCAGCCCCCCAAACTGATGTTGGCCGCTGTCTTAGCCCCCCCAAACTGATGTTGGTCGCTGTCTTAGCCCCCCAAACTGATGTTGGTCACTGTCTCAGCCCCCCAAACTGATGTTGGCCGCTGTCTTAGCCCCCCCAAACTGATGTTGGTCGCTGTCTTAGCCCCCCAAACTGATGTTGGTCGCTGTCTTAGCCCCCCAAACTGATGTTGGTCGCTGTCTTAGCCCCCCAAACTGATGTTGGTCGCTGTCTTAGCCCCCCCAAACTGATGTTGGTCGCTGTCTTAGCCCCCCCAAACTGATGTTGGTCGCTGTCTTAGCCCCCCAAACTGATGTTGGTCGCTGTCTCAGCCCCCCAAACTGATGTTGGTCGCTGTCTTAGCCCCCCAAACTGATGTTGGTCGCTGTCTTAGCCCCCCAAACTGATGTTGGCCGCTGTCTTAGCCCCCCCAAACTGATGTTGGTCGCTGTCTTAGCCCCCCAAACTGATGTTGGTCGCTGTCTCAGCCCCCCAAACTGATGTTGGTCGCTGTCGTAGCCCCCCAAACTGATGTTGGTCGCTGTCTTAGCCCCCCAGACTGATGTTGGCCGCTGTCTCAGCCCCCCAAACTGATGTTGGCCGCTGTCTTAGCCCCCCAAACTGATGTTGGTCGCTGTCTTAGCCCCCCAAACTGATGTTGGCCGCTGTCGTATTTTCCCAAAACTGATGGTGGCCGCTGTCTTAGCCCCCTTCATTAATCCACGCCTCAGGGCATATATCTTTCTTTCTTACTTTAAGGAGACACTCACATAATAAATGCTGATACATAAGCGGTTATCTTGGCCACTTTGGCTAATGGGGAACTGGAGCGGGCACCATCATATGGAGAGGAGGCCGGTGGACGGCGAGATGGGATCATGGGGGAGGGGGGCACTGAATGAAAGTAATTTGTGGGCCTCTGTGTGGAACTCAGTTAGCATGCCATCCTTGTGCTGTCTTGGCCCACCCTCAGCCCCACCTCCGACTGAAGCAAATATGTTGGTGGATTTAATGGTGGATTTCAATCTGACACTTTCCATACCCCCCCCCCCCCCCCCCCTTTGTTGGCACCCAACCGCCCACTCGCTTCCACTGCAGGTGACTGTCCACTGATGCCCGCTTGCTCTAATCCCAGAACATGAGACGCGGCTGAATTACCTTCTGGATGGATTCAATTCGGCCATAGTTCTTGCACATTGCCCCCCTCCCCGCTCCCCCTTGTGCACGCCCCAATCTCCGCCCGCCTCCTCTCTAGGTGACAGGTACACCCAATGAAGAGCCGCGTGCTCGACCTGTGGCGCCTGATGATGGCCCACACATGTGGCATCCGTGATCAAGGTATTGCGCCAATACCACCAAGACAAGCACGGCTTTCTGGAGGTGGGCTCTTGCCCTGGGCTCAACAAATGTAAGGACGGGTAGTATGGCATGCAAGGGTGTAAGGGGCGAGGAAAGTGGGGTATGAGCCAATGCCATGAGGCTGAAGTGTAGCTGAATTTTAGCAGAATCCCTCTGAAATAAAGCATGCCCCAAATGCTTTAGATCACTGGGATTGCTTGGAGACTGATGCTGCTGAGTGCGGCTGGTGTTGTTGTTGTTCCCTTCGAAGATCCCTGGGAATGCTTGGAGATGCTGCTGAGTGCGGCTGGTGTTATTGTTGTTCCCTTTGAAGATCCATGGGATGGCTTGGAGATGGTGCTGAGTGCGGCTGGTGTTATTGTTGTTCCCTTTGAAGATCCCTGGGATTGCTTGGAGATGCTGCTGAGTGCGGCTGGTGTTATTGTTGTTCCCTTTGAAGATCCATGGGATGGCTTGGAGATGCTGCTGAGTGCGGCTGGTGTTATTGTTGTTCCCTTTGAAGATCCCTGGGAATGCTTGGAGATGCTGCTGAGTGCGGCTGGTGTTATTGTTGTTCCCTTTGAAGATCCCTGGGATTGCTTGGAGATGCTGCTGAGTGCGGCTGGTGTTATTGTTGTTCCCTTTGAAGATCCATGGGATGGCTTGGAGATGCTGCTGAGTGCGGCTGGTGTTATTGTTGTTCCCTTTGAAGATCCCTGGGAATGCTTGGAGATGCTGCTGAGTGCGGCTGGTGTTATTGATGTTCCCTTTGAAGATCCCTGGGAATGCTTGGAGATGCTGCTGAGTACGGCTGGTGTTATTGTTGTTCCCTTTGAAGATCCCTGGGATTGCTTGGAGATGCTGCTGAGTGCGGCTAGTGTTATTAATGTTCCCTTTGCAGATCCCTGGGATTGCTTGGAGATGCTGCTGAGTGCGGCTGGTGTTATTGTTGTTCCCTTTGAAGATCCCTGGGATTGCTTGGAGATGCTGCTGAGTGCGGCTGGTGTTATTGTTGTTCCCTTTGAAGATCCCTGGGATTGCTTGGAGATGCTGCTGAGTGCGGCTGGTGTTATTGCTGTTCCCTTTGAAGATCCCTGGGATTGCTTGGAGATGCTGCTGAGTGCGGCTGGTGTTATTGTTGTTCCCTTTGAAGATCCCTGGGAATGCTTGGAGATGCTGCTGATTGCGGCTGGTGTTATTGTTGTTCCCTTTGAAGATCCCTGGGATTGCTTGGAGATGCTGCTGATTGCGGCTGGTGTTATTGTTGTTCCCTTTGAAGATCCCTGGGATTGCTTGGAGATGCTGCTGAGTGCGGCTGGTGTTATTGTTGTTCTCTTTGAAGATCCCTGGGATTGCTTGGAGATGCTGCTGAGTGCGGCTGGTCGGTGTTATTGTTGTTCCCTTTGAAGATCCCTGGGATTGCTTGGAGATGCTGCTGAGTGCGGCTGGTGTTATTGTTGTTCCCTTTGAAGATCCCTGGGATTGCTTGGAGATGCTGCTGAGTGCGGCTGGTGTTATTGTTGTTCCCTCTGAAGATCCCTGGGATTGCTTGGAGATGCTGCTGAGTGCGGCTGGTGTTATTGTTGTTCCCTTTGAAGATCCCTGGGATTGCTTGGAGATGCTGCTGAGTGCGGCTGGTGTTATTGTTGTTCCCTTTGAAGATCCCTGGGATTGCTTGGAGATGCTGCTGAGTGCGGCTGGTGTTATTGTTGTTCCCTTTGAAGATCCCTGGGAATGCTTGGAGATGCTGCTGATTGCGGCTGGTGTTATTGTTGTTCCCTTTGAAGATCCCTGGGATTGCTTGGAGATGCTGCTGATTGCGGCTGGTGTTATTGTTGTTCCCTTTGAAGATCCCTGGGATTGCTTGGAGATGCTGCTGAGTGCGGCTGGTGTTATTGTTGTTCTCTTTGAAGATCCCTGGGATTGCTTGGAGATGCTGCTGAGTGCGGCTGGTCGGTGTTATTGTTGTTCCCTTTGAAGATCCCTGGGATTGCTTGGAGATGCTGCTGAGTGCGGCTGGTGTTATTGTTGTTCCCTTTGAAGATCCCTGGGATTGCTTGGAGATGCTGCTGAGTGCGGCTGGTGTTATTGTTGTTCCCTCTGAAGATCCCTGGGATTGCTTGGAGATGCTGCTGAGTGCGGCTGGTGTTATTGTTGTTCCCTTTGAAGATCCCTGGGATTGCTTGGAGATGCTGCTGAGTGCGGCTGGTGTTATTGTTGTTCCCTCTGAAGATCCCTGGGATTGCTTGGAGATGCTGCTGAGTGCGGCTGGTGTTATTGTTGTTCCCTCTGAAGATCCATGGGATGGCTTGGAGATGCTGCTGAGTGCGGCTGGTGTTATTGCTGTTTCATTTGAAGATCCCTGGGATTCCTTGGAGATGCTGCTGAGTGCGGCTGGTGTTATTGCTGTTCCCTTTGAAGATCCCTGGGAATGCTTGGAGATGCTGCTGATTGCGGCTGGTGTTATTGTTGTTCCCTTTGAAGATCCCTGGGAATGCTTGGAGATGCTGCTGAGTGCGGCTGGTGTTATTGTTGTTCCCTTTGAAGATCCCTGGGATTGCTTGGAGATGCTGCTGATTGCGGCTGGTGTTGTTGTTGTTCCCTTTGAAGATCCCTGGGATTGCTTGGAGATGCTGCTGGGTGCGGCTGGTGTTATTGCTGTTCCCTTTGAAAATCCCTGGGAATGCTTGGAGATGCTGCTGATTGCGGCTGGTGTTATTGTTGTTCCCTTTGAAGATCCCTGGGATTGCTTGGAGATGCTGCTGATTGCGGCTGGTGTTATTGTTGTTCCCTTTGAAGATCCCTGGGATTGCTTGGAGATGCTGCTGATTGCGGCTGGTGTTATTGCTGATCCCTTTGAAAATCTCTGGGAATGCTTGGAGATGCTGCTGAGTGCGGCTGGTGTTATTGTTGTTCCCTTTGAAGATCCCTGGGATTGCTTGGAGATGCTGCTGAGTGCGGCTGGTGTTATTGCTGTTCCCTTTGAAGATCCCTGGGATTGCTTGGAGATGCTGCTGAGTGCGGCTGGTGTTATTGTTGTTCCCTTTGAAGATCCCTGGGATTGCTTGGAGATGCTGCTGAGTGCGGCTGGTGTTATTGCTGTTCCCTTTGAAGATCCCTGGGATTGCTTGGAGATGCTGCTGAGTGCGGCTGGTGTTATTGTTGTTCTCTTTGAAGATCCCTGGGATCGCTTGGAGATGCTGCTGAGTGCGGCTGGTGTTATTGTTGTTCCCTTTGAAGATCCCTGGGATTGCTTGGAGATGCTGCTGAGTGCGGCTGGTCGGTGTTATTGTTGTTCCCTTTGAAGATCCCTGGGATTGCTTGGAGATGCTGCTGAGTGCGGCTGGTGTTATTGTTGTTCCCTTTGAAGATCCCTGGGATTGCTTGGAGATGCTGCTGAGTGCGGCTGGTGTTATTGCTGTTCCCTTTGAAGATCCATGGGATTGCTTGGAGATGCTGCTGAGTGCGGCTGGTGTTATTGCTGTTCCCTTTGAAGATCCATAGGATTGCTTGGAGATGCTGCTGAGTGCGGCTGGTGTTATTGTTGTTCCCTTTGAAGATCCCTGGGATTGCTTGGAGATGCTGCTGAGTGCGGCTGGTGTTATTGCTGTTCCCTTTGAAGATCCCTGGGAATGCTTGGAGATGCTGCTGAGTGCGGCTGGTGTTATTGTTGTTCCCTTTGAAGATCCCTGGGATTGCTTGGAGATGCTGCTGAGTGCGGCTGGTGTTATTGCTGTTCCCTTTGAAGATCCATGGGATTGCTTGGAGATGCTGCTGAGTGCGGCTGGTGTTATTGCTGTTCCCTTTGAAGATCCCTGGGATTGCTTGGAGATGCTGCTGAGTGCGGCTGGTGTTATTGTTGTTCCCTTTGAAGATCCCTGGGATTGCTTGGAGATGCTGCTGAGTGCGGCTGGTGTTATTGCTGTTCCCTTTGAAGATCCCTGGGAATGCTTGGAGATGCTGCTGAGTGCGGCTGGTGTTATTGATGTTCCCTTTGAAGATCCCTGGGATTGCTTGGAGATGCTGCTGAGTGCGGCTGGTGTTATTGTTGTTCCCTTTGAAGATCCCTGGGAATGCTTGGAGATGCTGCTGAGTGTGGCTGGTGTTATTGCTGTTCCCTTTGAAGATCCCTGGGAATGCTTGGAGATGCTGCTGAGTGCGGCTGGTGTTATTGTTGTTCCCTTTGAAGATCCCTGGGATTGCTTGGAGATGCTGCTGAGTGCGGCTGGTGTTATTGCTGTTCCCTTTGAAGATCCCTGGGAATGCTGGGAGATGCTGCTGAGTGCGGCTGGTGTTATTGCTGTTTCATTTGAAGATCCCTGGGATTGCTTGGAGATGCTGCTGCGTGCGGCTGGTGTTATTGTTGTTCCCTTTGAAGATCCCTGGGAATGCTTGGAGATGCTGCTGAGTGCGGCTGGTGTTATTGCTGTTCCCTTTGAAGATCCATGGGATGGCTTGGAGATGCTGCTGAGTGCGGCTGGTGTTATTGTTGTTCCCTTTGAAGATCCCTGGGAATGCTTGGAGATGCTGCTGAGTGCGGCTGGTGTTATTGTTGTTCCCTTTGAAGATCCCTGGGATTGCTTGGAGATGCTGCTGAGTGCGGCTGGTGTTATTGTTGTTCCCTTTGAAGATCCATGGGATGGCTTGGAGATGCTGCTGAGTGCGGCTGGTGTTATTGTTGTTCCCTTTGAAGATCCCTGGGAATGCTTGGAGATGCTGCTGAGTGCGGCTGGTGTTATTGATGTTCCCTTTGAAGATCCCTGGGAATGCTTGGAGATGCTGCTGAGTACGGCTGGTGTTATTGTTGTTCCCTTTGAAGATCCCTGGGATTGCTTGGAGATGCTGCTGAGTGCGGCTAGTGTTATTAATGTTCCCTTTGCAGATCCCTGGGATTGCTTGGAGATGCTGCTGAGTGCGGCTGGTGTTATTGTTGTTCCCTTTGAAGATCCATGGGATGGCTTGGAGATGCTGCTGAGTGCGGCTGGTGTTATTGTTGTTCCCTTTGAAGATCCCTGGGATTGCTTGGAGATGCTGCTGAGTGCGGCTGGTGTTATTGCTGTTCCCTTTGAAGATCCCTGGGATTGCTTGGAGATGCTGCTGAGTGCGGCTGGTGTTATTGTTGTTCTCTTTGAAGATCCCTGGGATTGCTTGGAGAT
The DNA here is from genome assembly GCA_037349105.1 of Limnomonas spitsbergensis. Classification (NCBI taxonomy): domain Eukaryota; kingdom Viridiplantae; phylum Chlorophyta; class Chlorophyceae; order Chlamydomonadales; genus Limnomonas; species Limnomonas spitsbergensis. The sequence goes on from JAYJMM010000055.1 coordinate 150,212, forward strand.
GCTGCTGAGTGCGGCTGGTGTTATTGATGTTCCCTTTGAAGATCCCTGGGATTGCTTGGAGATGCTGCTGAGTGCGGCTGGTGTTATTGTTGTTCCCTTTGAAGATCCCTGGGAATGCTTGGAGATGCTGCTGAGTGCGGCTGGTGTTATTGTTGTTCCCTTTGAAGATCCCTGGGATTGCTTGGAGATGCTGCTGATTGCGGCTGGTGTTATTGATGTTCCCTTTGAAGATCCCTGGGATTGCTTGGAGATGCTGCTGAGTGCGGCTGGTGTTATTGTTGTTCCCTTTGAAGATCCCTGGGAATGCTTGGAGATGCTGCTGAGTGTGGCTGGTGTTATTGTTGTTCCCTTTGAAGATCCCTGGGATTGCTTGGAGATGCTGCTGATTGCGGCTGGTGTTGTTGTTGTTCCCTTTGAAGATCCCTGGGATTGCTTGGAGATGCTGCTGGGTGCGGCTGGTGTTATTGCTGTTCCCTTTGAAAATCCCTGGGAATGCTTGGAGATGCTGCTGATTGCGGCTGGTGTTATTGTTGTTCCCTTTGAAGATCCCTGGGATTGCTTGGAGATGCTGCTGATTGCGGCTGGTGTTATTGTTGTTCCCTTTGAAGATCCCTGGGATTGCTTGGAGATGCTGCTGATTGCGGCTGGTGTTATTGCTGATCCCTTTGAAAATCTCTGGGAATGCTTGGAGATGCTGCTGAGTGCGGCTGGTGTTATTGTTGTTCCCTTTGAAGATCCCTGGGATTGCTTGGAGATGCTGCTGAGTGCGGCTGGTGTTATTGCTGTTCCCTTTGAAGATCCCTGGGATTGCTTGGAGATGCTGCTGAGTGCGGCTGGTGTTATTGTTGTTCCCTTTGAAGATCCCTGGGATTGCTTGGAGATGCTGCTGAGTGCGGCTGGTGTTATTGCTGTTCCCTTTGAAGATCCCTGGGATTGCTTGGAGATGCTGCTGAGTGCGGCTGGTGTTATTGTTGTTCCCTTTGAAGATCCCTGGGATTGCTTGGAGATGCTGCTGAGTGCGGCTGGTGTTATTGTTGTTCCCTTTGAAGATCCCTGGGATTGCTTGGAGATGCTGCTGAGTGCGGCTGGTGTTATTGCTGTTCCCTTTGAAGATCCCTGGGATTGCTTGGAGATGCTGCTGAGTGCGGCTGGTGTTATTGTTGTTCCCTTTGAAGATCCCTGGGAATGCTTGGAGATGCTGCTGATTGCGGCTGGTGTTATTGTTGTTCCCTTTGAAGATCCCTGGGATTGCTTGGAGATGCTGCTGATTGCGGCTGGTGTTATTGTTGTTCCCTTTGAAGATCCCTGGGATTGCTTGGAGATGCTGCTGAGTGCGGCTGGTGTTATTGTTGTTCTCTTTGAAGATCCCTGGGATTGCTTGGAGATGCTGCTGAGTGCGGCTGGTCGGTGTTATTGTTGTTCCCTTTGAAGATCCCTGGGATTGCTTGGAGATGCTGCTGAGTGCGGCTGGTGTTATTGTTGTTCCCTTTGAAGATCCCTGGGATTGCTTGGAGATGCTGCTGAGTGCGGCTGGTCGGTGTTATTGTTGTTCCCTTTGAAGATCCCTGGGATTGCTTGGAGATGCTGCTGAGTGCGGCTGGTGTTATTGTTGTTCCCTTTGAAGATCCCTGGGATTGCTTGGAGATGCTGCTGAGTGCGGCTGGTGTTATTGTTGTTCCCTCTGAAGATCCCTGGGATTGCTTGGAGATGCTGCTGAGTGCGGCTGGTGTTATTGTTGTTCCCTTTGAAGATCCCTGGGAATGCTTGGAGATGCTGCTGATTGCGGCTGGTGTTATTGTTGTTCCCTTTGAAGATCCCTGGGATTGCTTGGAGATGCTGCTGATTGCGGCTGGTGTTATTGTTGTTCCCTTTGAAGATCCCTGGGATTGCTTGGAGATGCTGCTGAGTGCGGCTGGTGTTATTGTTGTTCTCTTTGAAGATCCCTGGGATTGCTTGGAGATGCTGCTGAGTGCGGCTGGTCGGTGTTATTGTTGTTCCCTTTGAAGATCCCTGGGATTGCTTGGAGATGCTGCTGAGTGCGGCTGGTGTTATTGTTGTTCCCTTTGAAGATCCCTGGGATTGCTTGGAGATGCTGCTGAGTGCGGCTGGTGTTATTGTTGTTCCCTCTGAAGATCCCTGGGATTGCTTGGAGATGCTGCTGAGTGCGGCTGGTGTTATTGTTGTTCCCTTTGAAGATCCCTGGGATTGCTTGGAGATGCTGCTGAGTGCGGCTGGTGTTATTGTTGTTCCCTCTGAAGATCCCTGGGATTGCTTGGAGATGCTGCTGAGTGCGGCTGGTGTTATTGTTGTTCCCTCTGAAGATCCATGGGATGGCTTGGAGATGCTGCTGAGTGCGGCTGGTGTTATTGCTGTTTCATTTGAAGATCCCTGGGATTCCTTGGAGATGCTGCTGAGTGCGGCTGGTGTTATTGCTGTTCCCTTTGAAGAACCCTGGGAATGCTTGGAGATGCTGCTGATTGCGGCTGGTGTTATTGTTGTTCCCTTTGAAGATCCCTGGGAATGCTTGGAGATGCTGCTGAGTGCGGCTGGTGTTATTGTTGTTCCCTTTGAAGATCCCTGGGATTGCTTGGAGATGCTGCTGATTGCGGCTGGTGTTGTTGTTGTTCCCTTTGAAGATCCCTGGGATTGCTTGGAGATGCTGCTGGGTGCGGCTGGTGTTATTGCTGTTCCCTTTGAAAATCCCTGGGAATGCTTGGAGATGCTGCTGATTGCGGCTGGTGTTATTGTTGTTCCCTTTGAAGATCCCTGGGATTGCTTGGAGATGCTGCTGATTGCGGCTGGTGTTATTGTTGTTCCCTTTGAAGATCCCTGGGATTGCTTGGAGATGCTGCTGATTGCGGCTGGTGTTATTGCTGATCCCTTTGAAAATCTCTGGGAATGCTTGGAGATGCTGCTGAGTGCGGCTGGTGTTATTGTTGTTCCCTTTGAAGATCCCTGGGATTGCTTGGAGATGCTGCTGAGTGCGGCTGGTGTTATTGCTGTTCCCTTTGAAGATCCCTGGGATTGCTTGGAGATGCTGCTGAGTGCGGCTGGTGTTATTGTTGTTCCCTTTGAAGATCCCTGGGATTGCTTGGAGATGCTGCTGAGTGCGGCTGGTGTTATTGCTGTTCCCTTTGAAGATCCCTGGGATTGCTTGGAGATGCTGCTGAGTGCGGCTGGTGTTATTGTTGTTCTCTTTGAAGATCCCTGGGATCGCTTGGAGATGCTGCTGAGTGCGGCTGGTGTTATTGTTGTTCCCTTTGAAGATCCCTGGGATTGCTTGGAGATGCTGCTGAGTGCGGCTGGTGTTATTGCTGTTCCCTTTGAAGATCCCTGGGATTGCTTGGAGATGCTGCTGAGTGCGGCTGGTGTTATTGTTGTTCCCTTTGAAGATCCCTGGGAATGCTGGGAGAAGCTGCTGAGTGCGGCTGGTGTTATTGCTGTTCCCTTTGAAGATCCATGGGATTGCTTGGAGATGCTGCTGAGTGCGGCTGGTGTTATTGCTGTTCCCTTTGAAGATCCATAGGATTGCTTGGAGATGCTGCTGAGTGCGGCTGGTGTTATTGTTGTTCCCTTTGAAGATCCCTGGGATTGCTTGGAGATGCTGCTGAGTGCGGCTGGTGTTATTGCTGTTCCCTTTGAAGATCCCTGGGAATGCTTGGAGATGCTGCTGAGTGCGGCTGGTGTTATTGTTGTTCCCTTTGAAGATCCCTGGGATTGCTTGGAGATGCTGCTGAGTGCGGCTGGTGTTATTGCTGTTCCCTTTGAAGATCCATGGGATTGCTTGGAGATGCTGCTGAGTGCGGCTGGTGTTATTGCTGTTCCCTTTGAAGATCCCTGGGATTGCTTGGAGATGCTGCTGAGTGCGGCTGGTGTTATTGTTGTTCCCTTTGAAGATCCCTGGGATTGCTTGGAGATGCTGCTGAGTGCGGCTGGTGTTATTGCTGTTCCCTTTGAAGATCCCTGGGAATGCTTGGAGATGCTGCTGAGTGCGGCTGGTGTTATTGATGTTCCCTTTGAAGATCCCTGGGATTGCTTGGAGATGCTGCTGAGTGCGGCTGGTGTTATTGTTGTTCCCTTTGAAGATCCCTGGGAATGCTTGGAGATGCTGCTGAGTGTGGCTGGTGTTATTGCTGTTCCCTTTGAAGATCCCTGGGAATGCTTGGAGATGCTGCTGAGTGCGGCTGGTGTTATTGTTGTTCCCTTTGAAGATCCCTGGGATTGCTTGGAGATGCTGCTGAGTGCGGCTGGTGTTATTGCTGTTCCCTTTGAAGATCCCTGGGAATGCTGGGAGATGCTGCTGAGTGCGGCTGGTGTTATTGCTGTTTCATTTGAAGATCCCTGGGATTGCTTGGAGATGCTGCTGCGTGCGGCTGGTGTTATTGTTGTTCCCTTTGAAGATCCCTGGGAATGCTTGGAGATGCTGCTGAGTGCGGCTGGTGTTATTGCTGTTCCCTTTGAAGATCCATGGGATGGCTTGGAGATGCTGCTGAGTGCGGCTGGTGTTATTGTTGTTCCCTTTGAAGATCCCTGGGAATGCTTGGAGATGCTGCTGAGTGCGGCTGGTGTTATTGTTGTTCCCTTTGAAGATCCCTGGGATTGCTTGGAGATGCTGCTGAGTGCGGCTGGTGTTATTGTTGTTCCCTTTGAAGATCCATGGGATGGCTTGGAGATGCTGCTGAGTGCGGCTGGTGTTATTGTTGTTCCCTTTGAAGATCCCTGGGAATGCTTGGAGATGCTGCTGAGTGCGGCTGGTGTTATTGATGTTCCCTTTGAAGATCCCTGGGAATGCTTGGAGATGCTGCTGAGTACGGCTGGTGTTATTGTTGTTCCCTTTGAAGATCCCTGGGATTGCTTGGAGATGCTGCTGAGTGCGGCTAGTGTTATTAATGTTCCCTTTGCAGATCCCTGGGATTGCTTGGAGATGCTGCTGAGTGCGGCTGGTGTTATTGTTGTTCCCTTTGAAGATCCCTGGGATTGCTTGGAGATGCTGCTGAGTGCGGCTGGTGTTATTGTTGTTCCCTTTGAAGATCCCTGGGATTGCTTGGAGATGCTGCTGAGTGCGGCTGGTGTTATTGCTGTTCCCTTTGAAGATCCCTGGGATTGCTTGGAGATGCTGCTGAGTGCGGCTGGTGTTATTGTTGTTCTCTTTGAAGATCCCTGGGATTGCTTGGAGATGCTGCTGAGTGCGGCTGGTCGGTGTTATTGTTGTTCCCTTTGAAGATCCCTGGGATTGCTTGGAGATGCTGCTGAGTGCGGCTGGTGTTATTGTTGTTCCCTTTGAAGATCCCTGGGATTGCTTGGAGATGCTGCTGAGTGCGGCTGGTGTTATTGTTGTTCCCTCTGAAGATCCCTGGGATTCCTTGGAGATGCTGCTGAGTGCGGCTGGTGTTATTGCTGTTCCCTTTGAAGATCCCTGGGAATGCTTGGAGATGCTGCTGATTGCGGCTGGTGTTATTGTTGTTCCCTTTGAAGATCCCTGGGAATGCTTGGAGATGCTGCTGATTGCGGCTGGTGTTATTGCTGTTCCCTTTGAAGATCCCTGGGATTGCTTGGAGATGCTGCTGAGTGCGGCTGGTGTTATTGTTGTTCTCTTTGAAGATCCCTGGGATTGCTTGGAGATGCTGCTGAGTGCGGCTGGTGTTATTGTTGTTCCCTTTGAAGATCCCTGGGATTGCTTGGAGATGCTGCTGAGTGCGGCTGGTGTTATTGCTGTTCCCTTTGAAGATCCCTGGGATTGCTTGGAGATGCTGCTGAGTGCGGCTGGTGTTATTGTTGTTCCCTTTGAAGATCCCTGGGATTGCTTGGAGATGCTGCTGAGTGCGGCTGGTGTTATTGCTGTTCCCTTTGAAGATCCATGGGAATGCTTGGAGATGCTGCTGAGTGCGGCTGGTGTTATTGCTGTTCCCTTTGAAGATCCATGGGATTGCTTGGAGATGCTGCTGAGTGCGGCTGGTGTTATTGTTGTTCCCTTTGAAGATCCCTGGGATTGCTTGGAGATGCTGCTGAGTGCGGCTGGTGTTATTGCTGTTCCCTTTGAAGATCCCTGGGAATGCTTGGAGATGCTGCTGAGTGCGGCTGGTGTTATTGATGTTCCCTTTGAAGATCCCTGGGATTGCTTGGAGATGCTGCTGAGTGCGGCTGGTGTTATTGTTGTTCCCTTTGAAGATCCCTGGGAATGCTTGGAGATGCTGCTGAGTGTGGCTGGTGTTATTGCTGTTCCCTTTGAAGATCCCTGGGAATGCTTGGAGATGCTGCTGAGTGCGGCTGGTGTTATTGCTGTTTCCTTTCAAGATCCCTGGGATTGCTTGGAGATGCTGCTGCGTGCGGCTGGTGTTATTGTTGTTTCCTTTGAAGATCCCTGGGAATGCTTGGAGATGCTGCTGCGTGCGGCTGGTGTTATTGTTGTTCCCTTTGAAGATCCCTGGGAATGCTTGGAGATGCTGCTGAGTGCGGCTGGTGTTATTGCTGTTCCCTTTGAAGATCCCTGGGAATGCTTGGAGATGCTGCTGAGTGCGGCTGGTGTTATTGCTGTTCCCTTTGAAGATCCCTGGGATTGCTTGGAGATGCTGCTGAGTGCGGCTGGTGTTATTGTTGTTCCCTTTGAAGATCCCTGGGAATGCTTGGAGATGCTGCTGAGTGCGGCTGGTGTTATTGCTGTTTCCTTTGAAGATCCCTGGGATTGCTTGGAGATGCTGCTGAGTGCGGCTGGTTGGTGTTATTGTTGTTCCCTTTGAAGATCCCTGGGATTGCTTGGAGATGCTGCTGAGTGCGGCTGGTGTAATTGTTGTTCCCTTTGAAGATCCCTGGGATTGCTTGGAGATGCTGCTGATTGCGGCTGGTGTTATTGGTGTTCCCATTGAAGATCCCTGGGATTGCTTGGAGATGCTGCTGAGTGCGGCTGGTGTTATTGTTGTTCCCTTTGAAGATCCCTGGGAATGCTTGGAGATGCTGCTGAGTGCGGCTGGTGTTATTGTTGTTCCCTTTGAAGATCCCTGGGATTGCTTGGAGATGCTGCTGAGTGTGGCTGGTGTTATTGATGTTCCCTTTGAAGATCCCTGGGAATGCTTGGAGATGCTGCTGAGTGTGGCTGGTGTTATTGCTGTTCCCTTTGAAGATCCCTGGGAATGCTGGGAGATGCTGCTGAGTGCGGCTGGTGTTATTGCTGTTTCCTTTGAAGATCCCTGGGATTGCTTGGAGATGCTGCTGAGTGCGGCTGGTGTTATTGCTGTTCCCTTTGAAGATCCATGGGATTGCTTGGAGATGCTGCTGAGTGCGGCTGGTGTTATTGTTGTTCCCTTTGAAGATCCCTGGGATTGCTTGGAGATGCTGCTGAGTGCGGCTGGTGTTATTGCTGTTCCCTTTGAAGATCCCTGGGAATGCTTGGAGATGCTGCTGAGTGCGGCTGGTGTTATTGATGTTCCCTTTGAAGATCCCTGGGATTGCTTGGAGATGCTGCTGAGTGCGGCTGGTGTTATTGTTGTTCCCTTTGAAGATCCCTGGGAATGCTTGGAGATGCTGCTGAGTGTGGCTGGTGTTATTGCTGTTCCCTTTGAAGATCCCTGGGAATGCTTGGAGATGCTGCTGAGTGCGGCTGGTGTTATTGCTGTTTCCTTTGAAGATCCCTGGGATTGCTTGGAGATGCTGCTGCGTGCGGCTGGTGTTATTGTTGTTTCCTTTGAAGATCCCTGGGAATGCTTGGAGATGCTGCTGCGTGCGGCTGGTGTTATTGGTGTTCCCTTTGAAGATCCCTGGGAATGCTTGGAGATGCTGCTGAGTGCGGCTGGTGTTATTGCTGTTCCCTTTGAAGATCCCTGGGAATGCTGGGAGATGCTGCTGAGTGCGGCTGGTGTTATTGCTGTTTCATTTGAAGATCCCTGGGATTGCTTGGAGATGCTACTGCGTGCGGCTGGTGTTATTGTTGTTCCCTTTGAAGATCCCTGGGAATGCTTGGAGATGCTGCTGAGTGCGGCTGGTGTTATTGCTGTTCCCTTTGAAGATCCCTGGGATTGCTTGGAGATGCTGCTGAGTGCGGCTGGTGTTATTGTTGTTCCCTTTGAAGATCCCTGGGAATGCTTGGAGATGCTGCTGAGTGCGGCTGGTGTTATTGCTGTTTCCTTTGAAGATCCCTGGGATTGCTTGGAGATGCTGCTGAGTGCGGCTGGTTGGTGTTATTGTTGTTCCCTTTGAAGATCCCTGGGATTGCTTGGAGATGCTGCTGAGTGCGGCTGGTGTAATTGTTGTTCCCTTTGAAGATCCCTGGGATTGCTTGGAGATGCTGCTGATTGCGGCTGGTGTTATTGGTGTTCCCATTGAAGATCCCTGGGATTGCTTGGAGATGCTGCTGAGTGCGGCTGGTGTTATTGTTGTTCCCTTTCAAGATCCCTGGGAATGCTTGGAGATGCTGCTGAGTGCGGCTGGTGTTATTGTTGTTCCCTTTGAAGATCCCTGGGATTGCTTGGAGATGCTGCTGAGTGTGGCTGGTGTTATTGATGTTCCCTTTGAAGATCCCTGGGAATGCTTGGAGATGCTGCTGAGTGCGGCTGGTGTTATTGTTGTTCCCTCTGAAGATCCCTGGGATTCCTTGGAGATGCTGCTGAGTGCGGCTGGTGTTATTGCTGTTCCCTTTGAAGATCCCTGGGAATGCTTGGAGATGCTGCTGATTGCGGCTGGTGTTATTGTTGTTCCCTTTGAAGATCCCTGGGAATGCTTGGAGATGCTGCTGATTGCGGCTGGTGTTATTGCTGTTCCCTTTGAAGATCCCTGGGATTGCTTGGAGATGCTGCTGAGTGCGGCTGGTGTTATTGTTGTTCTCTTTGAAGATCCCTGGGATTGCTTGGAGATGCTGCTGAGTGCGGCTGGTGTTATTGTTGTTCCCTTTGAAGATCCCTGGGATTGCTTGGAGATGCTGCTGAGTGCGGCTGGTGTTATTGCTGTTCCCTTTGAAGATCCCTGGGATTGCTTGGAGATGCTGCTGAGTGCGGCTGGTGTTATTGTTGTTCCCTTTGAAGATCCCTGGGATTGCTTGGAGATGCTGCTGAGTGCGGCTGGTGTTATTGCTGTTCCCTTTGAAGATCCATGGGATTGCTTGGAGATGCTGCTGAGTGCGGCTGGTGTTATTGCTGTTCCCTTTGAAGATCCATGGGATTGCTTGGAGATGCTGCTGAGTGCGGCTGGTGTTATTGTTGTTCCCTTTGAAGATCCCTGGGATTGCTTGGAGATGCTGCTGAGTGCGGCTGGTGTTATTGCTGTTCCCTTTGAAGATCCCTGGGAATGCTTGGAGATGCTGCTGAGTGCGGCTGGTGTTATTGATGTTCCCTTTGAAGATCCCTGGGATTGCTTGGAGATGCTGCTGAGTGCGGCTGGTGTTATTGTTGTTCCCTTTGAAGATCCCTGGGAATGCTTGGAGATGCTGCTGAGTGTGGCTGGTGTTATTGCTGTTCCCTTTGAAGATCCCTGGGAATGCTTGGAGATGCTGCTGAGTGCGGCTGGTGTTATTGCTGTTTCCTTTGAAGATCCCTGGGATTGCTTGGAGATGCTGCTGCGTGCGGCTGGTGTTATTGTTGTTTCCTTTGAAGATCCCTGGGAATGCTTGGAGATGCTGCTGCGTGCGGCTGGTGTTATTGTTGTTCCCTTTGAAGATCCCTGGGAATGCTTGGAGATGCTGCTGAGTGCGGCTGGTGTTATTGCTGTTCCCTTTGAAGATCCCTGGGAATGCTGGGAGATGCTGCTGAGTGCGGCTGGTGTTATTGCTGTTTCATTTGAAGATCCCTGGGATTGCTTGGAGATGCTACTGCGTGCGGCTGGTGTTATTGTTGTTCCCTTTGAAGATCCCTGGGAATGCTTGGAGATGCTGCTGAGTGCGGCTGGTGTTATTGCTGTTCCCTTTGAAGATCCCTGGGATTGCTTGGAGATGCTGCTGAGTGCGGCTGGTGTTATTGTTGTTCCCTTTGAAGATCCCTGGGAATGCTTGGAGATGCTGCTGAGTGCGGCTGGTGTTATTGCTGTTTCCTTTGAAGATCCCTGGGATTGCTTGGAGATGCTGCTGAGTGCGGCTGGTTGGTGTTATTGTTGTTCCCTTTGAAGATCCCTGGGATTGCTTGGAGATGCTGCTGAGTGCGGCTGGTTGGTGTTATTGTTGTTCCCTTTCAAGATCCCTGGGATTGCTTGGAGATGCTGCTGAGTGCGGCTGGTGTTATTGCTGTTCCCTTTGAAGATCCCTGGGATTGCTTGGAGATGCTGCTGAGTGCGGCTGGTGTTATTGTTGTTCCCTTTGAAGATCCATGGGATGGCTTGGAGATGCTGCTGAGTGCGGCTGGTGTTATTGTTGTTCCCTTTGAAGATCCCTGGGAATGCTTGGAGATGCTGCTGAGTGCGGCTGGTGTTATTGCTGTTCCCTTTGAAGATCCCTGGGAATGCTTGGAGATGCTGCTGAGTGCGGCTGGTGTTATTGTTGTTCCCTTTGAAGATCCCTGGGATTGCTTGGAGATGCTGCTGAGTGCGGCTGGTGTTATTGCTGTTCCCTTTGAAGATCCATGGGATTGCTTGGAGATGCTGCTGAGTGCGGCTGGTGTTATTGCTGTTCCCTTTGAAGATCCCTGGGATTGCTTGGAGATGCTGCTGAGTGCGGCTGGTGTTATTGTTGTTCCCTTTGAAGATCCCTGGGATTGCTTGGAGATGCTGCTGAGTGCGGCTGGTGTTATTGCTGTTCCCTTTGAAGATCCCTGGGAATGCTTGGAGATGCTGCTGAGTGCGGCTGGTGTTATTGATGTTCCCTTTGAAGATCCCTGGGATTGCTTGGAGATGCTGCTGAGTGCGGCTGGTGTTATTGTTGTTCCCTTTGAAGATCCCTGGGAATGCTTGGAGATGCTGCTGAGTGTGGCTGGTGTTATTGCTGTTCCCTTTGAAGATCCCTGGGAATGCTTGGAGATGCTGCTGAGTGCGGCTGGTGTTATTGTTGTTCCCTTTGAAGATCCCTGGGATTGCTTGGAGATGCTGCTGAGTGCGGCTGGTGTTATTGCTGTTCCCTTTGAAGATCCCTGGGAATGCTGGGAGATGCTGCTGAGTGCGGCTGGTGTTATTGCTGTTTCATTTGAAGATCCCTGGGATTGCTTGGAGATGCTGCTGCGTGCGGCTGGTGTTATTGTTGTTCCCTTTGAAGATCCCTGGGAATGCTTGGAGATGCTGCTGAGTGCGGCTGGTGTTATTGCTGTTCCCTTTGAAGATCCATGGGATGGCTTGGAGATGCTGCTGAGTGCGGCTGGTGTTATTGTTGTTCCCTTTGAAGATCCCTGGGAATGCTTGGAGATGCTGCTGAGTGCGGCTGGTGTTATTGTTGTTCCCTTTGAAGATCCCTGGGATTGCTTGGAGATGCTGCTGAGTGCGGCTGGTGTTATTGTTGTTCCCTTTGAAGATCCCTGGGAATGCTTGGAGATGCTGCTGAGTGCGGCTGGTGTTATTGTTGTTCCCTTTGAAGATCCCTGGGATTGCTTGGAGATGCTGCTGAGTGCGGCTGGTGTTATTGTTGTTCCCTTTGAAGATCCATGGGATGGCTTGGAGATGCTGCTGAGTGCGGCTGGTGTTATTGTTGTTCCCTTTGAAGATCCCTGGGAATGCTTGGAGATGCTGCTGAGTGCGGCTGGTGTTATTGATGTTCCCTTTGAAGATCCCTGGGAATGCTTGGAGATGCTGCTGAGTACGGCTGGTGTTATTGTTGTTCCCTTTGAAGATCCCTGGGATTGCTTGGAGATGCTGCTGAGTGCGGCTAGTGTTATTAATGTTCCCTTTGCAGATCCCTGGGATTGCTTGGAGATGCTGCTGAGTGCGGCTGGTGTTATTGTTGTTCCCTTTGAAGATCCCTGGGATTGCTTGGAGATGCTGCTGAGTGCGGCTGGTGTTATTGTTGTTCCCTTTGAAGATCCCTGGGATTGCTTGGAGATGCTGCTGAGTGCGGCTGGTGTTATTGCTGTTCCCTTTGAAGATCCCTGGGATTGCTTGGAGATGCTGCTGAGTGCGGCTGGTGTTATTGTTGTTCTCTTTGAAGATCCCTGGGATTGCTTGGAGATGCTGCTGAGTGCGGCTGGTCGGTGTTATTGTTGTTCCCTTTGAAGATCCCTGGGATTGCTTGGAGATGCTGCTGAGTGCGGCTGGTGTTATTGTTGTTCCCTTTGAAGATCCCTGGGATTGCTTGGAGATGCTGCTGAGTGCGGCTGGTGTTATTGTTGTTCCCTCTGAAGATCCCTGGGATTCCTTGGAGATGCTGCTGAGTGCGGCTGGTGTTATTGCTGTTCCCTTTGAAGATCCCTGGGAATGCTTGGAGATGCTGCTGATTGCGGCTGGTGTTATTGTTGTTCCCTTTGAAGATCCCTGGGAATGCTTGGAGATGCTGCTGATTGCGGCTGGTGTTATTGCTGTTCCCTTTGAAGATCCCTGGGATTGCTTGGAGATGCTGCTGAGTGCGGCTGGTGTTATTGTTGTTCTCTTTGAAGATCCCTGGGATTGCTTGGAGATGCTGCTGAGTGCGGCTGGTGTTATTGTTGTTCCCTTTGAAGATCCCTGGGATTGCTTGGAGATGCTGCTGAGTGCGGCTGGTGTTATTGCTGTTCCCTTTGAAGATCCCTGGGATTGCTTGGAGATGCTGCTGAGTGCGGCTGGTGTTATTGTTGTTCCCTTTGAAGATCCCTGGGATTGCTTGGAGATGCTGCTGAGTGCGGCTGGTGTTATTGCTGTTCCCTTTGAAGATCCATGGGAATGCTTGGAGATGCTGCTGAGTGCGGCTGGTGTTATTGCTGTTCCCTTTGAAGATCCATGGGATTGCTTGGAGATGCTGCTGAGTGCGGCTGGTGTTATTGTTGTTCCCTTTGAAGATCCCTGGGATTGCTTGGAGATGCTGCTGAGTGCGGCTGGTGTTATTGCTGTTCCCTTTGAAGATCCCTGGGAATGCTTGGAGATGCTGCTGAGTGCGGCTGGTGTTATTGATGTTCCCTTTGAAGATCCCTGGGATTGCTTGGAGATGCTGCTGAGTGCGGCTGGTGTTATTGTTGTTCCCTTTGAAGATCCCTGGGAATGCTTGGAGATGCTGCTGAGTGTGGCTGGTGTTATTGCTGTTCCCTTTGAAGATCCCTGGGAATGCTTGGAGATGCTGCTGAGTGCGGCTGGTGTTATTGCTGTTTCCTTTCAAGATCCCTGGGATTGCTTGGAGATGCTGCTGCGTGCGGCTGGTGTTATTGTTGTTTCCTTTGAAGATCCCTGGGAATGCTTGGAGATGCTGCTGCGTGCGGCTGGTGTTATTGTTGTTCCCTTTGAAGATCCCTGGGAATGCTTGGAGATGCTGCTGAGTGCGGCTGGTGTTATTGTTGTTCCCTTTGAAGATCCCTGGGAATGCTTGGAGATGCTGCTGAGTGCGGCTGGTGTTATTGCTGTTCCCTTTGAAGATCCCTGGGATTGCTTGGAGATGCTGCTGAGTGCGGCTGGTGTTATTGTTGTTCCCTTTGAAGATCCCTGGGAATGCTTGGAGATGCTGCTGAGTGCGGCTGGTGTTATTGCTGTTTCCTTTGAAGATCCCTGGGATTGCTTGGAGATGCTGCTGAGTGCGGCTGGTTGGTGTTATTGTTGTTCCCTTTGAAGATCCCTGGGATTGCTTGGAGATGCTGCTGAGTGCGGCTGGTGTAATTGTTGTTCCCTTTGAAGATCCCTGGGATTGCTTGGAGATGCTGCTGATTGCGGCTGGTGTTATTGGTGTTCCCATTGAAGATCCCTGGGATTGCTTGGAGATGCTGCTGAGTGCGGCTGGTGTTATTGTTGTTCCCTTTCAAGATCCCTGGGAATGCTTGGAGATGCTGCTGAGTGCGGCTGGTGTTATTGTTGTTCCCTTTGAAGATCCCTGGGATTGCTTGGAGATGCTGCTGAGTGTGGCTGGTGTTATTGATGTTCCCTTTGAAGATCCCTGGGAATGCTTGGAGATGCTGCTGAGTGTGGCTGGTGTTATTGCTGTTCCCTTTGAAGATCCCTGGGAATGCTGGGAGATGCTGCTGAGTGCGGCTGGTGTTATTGCTGTTTCCTTTGAAGATCCCTGGGATTGCTTGGAGATGCTGCTGAGTGCGGCTGGTGTTATTGCTGTTCCCTTTGAAGATCCATGGGATTGCTTGGAGATGCTGCTGAGTGCGGCTGGTGTTATTGTTGTTCCCTTTGAAGATCCCTGGGATTGCTTGGAGATGCTGCTGAGTGCGGCTGGTGTTATTGCTGTTCCCTTTGAAGATCCCTGGGAATGCTTGGAGATGCTGCTGAGTGCGGCTGGTGTTATTGATGTTCCCTTTGAAGATCCCTGGGATTGCTTGGAGATGCTGCTGAGTGCGGCTGGTGTTATTGTTGTTCCCTTTGAAGATCCCTGGGAATGCTTGGAGATGCTGCTGAGTGTGGCTGGTGTTATTGCTGTTCCCTTTGAAGATCCCTGGGAATGCTTGGAGATGCTGCTGAGTGCGGCTGGTGTTATTGTTGTTTCCTTTGAAGATCCCTGGGATTGCTTGGAGATGCTGCTGCGTGCGGCTGGTGTTATTGTTGTTTCCTTTGAAGATCCCTGGGAATGCTTGGAGATGCTGCTGCGTGCGGCTGGTGTTATTGTTGTTCCCTTTGAAGATCCCTGGGAATGCTTGGAGATGCTGCTGAGTGCGGCTGGTGTTATTGCTGTTCCCTTTGAAGATCCCTGGGAATGCTGGGAGATGCTGCTGAGTGCGGCTGGTGTTATTGCTGTTTCATTTGAAGATCCCTGGGATTGCTTGGAGATGCTACTGCGTGCGGCTGGTGTTATTGTTGTTCCCTTTGAAGATCCCTGGGAATGCTTGGAGATGCTGCTGAGTGCGGCTGGTGTTATTGCTGTTCCCTTTGAAGATCCCTGGGATTGCTTGGAGATGCTGCTGAGTGCGGCTGGTGTTATTGTTGTTCCCTTTGAAGATCCCTGGGAATGCTTGGAGATGCTGCTGAGTGCGGCTGGTGTTATTGCTGTTTCCTTTGAAGATCCCTGGGATTGCTTGGAGATGCTGCTGAGTGCGGCTGGTTGGTGTTATTGTTGTTCCCTTTGAAGATCCCTGGGATTGCTTGGAGATGCTGCTGAGTGCGGCTGGTGTAATTGTTGTTCCCTTTGAAGATCCCTGGGATTGCTTGGAGATGCTGCTGATTGCGGCTGGTGTTATTGGTGTTCCCATTGAAGATCCCTGGGATTGCTTGGAGATGCTGCTGAGTGCGGCTGGTGTTATTGTTGTTCCCTTTCAAGATCCCTGGGAATGCTTGGAGATGCTGCTGAGTGCGGCTGGTGTTATTGTTGTTCCCTTTGAAGATCCCTGGGATTGCTTGGAGATGCTGCTGAGTGTGGCTGGTGTTATTGATGTTCCCTTTGAAGATCCCTGGGAATGCTTGGAGATGCTGCTGAGTGCGGCTGGTGTTATTGTTGTTCCCTCTGAAGATCCCTGGGATTCCTTGGAGATGCTGCTGAGTGCGGCTGGTGTTATTGCTGTTCCCTTTGAAGATCCCTGGGAATGCTTGGAGATGCTGCTGATTGCGGCTGGTGTTATTGTTGTTCCCTTTGAAGATCCCTGGGAATGCTTGGAGATGCTGCTGATTGCGGCTGGTGTTATTGCTGTTCCCTTTGAAGATCCCTGGGATTGCTTGGAGATGCTGCTGAGTGCGGCTGGTGTTATTGTTGTTCTCTTTGAAGATCCCTGGGATTGCTTGGAGATGCTGCTGAGTGCGGCTGGTGTTATTGTTGTTCCCTTTGAAGATCCCTGGGATTGCTTGGAGATGCTGCTGAGTGCGGCTGGTGTTATTGCTGTTCCCTTTGAAGATCCCTGGGATTGCTTGGAGATGCTGCTGAGTGCGGCTGGTGTTATTGTTGTTCCCTTTGAAGATCCCTGGGATTGCTTGGAGATGCTGCTGAGTGCGGCTGGTGTTATTGCTGTTCCCTTTGAAGATCCATGGGATTGCTTGGAGATGCTGCTGAGTGCGGCTGGTGTTATTGCTGTTCCCTTTGAAGATCCATGGGATTGCTTGGAGATGCTGCTGAGTGCGGCTGGTGTTATTGTTGTTCCCTTTGAAGATCCCTGGGATTGCTTGGAGATGCTGCTGAGTGCGGCTGGTGTTATTGCTGTTCCCTTTGAAGATCCCTGGGAATGCTTGGAGATGCTGCTGAGTGCGGCTGGTGTTATTGATGTTCCCTTTGAAGATCCCTGGGATTGCTTGGAGATGCTGCTGAGTGCGGCTGGTGTTATTGTTGTTCCCTTTGAAGATCCCTGGGAATGCTTGGAGATGCTGCTGAGTGTGGCTGGTGTTATTGCTGTTCCCTTTGAAGATCCCTGGGAATGCTTGGAGATGCTGCTGAGTGCGGCTGGTGTTATTGCTGTTTCCTTTGAAGATCCCTGGGATTGCTTGGAGATGCTGCTGCGTGCGGCTGGTGTTATTGTTGTTTCCTTTGAAGATCCCTGGGAATGCTTGGAGATGCTGCTGCGTGCGGCTGGTGTTATTGTTGTTCCCTTTGAAGATCCCTGGGAATGCTTGGAGATGCTGCTGAGTGCGGCTGGTGTTATTGCTGTTCCCTTTGAAGATCCCTGGGAATGCTGGGAGATGCTGCTGAGTGCGGCTGGTGTTATTGCTGTTTCATTTGAAGATCCCTGGGATTGCTTGGAGATGCTACTGCGTGCGGCTGGTGTTATTGTTGTTCCCTTTGAAGATCCCTGGGAATGCTTGGAGATGCTGCTGAGTGCGGCTGGTGTTATTGCTGTTCCCTTTGAAGATCCCTGGGATTGCTTGGAGATGCTGCTGAGTGCGGCTGGTGTTATTGTTGTTCCCTTTGAAGATCCCTGGGAATGCTTGGAGATGCTGCTGAGTGCGGCTGGTGTTATTGCTGTTTCCTTTGAAGATCCCTGGGATTGCTTGGAGATGCTGCTGAGTGCGGCTGGTTGGTGTTATTGTTGTTCCCTTTGAAGATCCCTGGGATTGCTTGGAGATGCTGCTGAGTGCGGCTGGTGTAATTGTTGTTCCCTTTGAAGATCCCTGGGATTGCTTGGAGATGCTGCTGATTGCGGCTGGTGTTATTGGTGTTCCCATTGAAGATCCCTGGGATTGCTTGGAGATGCTGCTGAGTGCGGCTGGTGTTATTGTTGTTCCCTTTCAAGATCCCTGGGATTGCTTGGAGATGCTGCTGAGTGCGGCTGGTGTTATTGTTGTTCCCTTTGAAGATCCCTGGGAATGCTTGGAGATGCTGCTGAGTGTGGCTGGTGTTATTGATGTTCCCTTTGAAGATCCCTGGGAATGCTTGGAGATGCTGCTGAGTGTGGCTGGTGTTATTGCTGTTCCCTTTGAAGATCCCTGGGAATGCTGGGAGATGCTGCTGAGTGCGGCTGGTGTTATTGCTGTTTCCTTTGAAGATCCCTGGGATTGCTTGGAGATGCTGCTGCGTGCGGCTGGTGTTATTGTTGTTCCCTTTGAAGATCCCTGGGAATGCTTGGAGATGCTGCTGAGTGCGGCTGGTGTTATTGCTGTTCCCTTTGAAGATCCCTGGGATTGCTTGGAGATGCTGCTGAGTGCGGCTGGTGTTATTGTTGTTCCCTTTGAAGATCCCTGGGATTGCTTGGAGATGCTGCTGAGTGCGGCTGGTGTTATTGCTGTTTCCTTTGATGATCCCTGGGATTGCTTGGAGATGCTGCTGAGTGCGGCTGGTCGGTGTTATTGCTGTTCCCTTTGAAGATCCCTGGGATTGCTTGGAGATGCTGCTGAGTGCGGCTGGTGTAATTGTTGTTCCCTTTGAAGATCCCTGGGATTGCTTGGAGATGCTGCTGATTGCGGCTGGTGTTATTGGTGTTCCCATTGAAGATCCCTGGGATTGCTTGGAGGTGCTATCCAGGGTTTGAACAAGTTGAACACTAAGAAGAAAACGAGCTGGAGAGAAACGAAATGAAAGAACCCTTACAATATATAAATACAATAAGTTTGATGTCCCCGCTTTCCTTATCCTAGCTCTACAGATAGAAGTTGGCGGAAGGCAGAGCCTCCCAACCATGTTGATCGTCCGGGTACAAGTGAAGAAAGCTCGCGTCATAGATGACACAATGACAACAAATAAGGCCAATTGGCGAGGATATATCTCCCAACTTGATATGCATGCACTTCACCAATCTAGAATGCCATGGATAGTGGCTCCTGGGTACAATTCCTTTTAACCGGTACTCAACTAGCATCATTTTGTTGTCATGGATAGTGGCTCCTGGGTGCAATTCCTTTTAACCGGTAGTCAACTAGCATCATTTTGTTGTCATAGATAGTGGCTCCTGGGTACAATTCCTTTTAACCGGTAGTCAACTAGCATCATTTTGTTGTCATGGATAGTGGCTCCTGGGTACA
This sequence comes from Limnomonas spitsbergensis, assembly GCA_037349105.1. Classification (NCBI taxonomy): domain Eukaryota; kingdom Viridiplantae; phylum Chlorophyta; class Chlorophyceae; order Chlamydomonadales; genus Limnomonas; species Limnomonas spitsbergensis. The sequence goes on from JAYJMM010000055.1 coordinate 168,599, forward strand.
ATTCCTTTTAACCGGTAGTCAACTAGCATCATTTTGTTGTCATAGATAGTGGCTCCTGGGTACAATTCCTTTTAACCGGTAGTCAACTAGCATCATTTTGTTGTCATGGATAGTGGCTCCTGGGTGCAATTCCTTTTAACCGGTACTCAACTAGCATCATTTTGTTGTCATAGATAGTGGCTCCTGGGTACAATTCCTTTTAACCGGTAGTCAACTAGCATCATTTTGTTGTCATGGATAGTGGCTCCTGGGTACAATTCCTTTTAACCGGTACTCAACTAGCATCATTTTGTTGTCATGGATAGTGGCTCCTGGGTACAATTCCTTTTAACCGGTAGTCAACTAGCATCATTTTGTTGTCATGGATAGTGGCTCCTGGGTACAATTCCTTTTAACCGGTACTCAACTAGCATCATTTTGTTGTCATGGATAGTGGCTCCTGGGTACAATTCCTTTTAACCGGTACTCAACTAGCATCATTTTGTTGTCATGGATAGTGGCTCCTGGGTGCAATTCCTTTTAACCGGTACTCAACTAGCATCATTTTGTTGTCATGGATAGTGGCTCCTGGGTACAATTCCTTTTAACCGGTACTCAACTAGCATCATTTTGTTGTCATAGATAGTGGCTCCTGGGTGCAATTCCTTTTAACCGGTAGTCAACTAGCATCATTTTGTTGTCATAGATAGTGGCTCCTGGGTACAATTCCTTTTAACCGGTACTCAACTAGCATCATTTTGTTGTCATGGATAGTGGCTCCTGGGTACAATTCCTTTTAACCGGTAGTCAACTAGCATCATTTTGTTGTCATGGATATTCACACTCACTCAGGTTTGGCATATCAATCCCTTGTCAATTATCTGTTTGGGCCATGGGCATATCTCACATAAGCTCCCTTTCACTCTGAATCAGGGGGCATCAAGCCATCAAGATGCTGGCAGTCATGATGATATGACACATCCATCACCAATGCCATTATATGCAAAAAAACGCGGTGTTGCTCAAGCTCAGTTAAATGATCCATGGCGTTGACCAGCCACGTAACTCGGAAGCAGTTATAAAACATGTGGACAACAACAAGGCGTAAGGCCTTGCCATTCCGGCAATCCGCATAAGGTGCGTGCTCAGCTACTCCAGCCAGTCGTACAACAAGCACACAACTGCCTCGTGACCATACCAAGATGTTGTGCACAACGCTTTGCCATGCGGGCTGTTTGCCATGCGGGCTGTTTGCCAGTGGAGTACTTTGCTCTGGCCACTTTAATGCCATGCGATACATGCGCACCACTGCCTCATAGCCTTCCCAGGCTGCCCGGCATATGGCCGGGCCATCATGGCAGTCTAGGCAGTCCGCACAGTGAGCATACTCTAACCACTCTAGCAACATGCGCACCACTGCCTAGTGGCCACCCTCAGCTGCCCATGTTGTTGGACAATATAGCTATGGAGCAGCTGTAAAATAACAGGGTGGGCAGCAGCTCGGCGTACTGCCTCGCCATTCCGGCAGTTTGCGGGAGGCGCATGCTCTGGCCACTGGAGAAGCATATGCACCACTGCTTCATGGCCTCCCTCAGCTGCCAAGCACAATGCCATGCCATCAAGGCAGTCTGAATGAGGCGCATGCTCTGGCCACTGGAGGAGCATACACACCACTACCTCATGGCCTCTCTTGGCTGCATAGCACAATTCCACCCATCTTGGCAGTCTGCGCGAGGTGCATTTTCTGGCCACTCTAACAACATATGGACCACTGACCCATGGCCGTTGCCAGCTGCCATGCACAACGCCTCGCCATCTTGGCAGTTTGCGCGAGGTGCATGCTCCTGCCACTCTAATAACATTCGGACCACTGACTCATGGCCATTGCTAGCTGCACTGCACAACGCCTCGCCATCTTGGCAGTTTGCGCGAGGTGCATGCTCCGGCCACTCTAACAACATTCGGACCACTGACTCATGGCCATTGCCAGCTGCACTGCACAACGCCGCACCATCCCAACTATCTGCACGAGCTGCATGTCGAGGCCACTCTAATAACAAACGCAACATTGCCTCATCGCCACGACTAGCTGCCACAGTCAATGCCCCTCCATTCTTGCAGTCCGCTCGAGCTGCATGCTCTGGCCACTCCAACAACGTAAGCACCACTGCCTTGTGACCACCCATAGCTGCCATCACCACTGCCATGCCATCATGGCAGTCGGCACGAGGTGCATGCTCCGGCCAGTCAAGGAGCATACGGACTAGAGCTTGGTTGCCAGAACATGCAGCATTTATTATCACTAGCGGCCCATAGCAGTCCACCCTAGCAAACTGCAAGAGATGCCGCACAATTGCGCATGTATCCACATCATGGTTGTCACACCGAGCAGCCCTCCTGAGCGCCCCCTCTGTGCCGTGGACATGAACCAAGAGGTCGCCTAGGCGGGACAGGCAGGCACGTAGGCAGTCACGCCACTCCCGGCACACGTTCCATGCTGCAAGGGTGGTCCCGGATACCTTCCACGTGCCTGCCCGGATGAGGATGTTGCCAAGCAGGTCCGGAGAGAGGTCTTGCCATGTTGTTATGACGAGGTTCGACTGACCCAAGGTAAGGGTGGAGATGATGTCATCCATCCCAAGGGGGGAGTGAGAGGCGGTCACCGAGGGAGGTCCTTGTGGAGGGGGGAAGGAGGGGCGGCAAGAGGTGAGGGGAGGGGGGGCAAGAGGTGAGGGGGGGGGGGGGGGGGAGAGGGCAGGTGGGAGGTTAAGGGAGGTTAAGGGAGGTTAAGGTTCGTAACAAACCATGTGTAAATCATAGTTGTCCGCGAAATGGTCGCTGGACGGTCGGACGGAGTAACGGAATGCAACGGGAGAGAAGCTCATGAACCAAATGAAGTTGCATGGCATGCTGACATGTTGCACCAGCCCCCCCTCCCCCCCCCCGGGCCAGCTGTAGAATATGCCATGGAGTGATGAAGCTTAATAAAGTGCACTTCAAGGAGCACATGAGATGTGTGCAACATGAGGAACGAGTGAGTACCCTGCATGGGTGCTTGTTTCCCCTAAATTCAACCCAAAGCCTGTCTGTATTTACTGTACCCAGGCGTTTCAACAAACGGTATGGACGTCTCCTTGATGAAGCATGTAACAGAGCTGACAGCATGGGAACGGAGCTGAATGTTGTCACATGCATAGTTATCATCTCCATGCATGCCATGCTAATATTATTGCTAGTCGTGTATTACTCTACACGGACTGAAGCGTTTCTCTGACGAACATAGTATTGACAGTTTACGAATGGTAGCTTTGCTTCACTCTATTACGCCAGGTGCTGGTAGCTACGCTTCACTCTATGTAGTAGCTTCCAGCCGGCATGCTAGCTTTATTCCTTTCTTATCCGAATCTGACATGACTGTTTAAAAGGCCTGCCATGGCCTTCTTATACTGCGGCTTTCTGTGCCCAGTTAGATCATACTTGGAATTGTTTAGGACTCATCTGTTGGACCGCCGTCCGTCTTTGTAACAAGCAAGCGATCGCCCCCTCTCCGGACTCCCCGACTCAGAAGCTCTCCCCAGTTCCTTTCACTTGAGGCTCACGCTCACAAGTAAGCGTGGCTCCTGTTACAATTGGTTTCAGATTGCCTGATTGATCCTGAATTGTCATTCCTGACAATTGGTGCGGACCTATCACGCACTGCCTGCGTTCCGTCGTGTCACTGCCCAAATACTCGCCAACTCAAATTGGCTTGTACCTTCGCGGCACGGCAGTCCCTGAGCCTGCGCTTTCGCTTTTGTTGCTTACTTAGGCAAGGTACTCGCCTGTTAATCAATCTGACACACGGTCTTGCTGATTTCTGGCCTGCGACCACATTTCCGTCTAGTGTCATCGGTACTCGTTTGAGGACAAGCTTGACACCCGGTCTCGCTGAATCCCTTACCTGCGACCTTAGTTCCAGCATAGTGGTACTCGTTTACAAATTTGCTTGACACCCGGTCTCGCTGATTTGCTTACCTGCGACCTCCAGCGACAGCCTCACCTCACCCCTTAGGTATTTGCGCAACTGTAGAATTTCGCAATGAACTTCTCGCATGGAAGCTGCGTAATCTCAGTGTGTGACTCATTCTAGTACGACATCGCCTGAGTTGTTTCGCTGCCGACTTGCTCGCACACGGCGAGCACGGTTCACACGCTCCGGCTGGCATGCACAGCTTCTACCCAGGCTACCACCCCTAGATTCTAAGCTATGGCTGGTAGCGAGGGTATATCGCAAGTAGAGTGGCTCATGCAGCAAGTTCAGGCGTTGAGTGCAAAATTAGCGAGCTTGGAAGTTCCCACTGCTCCTTCTGCTAACGCATCTCATTCTGGACGGCTGCCATCCCTCTTGAAACTTCAAACACTGCATCCGTTTGCTGGTATCAGAAACAAGTCTGAGGATGTTGATGCGTGGTTGTTTCAGTGTGAGCAATTGTTTGAACTTGCAGCTGTATCGCTTGATGAGCAAAAGATCATGTTTGCTGGACAGGCCCTGATTGAACACGCAGCGACATGGTTCTTTGCTCGCCGCCGGCTCTCGGGCCTTAACCGGATCACAACCTGGGAGGACTTCAAAAAGGGCTTAAAACAGCAATTCCAGGCGGCAAACAAGTATGACATAGCTAAGGCTGCGTTGTTCCGTCTGTCTCAGGGCAAAGACTCCGTCCAGAAGTACACAGACCGTTTCTTGCAACTCATGACAGCGGTTGGGGACGTTGAGGAAAAGGACCTAGCATTCCTGTACAAAGAAGGGCTCACTCCCCAGCTCAAGGTGGAAGTAGCTACCAGGCGCCCAAGCACACTGTACGAGACCCTCGAGTTAGTTGAACGGCTTGAGAACATTCACGTCCAGAACGGGTGGGAATTCCAGGGCAGACAGGGCACAGGCGGTGGTCAAAGTCACAACCCGGGCCATAACGGTGTTGCTCCGATGGACTTAGGGGCTCTTCATCACCAGCATGGCCCTGCTCAGCAAGCCTACCCCCAGCAACGCCAGCAGGGCTACCCCCCCCAGCAACCACGCCAGGGCTACCCCCCCCAGCAAAGTTACCCCCCCCAACAAGGTGGCCCCGCACCCACGGCTGCCGAACGTCAGGAAAGGGTTCGCCGCAGGGAAGGTGGATTGTGCTTCGGCTGTGGCCTCACAGGTCACATCCACAGCTAGTGCCGCACGCACCCTCCCCAGCAGAGGCCGGGAAACGGCCAGCGCAAGGCCCAGGGGGGCCGTTGGTAGATCTGCAGGGGGGGAAGGCATCCCCCACGGCGACAGAGACGCCTCCCAGGGAGAAAAAGCGGTTCGTTCCACAGGTACCTAAAGCCAAACTAGTGCCTCCTCCAAGGCCGGAACCTCCACCACTAGTCTTCAGGAAGCTCAAAATGAAAGCCAAACACGAGGATCCTAACGTTCTTATGTTTGACATCACCATCAAAGGCCAACAGTTTAAAGCCCTCATTGACTCGGGCGCAAACGGGTTGTTTTTGAGCTCCAAGGTAGTCACTCAGCTGCGACTCAAAACAGTCGTTAAAGATCAGCCTGACGATGTTCGCCTTGCAGACGGTAGCTCCCTCGAGAGCTGCGCCGCACTTCGGCTAGGATTCAGACTTGACGGGTTTCGAGACGTAGATTCCTTTCATGTCCTAGACCTACCAAAGTTCGACGTAGTTTTGGGAATTGTGGCTGCAACGCATGAATCCAGCCATCGACTGGAAGAAACGCACCATGACAGTCAAGCATCTTGGTCGCACACACCGCTATCACGCCGCGTCCGATACAAAAGGAGCGCATGTAGCTAGCTTGACGATGTCCGCTTTAGAGCTGAAGCAAGCTGTGAAGAGAGGTGATGACGTGTTCCTCATATCTCTAAAGGAGGTATTGGAGAACACACCCGGGGACCCTGCCAAAGTTCCCGAGGAAGGTCTCCCACTCCCAACAGGCTGGCAAGAACGCTTGAATCAGAAAGTGACTTCATACAGCGATGTCATCTCACCAGATCCTGACTGGAAACCTTCATTTCCTCCAGAACGGACCGTGGATCACATAATCGAGCGGATACCGGGCATTCCTGTCCCACAGCGACCCATGGGGCGCATGGGCCAAGACGAGCTCGAAGAATTGAGAACGCAACTCGCCGATTTCCTTGACAGGGGTTACATCGTGCCTAGTTCTTCTCAGTTTGCATCTCCAGTACTTATGGTTAAGAGGCCGGGTGAGACTAAACTTCGGTTCTGTCTTGACTACCGGGCACTGAACTCTGCTACCGTCAAGAACGCATACCCCTTGCCCCCGATTCATGATTTGCTTGATAGATTGCACGGCGCTACTATCTTTAGCAAGATCGACCTGGCAGGAGCGTATCATCAAGTTCGGATGGCAAAAGATAGTGCACACATGACAGCGTTCCGGTGCCGCTATGGGTTATTTGAATGAAGCACCTTTGATGAAGCACCTACTTGCGGGATTCGATGCTGGCGGACCAGGCGCGTTGCTGTGTTGGCCACTCTGCATGGCTGTATTAATCGGTGTCGGTTGAGATGGGAAGAAATCGTCGAAGCTTGGTTGCGATGAATGGAGGTTGCAACGAGCGCCAGCAGAAGAGTAGGTCAAATAAAGCTGAAGATCGTTGACGCGTGCTTCTTTTGGGGGAGAGATGGGTGCCAAACTTAAATCTGTATAATGTTTTAAACGATCGCGGATGTTCTCTTTAATCCAGAAATTAAGGAATAAAACGCCTGAGCGTGGCTTGAGGAATACGGTATTTTATATAAAGAATCGTCGGCCGACCTTCTGCCTCAAATCAGTGAAGAAACGTACGCCCCGAAACCACATCCATGAATACCACTCTGACCAACAGCAGCAGACAGCTACCTGTATCAGCTACAATCTCACACACCTTCCACGATGCGAGAAACTCCTCTTCATTCCTCCTCCTCCTCCTCCTCCTCATTTTCATCGTCATCAGGAGCAACAGGTGACAGTGGCATCTGGGATAGCATCTGCATGCGGTAGGCAGCCCGGCCGGTAGCAGTTGTGGCACGTGCATGGGTGGGTGGAAACAAAGCAGCCAAAAAAAATGCGGCAGCAGGGGAAGCAGGAGCAGAATGGATCGGCAAGTAAGACCGCAGCTCAGCCCACAACTCAACAGTTCTTCACACATCCCACATTTCACATCCAGTCTCACAGCTCTTCCCGCAGCCTCTTCCCACAGCCTCTGCCCACAACATTGGCGGCTTCAGCGACTGCAAGGATAGGCGACTGGAGCCTCAGCTCTTCCTCACCCTCCTCCTCAGACCTGTTGCCCGGCTCTTTGGTGTTGCCGGTTGCGGTCTACTGAGGAAGGCACTGTGCATCTGGATCAGCAGAAGAAGCAGCAAGGGAGGTCAACAATTCAACAACATTAAGTACATGCAACCCCATGTTACCCCATGCAACCCCATGTTACCCCATGCTACCCCATGTTACCCCATGCAACCCCATGTTACCCCATGCAACCCCATGTTACCCCATGCAACCCCATGTTACCCCATGCAACCCCATGTTACCCCATGCAACCCCATGTTACCCCATGCAACCCCATGTTACCCCATGCAACCCCATACCACCCTAGATTCCCCCCCATGCATGCAAATTTTCTGTGATCCCCAATCCCCATGCGTCTACAAAATCGCAGCGCGCTTGTGCAGTACAATCTCGTCCCATGCAACCCCTCCCACCCCTTCCCCCCCTCTTCACCTTGGTTTACTTATCATGCTGTATGTGAGCCTCAGATCTTCCTTGAACAATGCTGATGGCTTATGTAAGGAATACATCACCCCATTCCCCCCCCCTTTCCCCCCCTTCCCCCAGGCCAACTATGCAACCAGATGCACCCCCCCCTGATGCAACCCGATGCAACCCCCTCATGCTTCCCCATGCATCCCCATGCAGGTGGTATCAAGTTACTTGTGCCCCAAACCAAGGTTCCCCAAGGCGCTCCAAATCGCTGTTGCGTTAGCCCTAAAGCCTGAAGCATGCTCCTGCGTTAGCCCTTACACCTGAAGCATGCTCCTGCGTTCGCCCTAAAGCCTGAAGCATGCTCCTGCGTTAGCCCTAAAGCCTGCAGCATGCTCCTGCGTTAGCCCTAAAGCCTGAAGCATGCTCCTGCGTTAGCCTTAAAGCCTGAAGCATGCTGCTGCGTTAGCCCTACAACGTGAAGCATGCTGCTGCGTTAGCCCTTAAATCTGAAGCATGCTGCTGCGTTAGCCCTAAAACCTGAAGCATGCTGCTGCTTTAGACCTAAAACCTGAAGCATGCTGCTGCATTAGCCCTAAAGCCTGAAGCATGCTGCTGCGTTAACCCTTAACCCTGAAGCATGCTGCTGCATTATCCCTAAACCCTGAAGCATGCTCTTGTGTTAGCCCTAAAACCTGAAGCATGCTGCTGCGTTAGCCCTAAAACCTGAAGCATGATGCTTCGTTAGCCCTAAAACCTGAAGCATGATGCTTCGTTAGCCCTAAGACCTGAAGCATACTGTTGTGTTGGCCCTGAAACCTGAAGCATGCTGTTGCGTTAGCACTAATACCTGAAGCATGTGGCTGGGTTAGCACTAATACCTGAAGCATGTGGCTGGGTTAGCACTAATACCTGAAGCATGTGGCTGAGTTAGCACTAATACCTGAAGCATGCGGCTGGGTTAGCACTAATACCTGAAGCATGCGGCTGGGTTAGCACTAATACCTGAAGCATGTGGCTGGGTTAGCACTAATACCTGAAGCATGTGGCTGGGTTAGCACTAATACCTGAAGCATGTGGCTGGGTTAGCACTAATACCTGAAGCATGCGGCTGCGTTAGCACTAATACCTGAAGCATGCGGCTGGGTTAGCACTAATACCTGAAGCATGTGGCTGGGTTAGCACTTATACCTGAAGCATGTGGCTGGGTTAGCACTAATACCGGAAGCATGTGGCTGCGTTAGCACTAATACCTGAAGCATGTGGCTGCGTTAGCACTAATACCTGAAGCATGCGGCTGCGTTAGCACTAATACCTGAAGCATGCGGCTGTGTTAGCACTTATACCTGAACCATGTGGCTGGGTTAGCACTAATACCTGAAGCATGTGGCTGTGTTAGCACTAATACCTGAAGCATGCGGCTGGGTTAGCACTAATACCTGAAGCATGCGGCTGCGTTAGCACTAATGCCTGAAGCATGTGGCTGCGTTAGCACTAATACCTGAAGCATGTGGCTGGGTTAGCACTAATACCTGAAGCATGCGGCTGGGTTAGCACTAATACCTGAAGCATGCGGCTGCGTTAGCACTAATACCTGGAGCATGTGGCTGGGTTAGCACTAATACCTGAAGCATGCGGCTGCGTTAGCACTAATACCTGAAGCATGCGGCTGCGTTAGCACTAATACCTGAAGCATGCGGCTGCGTTAGCACTAATACCTGAAGCATGTGGCTGGGTTAGCACTAATACCTGAAGCATGCGGCTGCGTTAGCACTAATACCTGAAGCATGCGGCTGCGTTAGCACTAATACCTGAAGCATGTGGCTGCGTTAGCACTAATACCTGAAGCATGCGGCTGCGTTAGCACTAATACCTGAAGCATGTGGCTGGGTTAGCACTAATACCTGAAGCATGCGGCTGCGTTAGCACTAATACCTGAAACATGCGGCTGCGTTAGCACTAATACCTGAAGCATGCGGCTGCGTTAGCACTAATACCTGGAGCATGTGGCTGGGTTAGCACTAATACCTGAAGCATGCTGCTGCGTTAGCACTAATACCTGAAGCATGCGGCTGCGTTAGCACTAATACCTGAAGCATGCGGCTGCGTTAGCACTAATACCTGAAGCATGTGGCTGGGTTAGCACTAATACCTGAAGCATGCGGCTGCGTTAGCACTAATACCTGAAGCATGCGGCTGCGTTAGCACTAATACCTGAAGCATGCGGCTGCGTTAGCACTAATACCTGAAGCATGCGGCTGCGTTAGCACTAATACCTGAAGCATGCGGCTGCGTTAGCACTAATACCTGAAGCATGCGGCTGCGTTAGCACTAATACCTGAAGCATGCGGCTGCGTTAGCACTAATACCTGAAGCATGTGGCTGCGTTAGCACTAATACCTGAAGCATGCGGCTGCGTTAGCACTAATACCTGAAGCATGTGGCTGGGTTAGCACTAATACCTGAAGCATGCGGCTGCGTTAGCACTAATACCTGAAACATGCGGCTGCGTTAGCACTAATACCTGAAGCATGCGGCTGCGTTAGCACTAATACCTGGAGCATGTGGCTGGGTTAGCACTAATACCTGAAGCATGCTGCTGCGTTAGCACTAATACCTGAAGCATGCGGCTGCGTTAGCACTAATACCTGAAGCATGCGGCTGCGTTAGCACTAATACCTGAAGCATGTGGCTGGGTTAGCACTAATACCTGAAGCATGCGGCTGCGTTAGCACTAATACCTGAAGCATGCGGCTGCGTTAGCACTAATACCTGAAGCATGCGGCTGCGTTAGCACTAATACCTGAAGCATGCGGCTGCGTTAGCACTAATACCTGAAGCATGTGGCTGGGTTAGCACTAATACCTGAAGCATGCGGCTGCGTTAGCACTAATACCTGAAGCATGCGGCTGCGTTAGCACTAATACCTGAAGCATGCGGCTGCGTTAGCACTTATACCTGAAGCATGTGGCTGAGTTAGCACTAATACCTGAAGCATGCGGCTGGGTTAGCACTAATACCTGAAGCATGCGGCTGCGTTAGCACTAATACCTGAAGCATGTGGCTGGGTTAGCACTAATACCTGAAGCATGCGGCTGCGTTAGCACTAATACCTGAAGCATGTGGCTGGGTTAGCACTTATACCTGAAGCATGTGGCTGGGTTAGCACTAATACCTGAAGCATGTGGCTGGGTTAGCACTAATACCTGAAGCATGCGGCTGCGTTAGCACTAATACCTGAAGCATGCGGCTGGGTTAGCACTAATACCTGAAGCATGTGGCTGGGTTAGCACTTATACCTGAAGCATGTGGCTGGGTTAGCACTAATACCTGAAGCATGTGGCTGCGTTAGCACTAATACCTGAAGCATGTGGCTGCGTTAGCACTAATACCTGAAGCATGCGGCTGCGTTAGCACTAATACCTGAAGCATGCGGCTGTGTTAGCACTTATACCTGAACCATGTGGCTGGGTTAGCACTAATACCTGAAGCATGTGGCTGTGTTAGCACTAATACCTGAAGCATGCGGCTGGGTTAGCACTAATACCTGAAGCATGCGGCTGCGTTAGCACTAATGCCTGAAGCATGTGGCTGCGTTAGCACTAATACCTGAAGCATGTGGCTGGGTTAGCACTAATACCTGAAGCATGCGGCTGGGTTAGCACTAATACCTGAAGCATGCGGCTGCGTTAGCACTAATACCTGGAGCATGTGGCTGGGTTAGCACTAATACCTGAAGCATGCGGCTGCGTTAGCACTAATACCTGAAGCATGCGGCTGCGTTAGCACTAATACCTGAAGCATGCGGCTGCGTTAGCACTAATACCTGAAGCATGTGGCTGCGTTAGCACTAATACCTGAAGCATGCGGCTGCGTTAGCACTAATACCTGAAGCATGCGGCTGCGTTAGCACTAATACCTGAAGCATGTGGCTGCGTTAGCACTAATACCTGAAGCATGCGGCTGCGTTAGCACTAATACCTGAAGCATGTGGCTGGGTTAGCACTAATACCTGAAGCATGCGGCTGCGTTAGCACTAATACCTGAAACATGCGGCTGCGTTAGCACTAATACCTGAAGCATGCGGCTGCGTTAGCACTAATACCTGGAGCATGTGGCTGGGTTAGCACTAATACCTGAAGCATGCTGCTGCGTTAGCACTAATACCTGAAGCATGCGGCTGCGTTAGCACTAATACCTGAAGCATGCGGCTGCGTTAGCACTAATAACTGAAGCATGTGGCTGGGTTAGCACTAATACCTGAAGCATGCGGCTGCGTTAGCACTAATACCTGAAGCATGCGGCTGCGTTAGCACTAATACCTGAAGCATGTGGCTGAGTTAGCACTAATACCTGAAGCATGCGGCTGCGTTAGCACTAATACCTGAAGCATGTGGCTGGGTTAGCACTAATACCTGAAGCATGCGGCTGCGTTAGCACTAATACCTGAAGCATGCGGCTGCGTTAGCACTAATACCTAAAGCATGCGGCTGCGTTAGCACTTATACCTGAAGCATGCGGCTGGGTTAGCACTAATACCTGAAGCATGTGGCTGCGTTAGCACTAATACCTGAAGCATGCGGCTGGGTTAGCACTAATACCTGGAGCATGCGGCTGCGTTAGCACTAATACCTGAAGCATGTGGCTGCGTTAGCACTAATACCTGAAGCATGTGGCTGGGTTAGCACTAATACCTGAAGCATGCGGCTGCGTTAGCACTAATACCTGAAGCATGCGGCTGCGTTAGCACTAATACGTGGAGCATGTGGCTGGGTTAGCACTAATACCTGAAGCATGCGGCTGCGTTAGCACTAATACCTGAAGCATGCGGCTGCGTTAGCACTAATACCTGAAGCATGCGGCTGCGTTAGCACTAATACCTGAAGCATGTGGCTGGGTTAGCACTAATACCTGAAGCATGCGGCTGCGTTAGCACTAATACCTGAAGCATGCGGCTGCGTTAGCACTAATACCTGAAGCATGCGGCTGCGTTAGCACTAATACCTGAAGCATGCGGCTGCGTTAGCACTAATACCTGAAGCATGTGGCTGGGTTAGCACTAATACCTGAAGCATGCGGCTGCGTTAGCACTAATACCTGAAGCATGCGGCTGCGTTAGCACTAATACCTGAAGCATGTGGCTGGGTTAGCACTAATACCTGGAGCATGCGGCTGGGTTAGCACTAATACCTGGAGCATGCGGCTGCGTTAGCACTAATACCTGAAGCATGCGGCTGGGTTAGCACTAATACCTGAAGCATGTGGCTGGGTTAGCACTAATACCTGAAGCATGCGGCTGCGTTAGCACTAATACCTGGAGCATGCTCTTGTGTTAGCACTAATACCTGAAGCATGTGGCTGGGTTAGCACTAATACCTGGAGCATGCGGCTGCGTTAGAACTAATACCTGAAGCATGCAGCTGGGTTAGCACTAATACCTGAAGCATGTGGCTGGGTTAGCACTAATACCTGAAGCATGCGGCTGCGTTAGCACTAATACCTGAAGCATGCGGCTGGGTTAGCACTAATACCTGAAGCATGCGGCTGCGTTAGCACTAATACCTGAAGCATGCGGCTGGGTTAGCACTAATACCTGAAGCATGTGGCTGGGTTAGCACTAATACCTGAAGCATGCGGCTGCGTTAGCACTAATACCTGGAGCATGCGGCTGCGTTAGCACTAATACCTGAAGCATGTGGCTGGGTTAGCACTAATACCTGAAGCATGCGGCTGGGTTAGCACTAATACCTGAAGCATGCGGCTGGGTTAGCACTAATACCTGGAGCATGCGGCTGGGTTAGAACTAATACCTGAAGCATGTGGCTGCGTTAGCACTTATACCTGAAGCATGCGGCTACGTTAGCACTTATACCTGAAGCATGTGGCTGGGTTAGCACTAATACCTGAAGCATGTGGCTGGGTTAGGACTAATACCTGAAGCATGCGGCTGGGTTAGTACTAATACCTGAAGCATGTGGCTGCGTTGGCATTTATACCTGACGCATGCGGCTGGGTTAGGACTAATACCTGGAGCATGCGGCTGGGTTAGCACTAATACCTGGAGCATGCGGCTGCGTTAGCACTAATACCTGAAGCATGCGGCTGGGTTAGCACTAATACCTGAAGCATGCGGCTGGGTTAACACTAATACCTGAAGCATGCGGCTGCGTTAGCACTAATACCTGAAGCATGCTGTTGCGTTAACCCTATAACCTGAAGCTATAAACCAAGGGCTTGCCTTGGGAAATAAAGGAAACGGTCGCCGCATTGCCTGGTTTTCTGCTAAGTGTTTGTGTTCCTCTACTTAGACCTTTAGGAAGAAGATTTGTGAAGGACAGTGCATACCCGTTGGGCAAGTTAATTAGGTTAACGCTCGGCCACGAGGAGCTGGTGGGGTATGCACATCAAGGAATCTCGAGGTGCAGCACTGCAGCCTAATAGCCTATGAAGTCATGCCACTCTTTTGTGCGAGAGGGGGCAAGAACATGGTACCAACGACTTGATCTTAGGTGTGGGAATGGCAACGCCAAATGTATTGGGGTAGGGACATGGAATCGAAGTACTAGGCATGATGGATGAGGGGAGATCGTTGGCGGATTCGATCTCTTCAGAAGGAGCATAACAATGCACCGTTCATCTCTCATAGTCTATGCTTCATATACAAAAACAGTGACACATGCTTACTTCTTTTACAAATGAGCAGGGCCCAGAGGTGTCATGTCATCGACATGCCATACCAATTAACTCATCATATGCTCCACCAAAGCACACACATAAAAATGGCGAGGACGTAAGAATGGGCTCCCGACTGCACATCCCTTCACTACTCACATGATATCCTTGAGGCTCAAGCCTACAATTTTCAGCTTAGTTTCAACAGTAGTCACCTAACATCGTTTGGTTGCCGCTGGCAACCCAGCAAATTGTCGACAAAGAGAAGGATGCAATCCCTTGGTCATGATTGGATGTCATCATGGCCAACGGTACATTTCTCAGCAACTCCATTTTACTAAATAGTCAGTGGGTTTTGATTACTTGCCATCCAGTAAGAAACATGGCATCTATTGATAAGCTATTTACTTTGAGGCCAAGGCAGGGTTCAACGGTGCTCAAGTTCATTTGAGTCACTGTTGCAGTTGCTGGGTAGACACATAGCTATGAAGCAGTAGTAGTACATTAGGGTGGGCATCAGCTCGGTGCAAGGCCTCACCATTCTGGCAGTCCGCTCGGGGCGCATGCTCCGGCCAATCTAATAACATGCGCACCACTGCCACATGGCCCGACCCAGCTGCATTGCATAAGGCCTCACCAGCCTGGCAGTCCGCACGGGGCGCATGCTCCGGCCACTCAAGCAACATGCGCAACACAGCCTCACGGCCTTGCACAGCTGCACGACACAAGGCCTCGCCAGCCTGGCAGTCTGCACGGGGCGCATGCTCTGGCCACTCTAGCAACATGCGCAACACAGCCTCATGGCCTTGCCCAGCTGCCTGATACAAGGCCTCACCATCCCGACAGTCTGCATGGGGCGCATGCTCCGGCCATTCTAGCAACATGTGCACCGCTGAATGGCCTGAAATGGCTGCCATACTTAAAGCCCCGCCATCAGAGCAGTCCATCCTGGTAATCTGCAAGATATACCTCACGAGTGCGTATGTATCGACAACATGGCTGACCAATCCGGCAGCCCTCTTGAGTGCCCCCTCAGCACCAAAGACTTCAATCAAGAGGTCGCCTAGGCGGGACGGGCTGTCACGTAGGCAGTCACGCCACTCACGGCACACATTCCATGCTGCGAGGGTGGTCCCACCAGCCTTCCACGTGCCTGCATGGATGAGGATGTTGCCTAGCAGGTCCGGAGTGAGGTCTTGCAAGGTTGATATGACGAGGTTGGACGGATCTAAGGTAACGTTGGAGATGATGTCTGCTAGAGCTGGACAGTGAGAGAAACAGGGAAGGGTTGGCGAGGAGGGGGGCGGGGAGGGGGGTAAGAAGGGTGTGTGTGCAAGGGATGGTGAGGTTGGGGTGGATGCAAGGAGGGGGAATGAGAAGACGTCACCGAGGGAGGTCTTTACCGGGAAGCAGGGGGGGGGAGTAGTGGTGAAAAGAGGGGGAGGGAGGGGGGGAGAGGAGGACGGGACAATTGAGCGAGGCGGAATAAATTCCAGGCATTGGCGGGGTTAACGAGGTGGATAGACAAAGGTTGACTTTAAATCAGCATCAACATGATTGAGACCATCAATGAAATATCCACCCATGCTGCTACTAAAGCAATCATTAGCTTCACAAAATGATACCAAGGGGAAAGGGAAGGTCACCAAGCAGGGGAAGGGGAAGGCCAACAAGCAGGGGAAAGGGAAGGCCAACAAGCAGAGGAAAGGGAAGGCCAACAAGCAGGGGACGGGGAAGGCCAACAAGCAGGGGAAAGGGAAGGCCAACAAGCAGGGAATGGGAAGGCCAACAAGCAGGGGAATGGGAAGGCCACCAAGCATGGGAAGGGGAACTACAGCCACCAAGCAGGGGAAGGGGAACTACAGCCACCAAGCAGGGGAAGGGGAACTACAGCCGCCAAGCATGGGAAGGGGAAGGTGGAGGTAGAGGTAGAGGCAGAGCAGGTGGGATGCTGCATCAGGGGCAGGCAGAGGTAGAGGCCGACCACTGATGGCACATAAGGTAAGACCATAGGTAAGACCATTAAGCAGGGGTAGGGGCATGAGCAGGGGTAGGGGCATGAGCAGGGGTAGGGGCACGAGCAGGGGTAGGGGCATGAGCAGGGGTAGCAACAGAGGAACAGAGGAAGAGGAGGCACTATGCGGGGGCAGCAGTGGAGCAACGGAGGATGAGTAGGCATCAACCTCACAATCGTTCGAGTATTTCCTCATAGAAGATTCCTCTTTTCCTAATTTCCTCATAGCTTTCCCACATACCCAACCATAATCCACCTCTTGTTTCAAAATGAAATGCACACAATTTGCCGCACACATCTCGCAGAGCTTGCCCATGCGCTGATGGTGTACTTTATCCACAGTTGACATACATGCATCCCGTCGATTCATACCAAATAGTCCCCCTCATGGCCTAGCACTGTCCTCAGACAAACCAGCTGACTCACATGTTACGCCATGTTGGCCCTCTGCCGTCAAGGCCATCGGCGAGTGCAACAACTCTTGCACCACGGCCGTGCCGTCACCACCTCCTCCCGAGGAGGATGTAGCCAGGGACTCCAGGCATTGAGGAGGGTCCTCAAGATCTCCTGGGACCCAAGCCGCGTTAGATGGGGGGGCATCATGGAGATCGTTGTAGGGGTGCGTACACAGATGGATATATGTAGAAAATATAAGCCGCGTCTGCTACATTTGTGTAAGCCACATCTGCTGTATTTCTGACCTCAAACATACACACCCACGTTCCAGGTGCATGCCCTAGGGTCCTGGTCACCTCAAGGTCTGTAAAAACTGTTTGATTCCCGAAGAGAATGGGCGACGGGAGAAGCGTTGCTTGTGCACGTAATGCAGCAGTGCGATTCAAATACCTTTCGCTCCACGAGAGATTTGCAGGACTATGGGAGGCCGAGTTCTGATCAGCATAGATGCAGTAAATGATATAAAATAAACTTTAAGAAGGGAGAGACTGTGGAGTAGAAAGAAAGAAAGAAACCGCCTGAGCGTGACTTGAGGAATGCGGGATTTTAAATGCCGTACACCGGGAGACAAAAGATAATCTATAAGAGAGATCTATAACGGGGAATGTTCGGAAGGGGTGGGGTGAGGCGCGCACCCCGAAACCACAACACGAGCATTGATCGCGGGCCTCGTGTGGGGCCATCACTCTCACAACATCCTTCTCTATTTTAATTTGCTACCTTCGAGATCTCAGACCCGACCAAACTACCATGGCAAGCAGCCTTTCTGCCTGCGCGCCGCGATGTGCCCCTTTCACTGCGTCGAAAGCGCCCCTCGTCAACCGAATTCGTTCCGTCAGCAGGAAAACCTTAATCAGCAACAAAGGCATGAACAGCAGCAGCAGCAGTTGTATGAATACCCGCAGGATGAACACGGCCATGTCCGCCACGTCCGAAGGCAACTCCTCCTCCTCATCATCATCATCAGCAGCAGCTGGTGCCACAGCATCGGCAGTCGCAGCAGCAGCAGCAGCAACTGCAGTGGCTGCGGCAGCGGCAGTGGCAGGTGTGGATGTGGGTGGAGGTGCAGCAGCCACGGCAGCGGCTGGGGCAGCGGTAGGAGCAGCAAGAGCAGCAGCGGCGTCGGCCCCCGGCATCTCCCCCCCTGCTTCTGCAGCCTCCCCGTCCTCAGCCCCCTCCTCGTCATCAGACCTGCTGCCTGCCTCTCTGGTGTGGCCATCGCGAAGCCACAGTTGCGGCCTTCTGAGGGAGGCAGACGAGGGGCAAGCGGTGGCGCTGTGCGGTTGGATTGACAGGAGCCGCGACATGGGAGGTCTGCAATTCATCGACATCCGAGACCAAACGGGTATCATGCAGGTGAGACCCCCATGCAGACCCTCATGCAGGCCATGCCCCCATGCAGACCCTCGTGCAGGCCATGCCCCCATGCAGCCACTCATGCAGCCCCCCCCTCCACCTGACCCATGCAACCACTCATGCAAACCATGCCCCCATGCAACCACTCATGCAAACCATGCCCCCATGCAACCACTCATGCAAACCATGCCCCCATGCAACCACTCATGCAAACCATGCCCCCATGCAACCACTCATGCAAACCATGCCCCCATGCAACCACTCATGCAAACCATGCCCCCATGCAACCACTCATGCAAACCATGCCCCCATGCAACCACTCATGCAAACCATGCCCCCATGCAATCACTTATGACATGTGAGAGCCTCATGCAATCACTCATGCAGGTGAGAGCAAAACCACTAATGCAGGTCAGACCCCATGAAACCACTCATACAAGTCACCCCCCCCCATTTTACAACCACTGATGCAGGTCAGACCCCATGAAACCACTAATGCAGGTCAGACCCCATGCAACCACTCATACAAGTCACCCCCCCCCCATTTTGCAACCACTGATGCAGGCCAGACCCCATGCAACCACTCATGCATGCCATGCCTCCATGCAACCACTCATGCAGGTCATGCCCCCCCCCCCCCCATGCAACCACTCATGCAGGCCATGCCTCCATGCAACCACTGATGCAGGTCATGCCCCCCCCCCCCCCCATGCAACCACTAATGCAGGCCATGTCTCCATGCAACCACTCATGTAGTTCATGCCCCCCCCCCCCCTCCCCCCCCCCCCATGCCATGGAGTGTAAGTGCATGGTTGGTTGCATGGGGAATAATTGCATGGGGAGTAATTGCATGGGGAGTAATTGCATGGGGAGTAATTGCATGGGCGCGCCCTTCAGTTACCAGGATGTAGGGTTACCCAGTACAACAGTTTGGGTCCAAATCCTATACTGTTTACCGTATCGCATTGCACCGTATAACAACAACATACAGTGTTCAAACACCGTGTCGGCCATTTTCTTACCAGTCCGGCCATTTCGCCTTACCGTATCCATACCCCTAGCTTACCGTTTCGTATTATCATACCGGGTGACCCTGTCGCCCTTCAGTTACCACAACTTGTATCATAAATTCACAGGTCAGGGTAACATCCACTGGTTCATGCTCCCCCCTGTACCCCCATTTAACCATTTATGCATGCTACCATGCAACACCCCATGCAAACCGTCATGCATCCCCATGCAACACCCCATGCAAGCCGTCATGCGTCCCCATGCAACCAGTCATTCACCTCCCCCATGCAGCCAGTCGTTCTCCTCCCCTATGCAACCAGTTGTTCACCTCCCCCATGCATCCAGTCGCTCACCTTCCCCATGCAACCAGTCGTTCACGTCCCCCATGCAACCAGTTGCTCACCTTCCCCATGCAACCAGTCGTTCACCTCCTCCATGCAATCAGTTGCTCACCTCCCCCATGCAACCAGTCGTTCACCTCCCCCATGCAACCTGTCGCTCACCTCACCCATGCAACCAGTCGCTCACCTCCCCCATGCAACCAGTCAGTCACCTTCCCCATGCAACCAGTCGTTCACCTCCCCCATGCAACCAGTCGTTCACCTCCCCCATGCAACCAGTCGCTCACCACCCCCATGCAACCAGTCGTTCACGTCCCCCATGCAACCAGTCGCTCACCTCCCCCGTGCAACCAGTCGCTCACCTCCCTCATGCAACCAGTTGTACACCTCCCCCATGCAACCAGTCGCTCACCTCCCCCATGCAACCAGTCGTTCACCTCCCCCATGCATCCAGTCGCTCACCTCCCCCATGCAACCAGTCGTTTACCTCCCCCACGCAGGTCGTCTGTGAGCCCCAGACGTTCCCCGAGGTCTCCAAAATCGCCGCGCGCCTGCGCAGTGAATACGTCGTCCGAATTGAGGGCGTGGTTCGCAAGAGGAAGGACCCCAACGCCAAGCTGGCCACAGGCAAGGTGGAGCTACTGGCACACAAGGTGAGGGTGAATGGTGTGGAAGGGTTTAAGGGTTTGGGGTTTTCAACCTTAAACCGAATGTAGGCAGATTTTGGCGAATGATGCGAACAGGTTTAGGGTGAAGGGTTTAAACCCTTAACCTTAACCCTAAACCCATGGGAAAGGTGGAGTTTCTGGCACACAAGGTGAGGGTGAATGGTGTGGAAGGTGTTAGGGTTTAGGGTTCTAAACCCTAAACCTTAAACCCTAAACCCACGGACAAGGTGGAGTTTCCGGCACACATGGTGAGGGTGAATGGTGGTTGCTACAAAGTTGACGCAACCACCCACAGCCTTTTTCGAAGGGGCTAGACAGAGCGAACCGGGAGGAACCCACCAACGAAAACAGAAAGCACCATGGGGGGAAATTGTGATGAAGGCCCTGCTGGGTGGCAATCTTCCAAGGCTGCCTAGCGATCTTCAAAGTGTGGACTGTTTCACACATATTGGAGAGTTCGTGCTCAAAAGCACAGCTGCTGGCGCGCTACGTTGTTTCGTTCGTTTTTGCCAAGGATCTGCCGAGGCACCATCTCTAACCTCGAGCATTTAAAAACAGTTCTGCCTGGGCACCGTTTCCAAGCATGGTAGCACAATCCGGCTGAACCTGTGCCATATCATGCTGTATCGTGCTACCAAGTTTGAAAACTGTTGATTTCCCCCTCTACTGCCCACGAGCCCCAATTCTCCCCCTTGCTGCCCCTTATTACCCCTGTGAAAAGGGCATATCGGCCCAGACACTGCCCCTTATTACCCCTGTGAAAAGGGTATATCGGCCCAGACACTGCCCCTTATTACCCCTGTGAAAAGGGCATATTGGCCCAGACACTGCCCCTTATTACCCCTGTGAAAAGGGCATATCGGCCCAGACACTGCCCCTTATTACCCCTGTGAAAAGGGCATATCGGCCCAGACACTGCCCCTTATTACCCCTGTGAAAAGGGCATATCGGCCCAGACACTGCCCCTTAGTACCCCTGTGAAAAGGGCATATCGGCCCAGACACTGCCCCTTATTACCCCTGTGAAAAGGGCATATCGGCCCAGACACTGCCCCTTATTACCCCTGTGAAAAGGGTATATCGGCCCAGACACTGCCCCTTAGTACCCCTGTGAAAAGGGCATATCGGCCCAGACACTGCCCCTTAGTACCCCTGTGAAAAGGGCATATCGGCCCAGACACTGCCCCTTAGTACCCCTGTGAAAAGGGCATATCGGCCCAGACACTGCCCCTTATTACCCCTGTGAAAAGGGCATATCGGCCCAGACACTGCCCCTTATTACCCCTGTGAAAAGGGCATATCGGCCCAGACACTGCCCCTTATTACCCCTGTGAAAAGGGCATATCGGCCCAGACACTGCCCCTTAGTACCCCTGTGAAAAGGGCATATCGGCCCAGACACTGCCCCTTATTACCCCTGTGAAAAGGGCATATCGGCCCAGACACTGCCCCTTATTACCCCTGTGAAAAGGGCATATCGGCCCAGACACTGCCCCTTATTACCCCTGTGAAAAGGGCATATCGGCCCAGACACTGCCCCTTATTACCCCTGTGAAAAGGGCATATCGGCCCAGACACTGCCCCTTATTACCTCTATGAAAAGGGCATATTGGCCCAGACACTGCCCCTTATTACCCCTGTGAAAGGGCATATCGGCCCAGACACTGCCCCTTATTACCCCTGTGAAAAGGGCATATCGGCCCAGACACTGCCCCTTATTACCCCTGTGAAAAGGGCATATCGGCCCAGACACTGCCCCTTATTACCCCTGTGAAAAGGGTATATCGGCCCAGACACTGCCTCTTATTACCCCTGTGAAAAGGGCATATCGGCCCAGATACTGCCCCTTATTACCCCTGTGAAAAGGGCATATCGGCCCAGACACTGCCCCTTATTACCCCTATGAAAAGGGCATATCGGCCCAGACACTGCCCCTTATTACCCCTATGAAAAGGGCATATCGGCCCAGACACTGCCCCTTAGTACCCCTGTGAAAAGGGTATATCGGCCCAGACACTGCCCCTTATTACCCCTGTGAAAAGGGCATATCGGCCCAGACACTGCCCCTTATTACCCCTGTGAAAAGGGCATATCGGCCCAGACACTGCCTCTTATTACCCCTGTGAAAAGAGCATATCGGCCCAGACACTGCCCCTTATTACCCCTGTGAAAAGGGCATATCGGCCCAGACACTGCCCCTTATTACCCCTGTGAAAAGGGCATATCGGCCCAGACACTGCCCCTTATTACCCCTGTGAAAAGGGCATATCGGCCCAGATACTGCCCCTTATTACCCCTGTGAAAAGGGCCGATATGCCCTTTTTACATTTGGTGAAGGTTTGGTTAGGTGTGAAAAAGTGTGCAGGCCAAGGCCAAGCTGAGGTCTGTGACGCAGCAATAATAAGTTATGATGGCAGCTATCATACCCGCGGTCAGGGTTACCCAGTACGGCTGTTTTGTTTCAAATTATGTACCGTTTACCGTACCGCACCGTACCTTACCACACCGTACCATACAGTACCGTGCTATGCCGTACCGTACCGTGCTGTACCGTACCGTACCGTGCAGTACCGTACCGTGCCATACCCTACCGTACCATACCGTACCGTGCTGTGCCGTATTTTACCGTACCGTACCATGAAATACAATTAAATAAAAGTGTACCGTGTGAAAGCACAGTACTAGCCATTTTCTATACCGGTAAGCACGTTTCCGATTTGAAACCGGAAAAAAGATGTTCACAGTCATCAAGTGCGCTACAGATATGGATACGGTACGGCGAAATGGCCGGACTAGTAAGGAAATGACCGATACGGTGTTTAACACGGTATGGTACTGGTAAACGGTGCGTTGCAGTACGGCATTTGTTCGTCCTCAACGTGGTCACCCGGTCGCTGCCCTTCCTCATCAGCCAGATTAACACAGTGCCCCCCCTCCACCCTCTGCCCTCCATTAGGTGACGGTCCTCAACGTGGTCACCCGGTCGCTGCCTTTCCCCATCAGCGAGAGCGACGAGTCCGAGCCGCCCAAGGAGGAGACGCGCCTGAAGAACCGCGTGCTCGACCTTCGCCGCCCGATGATGGCCAAAAACCTGCGCATGCGGCACGCCATGATCAAGGTCATGCGCCGCTACCTGGAGGACCAGCATGGCTTTCTTGAGGTAGGGAAGTGTGGAGATAGGGAAAATGTGTGGATATGATAGCGAAGGAAACAGGGCAGCTTGGGGCCATCTTCTGGTGGTAGAACTGTCGCCCTAGCCCCCAGAACCTGCGCATGCGGCAGGCCATGATCAAGTTCATGCGCCGCTACCTGGAGGGCATGCGTGGCTTTCTGGAGGTAAGGAAGAAATAAAACTACGCCATACTAAGAAAGAAAGAAAGGTTCGCCCTACTAGGGGGTGGAGGTTGAGGAAATAGCGCAGCTCGGGGCCTCTGGAGGTAGGACTCTCGCCCTAGGAATGGTAATGAGGATGGCATGATCAAGGTCATTTGCAGGTCCCTGGAGGGCCAGCAAGGCTTTCTGGAGGTTAAAAAGAAACTACATCTTACTAGGGCGTGGAGGATACGAAAACAGCGCAGCTTGGGGCCGTTTTCTGGAGGTAGGCATCTTGCCCTAGAGGCCCCGCAGAATGTCTTGAGAGGGTTTCTATCCTGCTTGGATATATTGCTGTGGGTTGAGCGGTACCTGGAGGACATGTATGGCTCTCTGGAGGTAGGACTCTTGACCAATCCCAAATGGGTCCTCAGCTACACCCTGCTGATCCTCAGCTACACCCTGCTGATCCTGACAAGTAGCTGCACCGTTACCATCTTGTGTAGCTTAAGTGTAGCTGCACTGTTACCATCTGATGTAGCTGCAATGTAGCTGAATTGTTACTGCACCATTACCATCTGGTGTAGCTTAAGTGTAGCAGAAGTGTAGCTGCACTGTTGCCATCTGGTGTAGCTGAAGTGTAGCTGACGAGTAGCTGCACCGTTACCATCTGGCGTAGCTGAAGTGTGGTTGAAGTGTAGCTGCACCATTACCATCTTGTGTAGCTAAAGTGTAGCTGAAGTGTAGCTACACCATTACCATCTGGTGTAGCTGAAGTGTAGCTAAAGTGTAGCTCTGCCGTTACCATCTGATGTAGCTAAAGTGTAGCTGAATTGTAACTGCACCATAACCATCTTGCATGGCTGAAGTGTAGCTACACCGTTACCAGAAAGAAAGAAAACTACGCCCCGTGGGGGGCGTGAGAGTTAAGGAAACAGCGCAGCCTGGGCCGAAGCCACATCCGCGCCGTTACCGTGAGAAAAATAAGACACATCATAATTAGTTACGGCGGCTTGCGGGTTTGATTAATTTTTCCACCGATTTGAGCAGGTCCAGTGGGGCAGTATTCAATTCTTCGCCTGGTCTGCACAATGCTATGTAGGTATTTAATAGCTTGCACATGCATTTTCTGTGCACATTTTTTCGCATGGTAGGTGGACAAGCCCAATTGTTGCATGCTCTGAAGGGTGTGCTCGAGATAGACTGTGCCTGACGTCCCGATTAAGACGGGGACAAGCTTGATATTGCATTGCCTATATCCACTTTGCATGAGTTTCTCAATGAGGAGGGCATGCTGGTTTTTGCAACCTACAAGCTGGGTTTCTGGCAGGGTATCTCTGGAGTATTTGAACTCAACGACATAAATGGTGGTGTCTGCTTTGTTAGCTTTGTGTTGTACAAGCATGATGTCGGGTTGCAGCTTCTTTTTCTCCCCAAGCTCCGTTTTGAGCCCTAGTAACATGTCTTTCGGGACCCTGTTGCAGGCCATTACAGGTGCGCCTGCCTTTTCACATTTGTGTGCTGATCCAAGGTCAGCCATTACGAGGTCTCCCCCCATGCTGCCCTTCGAAATGGCCCTTAGCAATATCCGTCCAGTGTGGTGATGCCGTTCAGTGTACATTTTCCCCATTTCTTACCGTTACCATCTGGTGCAGCTGAAGTGTAGCTGAAGCACTCTCAAATCTAGTGCGTCCCAGATGCCCCTGCCCCCTCCCCCCCATGGTTCCCCAGTACGACCGTTTGGGTCCGAACCCCGTACTGTTTACCGTAACGAATTTCACCGTTTTATAATACCGTACCATGTTATAACACCGTGTCGGCCATTTTCTTACCAGTCTATCCATTTTGGCCGTACCGTACCGTACCATTTGTCCGTACCGGATAACCCTGCCCCCCCCCCCCCCACCCCCCACACACACCTCTGAATCCTGTGGTGGAAAGGTGGAAACTCCCATCCTCACACACAGCTCCACACCTGAAGCGCTCTCAAACCGAGTGTGTCTCAGATGCTCCACCCACCCTGCTCTATATTTCTTGTGTTTCAGGTGGAAACCCCCATCCTCACACGATCCACACCTGAGGGAGCGCGTGACTACCTCGTACCATCAAGGTGGGTGTGGGAAAGTGTGACGTATGTGGACATTGTATGGAAATGTATGGACGGAGTGTGGGAAAGAGGAGCGCGGGAACGCTTGTTCTACGGTCAAGGTTTGAGTGGGGAAGTGTGGGGTGTGAGGACATGGTATGGAAACAATGCGGACCACTCAGTCTGTAGGAAGCGCAGGGACACGTCAGCACGTGACTGACTGGTATATTTTCTTTCACTGGGACATAACAAGGTGCGTGTGAGGCCGGCCGCCCAACCCTAGAAACCTGAGCCGTGAGTTAACACATACAAAACAGCCCGGGGGGGCAAGGGGCAGCTGAGAGAAGGCAAGCAGGAACAGAAAGAAAGAAGAAAACTACGCCCCCCCCTAGGGGCGTGCAGGTGAAGGGAACAGCGCAGCTCGGGGCCGAAGCCACATCCGCACCGTTACTAAAACGAGCAGGAACAGGAAAGGCACACGACCAACAAGCTCTCACACATCCGCAATAACTAATACGTAAAAATCTGCACGCTCCATGCAAAGGCCAGGATGCTGCTTGATGAGCACAGCCACTGTGTCCCCAACGTCCACACATTTTCACTCCTGCCCACCCTCTCCACACATGTTCATACTCTCCATACCTGACGCAGAGCCTGTGAAGCAGCCTGGCCATGCCACTGACACCCCGCTGTTGTAACGTCCATTCCTGCACAACAACGCCGTCCTGTACAACAACGCCCTCCTATGCTCTACCGCAGAGCCCCCCGCTGTTCAAACAGATCCACACCTTGCCATTGTCTCACACATGTTCATACCTCGACACTGTCCATACCCTTCACACCTGATGCAGGGTCCAAGAAGCAGCTTGGTATGCCCTACCGCAGAGCCCCCAGCTGTTCAAACAGATGCTCATGGTGGCGGGTGTCGACCGTTACTATCAGGTACAGGAGTTACTGCCAGATGGGGGGTCAGGAGTTACTATCAGGTACAGGAGTTACTATCAGATGGGGGGTTAGGAGTTACTATCAGGTACATGATGTACTGCCAGATGGGAGGTCAGGAGTTACTATCAGATGGGGGGTTAGGAGTTACTATCAGGTACATGATGTACTGCCAGATAGGGGGTCAGGAGTTACTATCAGGTACATGATACTGCCAGATGGGGGTCAGGAGTTACTATCAGGTACATGATTTACTGCCAGATGGGGGTCAGGAGTTACTATCAGGTACATGATTTACTGCCAGATGGGGGTCAGGAGTTACTATCAGGTACATGATGTACTGCCAGATGGGGGGTCGGGAGTTACTATCAGGTGCACGTCAGTCCTGCTTCAGATGCTCATGGTGGTTTATGTGGATTGTGAACCGTTACTATCAGGTACATGATGTACTGCCAGATACGTTGGTGGGGGTACCATGAGGGCAGGGTCGGGGAAGAAAGAAAGGGTCGGGGAGTTACTGTTGGGTGCAAGGTAACAGAGTAACATATCTGGGGGCCTGGGGGAAGGTATCATGGGGGATTGAGGGAAGTGTCCGGGTCTCCGGGAGAGTCTCCGATTGGGACCAAAAGAAAGAAAGCTACGCCTCGTGGGGGGCGTGATAGTTATAGCGGTTCCGACTTATGTCTGCCCTTTTCAGGTTTCGGACTGAAATCTGAGACATGTCAAGTCGACATATCAAGTGGACATAACTTGAACATAAGCACGATCGCCTTCAGATTGAGTGCTCCATCCATTTGATGCACCCCTTAGCTGCTTCTCAACGACATCGATATGCAGCACCATAGCGCAGGAAACGGACAGCAACTGTGACCGTCCGCATGCTCATGTTATGTCGACTTGGTATGTTTATGTCAACATAACATGTTTTAGATTTTCAATCCGAAACCTGGAAAGTGCAGACATCAGTCAGAACCTCTATAAGGAAACAGCGCAGCCTGGGCCCAAGCTACCTCAGCGCCGTTACCGTGACACGATAAAAGAAACCATGTGGAGGAGCCACCGGCTGGATGTGCCCCTATTCAAACATAAATGGAGGTTTAGGGTTTTGGGTTTAGGGTTTACAGCCCGTGGGAGATTGTAAGTTAAGGCTTCGGGTTTAGGGTTTGAGATTTAGGGTTTATTCTAACATAAATTAGGGTTAAGGGATTACACCCCGTGGGAGGCGTGCAAATTACAGGAAAGGCTTATTGTGCACAACTGCCGAAATGGGCGGCCTCCTAATCCCCTGACGAGGACTAGCGGGCGTATGGGCAGCCTGAGCTCCTCGGTACTTGTATGTTTTTTTGCGTACCGGTGCTCTTTCTTTTTTTGCAGTAGCAGGTTTCGCGGTGCTTCACTGACAAGGGCGTGTGGGCGCACGGGCAGCCCTGACAAGGGTGTGTGGGCGCACGGGCAGCCCTGACAAGGGCATGTGGGCGCACGGGCAGCCCTGACAAGGGCGTGTGGGCGCACGGGCAGCCCTGACAAGGGCATGTGGGCGCACGGGCAGCCCTGACAAGGGCGTGTGGGCGTTGGCAGCCCTGACAAGGGCGTGTGGGCGCACGGGCAGCCCTGACAAGGGCGTGTGGGCGCACGGGCAGCCCTGACAAGGGCGTGTGGGCGCACGGGCAGCCCTGACAAGGGCGTGTGGGCGTTGGCAGCCCTGACAAGGGCGTGTGGGCGCACGGGCAGCCCTGACAAGGGCGTGTGGGCGCACGGGCAGCCCTGACAAGGGCGTGTGGGCGCACGGGCAGCCCGAGCTCTTTGGTATTCGGTTATTTGGTGATTTTGTTGCGCACTCCCTTCCTCCGGCGCCTTCAGGTGGTGTGATCCTTCTGCGACGAGGACTGGAGGGAGGATCGGTAGCCCGAGCTCTTCGGTATTGTTACACATTACATAATTATACATTATATGTATTATTATACATTATATAATTATACATTATATACATTATTATACGGTATACATATTATATACATTATATACATTATTATATACCGGTATAGTATAATTGAAATTTTGTAACTCCCTTTGTGTTGTGGGGGTTACAGGTGACGCGTTGCTTCCGTGACGAGGACCTGAGGGCAGATCGACAGCCGGAGTTCTTCAGTACTTGATCATTTTGTTGTGTGCTCCCTCGTTTTGCAATTTACAGGTGGCGCGGTGCTTCCGCGACGAGGACTCGAGGGCGGATCCACAGGCCGTGCTCTTCGGTGTTTATATTGTATGGACGATAATACGATCGTACACCCTTCCTCCGGCGCCTTCAGGTGGCGCGTTGCTTCCGTGACGAGGACCTGAGGGCGGATCGACAGCCGGAGTTCACTCAGCTTGACCTTGAGATGGCCTTCATGGACGCACCCGCCATCCAGGGCATGATGGAGGGCCTCATCGCTGCAGTGTTCAAGGAGGTGAGAAGTGTGAAGGGGTGTGTGGAGGGAAGTGTGGAGGAAAGTGTCAAGGAAATCATGTTGGGAAGTGTGGATGGAAGTGTGAAGGGAAGTGTAGACGGCCTCATCGCCCGCCATCCAAGGCATGCCGGAGGGCCCCATCACAGCAGTGTTGAAGGGGGTGAGAGGTGTGAAGGGAGGTGCGAAAGGGAGTTTGGAGGGAAGTGTGGAGGGAAGCATGTCCGGGAGGTGTGAAGCAAAGTATGTCAGGGAGGTGTGGAAGGAAGTGTGGAGGGAAGTGTGAAGGGAAGCATGTCCGGGAGGTGTGAAACAAAGTATGTCAGGGAGGTGTGAGAGGAAGTGTGGATGGAAGTGTGAAGGGAAGCATGTCCGGGAGGTGTGAAGCAAAGTATGTCAGGGAGGTATGAAGGGAAACAAGGGGAGGGGGCATGGCAAAGTCAAATCCTTGACTCTAAAACATAAACTGAAGCCGTGCTTAACCCCAAACCATTGTTACAGCTGGGAAAAACAAGTTTGGACCCTCATAAACCCTCATGTACCACCTCGTTGAACCCCCCAAACCGTCACGCCAGGTGGGCGGTATCGAAATATCAGCCCCTTTCCACCACAATCTGAACGCAACCATTAACCCTTAAAGTGTGTTCATCCCCTAAACCCTAATGCCAGGTGGGCGGTATCGAAATCTCAGCCCCTTTTCCCACACTGCAGCCATAAACACGAAAAGTAAGTTTATCCCCCAAACCCTGGATTTTTTTATCCCTCAAACCCTAAAAGTGTGTATTCCCCCCAAACCCTTAAAGTGTGTGCTATCCCCCAAAACCCTTAAAGTGTGTGCTATCCCCCAAAACCCTAAAAGTGTGTGCTAACCCTAATTCCAGGTGGGCGGTATTAATGTGACAGCCCCCTTCCAGCGTATGACATACTCCGAGGCCATGGAGCGGTACGGAAGCGACAAGCCCGACCTGCGGTACGGTCTCGACTTCCACGATGTGTCAGAGGCGGTACGCAAGTGTAACTTCAGGTGGGTTTGGGGAGGAGTGATATGTGTGAAGGCGGTACAGAAGTGACAAGCCTAGCCTGTTGTACAGTCCTGACTTGAACCATGCGTTGGAAGCGGTACGCAGTTTGAATGGCAGGTGTGTGTGGAAGGTGTGAATGTGTAGGGAAGCGGTTCAGTATCGGCAAGGCCAGCCTGCTGTACAAGAAATAAAGAAAGAAAGCTACGCCCCGTAAGGGGTGTGGGAGTTAAGAAACAGCGCAGCCTGGACCGAAGCCACATCTGCGCCGTCACCGTGAGAAAGAGACTTAGTTCTGACAGGCCTGATTGGGACCCTCCCTTGACTGGCCTACGGTCAGCGGTCCGAGCAACAGGGCTCGATGCGACGGCCGCTCATGGGCATGGACCATGATGTAGCTGAAGTGTAGCTGAAAGAATCACAGGAAGGGCGGTCCTCTCCTTGTGGTCCTCTTTCTGAAGGGTGGGCGACTTAGCCACTCACGGCAATGGACCGTGATGTAGCCGAAGTGTAGCTGAAGTGTAGCAGAGGTGTAGCTGAAGTGTAGCTGAAAGAATCACGGGAAGAGCGGTCCTCTCCTTGTGGTCCTCGTCCTAAAGGGCGGGCGACTTAGCCACTCACGGCAATGGAACGTGATGTAGTCGAAGTGTAGCCGAGGTGTAGTTGAAGTGTAGCTGAAAGAATCACGCTCCTCTCCTTGTGATCCTTGCCCTAAAGGGCGGGCGCCTAGGCAACTCACTTGTTCAACCCTACGGCACCACACGTGAACAGATGTTGTATTTGTATTGTATTGAACTGTGATGTACTGTACTGTACTGTGGTGTATCGGTACTGTTTTGTACAGTATTGTATTGTATGTGTACTGTCTTATTCATGGCTCACTCATCCTTTTCCATTGCAGGGTGTTCGCTGGTGCTGTTGAGTCGGGCAGGGCTGTTCGTGTACTGTACTGTACTGTACTCAACTCAACTCAACTCAACGCAACTCTACTATACTGTACTGTACTGTACTCAACTGTACTCAACTGTACTGTACTGTACTGTACTGTACTGTACAGCATTGTACAGTATTGTATTGTCCTATTTCTTACACTCATCATTTGCCCTTGTCGGGTGTTCGCTGGAGCTGTCGAGTCAGGCGGGACGGTTCGCGCCATCCGTGTCCCCGAGGGCGGGCGACTCAGCAACTCACTCGTTCAACCCTACGACAGCAAAGGTTAACCAATGTCTTGTGCGTGGTGCTTTCATCATTCGTCATTGCAGGGTGTTCGCTGGCGCTGTCGAGTCGGGCGGGACGGTTCGCGCCATCCGTGTCCCCGAGGGCGGGCGACTCAGCAACTCCCGGATCAAGCCCAAGGGTGACGTCGCCAACGAGGCGGTGGCAGGCGGTGCGGCTGGCCTCGCTTTCATCCGCGTGCTGGAGGGTGGGGTGATTGAAGCGGCCAAGCCGATCAAGGAGGGGCTGAATGAGGAGCAGGTGGGGAGGGAGGAGTGCATGGAGTGTGGGAGTGGAAGGAGTCTGCAGAAGGTAGGAGGGAGGGAGGAGGAGGTGGGCAGGGAGGGAGGAAGGAGGAATGCGCTAAATCAGTGTGTGGGTGGGAGGAGTGTGAGAGGAGGATTGCTCAAAGGTATGTAAAGAGTGTGGGAGGAGTGGGGGGAAGAGGGAGGGAGGGAGTTAACAGGAGGGGAGGGGGGGGGATACCGGTATGGAGGTGGGAGGAGTGTGAGAGGAGTGGAGGGGGGAGGGAGGGAAGGAGTTAACAGGAGGGGGGGGGGATACCGGTATGGAGGTGGGAGGAGTGGCTCAATGACGAGCAGGTGGGGAGGCAGGAGTGTGTGAAAGGTGCGTGTCAGTGAGGGGGGTGAGAGGAGTGTGAGAGGAGTGGAGGGGAGAGGGAGGGAAGGAGTGAGCAGGGAGTGTGTGTGTAGGGGGGAGGGGGATATGGAGATAAGAGGAGAGGCTGTATGTGGAGCAGGTGGGGTATGGCAGGAATGTGTGATAGGAACATGTTAGTGATGGGAGTGTGGGAGGAGTGTGAAAGGAGTGGAGGGGGGAGGGAGGGAAGGAGTGAGCAGGGAGTGTGTGTGTAGGGGGGGGGGGATATGGAGATAAGAGGAGAGGCTGTATGTGGAGCAGGTGGGGTAAGGCAGGAATGTGTGATAGGAACATGTAAGTGAGAGGAGTGTGAGAGGAGTGGAGGGGGGAGGGAGGGAAGGAGTGAGTAGGGAGTGTGTGTGTGTAGAGGGGGGGGGGGTATGGAGATAAGAGGAGAGGCTGTATGTGGAGCAGGTGGGGTAAGGCAGGAATGTGTGATAGGAACATGTAAGTGACAGGAGTGTGGGAGGAGTGTGAGAGGAGTGTGAGAGGAGTGTGAGGGGAAGAGGGAGAGAAAGAGTATGCAGGTGGAGGGAGGAAGGGCCTTTGGGGGGCAGGGGGGGGGGGCAAGACCCCTCATTTTCCTAAACCCAAAGAGGGGACACACAGAAAGAGGGAGGGAGGAAGGACTGGAGGAGGGGATACCGAGATGGGAGGGGGGTCTGAATGAACGGCAGGAGAGTTCTGCTGTTGGTGTTGGAGGTATGGGAAGAGTGTGGGAAGAAGGGGGGGGCGGGGAGGAAGGAGTTCACAGGAGGAGGGAGGAAGGGAGGAGGGAATGTCGAGATTGGAGGTGGGGTCGAATGAACGGCTAGAGAATTACGCTGTTGGTGTCGCCCACACTCAACGCTTGCATGTCCTCCTGATTTGGGCCCCAACGGCCGTACTGGGTTACCCAGTGCGGCCGTAGGGGCCCAAATCCCGTACCGTTTACCGTATCGCACCGTTGAATATCGCACCGTTGAACAATACCGTACCGCGGCAAAACACCGCATCGGCCATTTCCGTACCGGTCCATCCATTTTGTCCATACCTTACCGGGATCCCTGTCCCTGCGATTACCATTGGACTATGTCGTATTTCCGTACTGGGAACCCTGTCTGGCGCCCATTCGCTCCGCTTCAATCTCCCTTCTGTGCCCTGGTGTGGGTCTCCGTCTACCCAATGTTTGTCTGAGAACGGCTCCCATGCCCATGGCCGTGCCGTGCCGTGCCGTGCCCAGGCCCAGGCCCAGGCCCACGCCCACGCCCACGCCCATGCCCACGCCCATGCCCATGGCCGTGCCGTGCCCATGCCCATGCCCATGCCCATGCCCACGCCCATGCCCACGCCCATGCCCACGCCCATGCCCACGATCCCAGGTGGCAGCCATGTTGGCTGCATGTGGCGGATGCGTTGCGGGGGACCTGCTGCTGCTGGCCGCAGGACCCAAGGTAAGGATTATAATATTTTGGTGGGCTGCTGGGTCAGGTTTGGTGAGTTAGGGTTTCCGATTGTCAGGGTTCGGTGATTGCTAGTTGTAGGGTTTGCCAAGCAAGGAAGCAGGGTTTAGGGTAGTTACAATTTCAGTTTTTATTTGCAGTTTGTCAGAGGTGGTTTTCAGTTTTTCAGTACGTGGGGCCCCAACTGCCGCCCCCCTCAGGCTGTTCAAACCGTTTCAAAATGCAAGCATGTCCGGCATTTTGACCGGCAATTTGACTGCCTCCAGTAACGGTATGGGCATTGGTCGCAGCGGTTGCGTCTTGGGAAGCACTGCCCATCACGCAGCTTTTATTTGAAATTTGAAATATCCAACTGCCTCTTTTGCACAGCCCACCGTGCTGCGGGCCCTGGACCACTTCCAATTCTTCATTGGTCGCGAGATGGGCATGATCTCAGCGGTTGCGGCTCTCTGGAAGCAATGCCCTGCTTATCTTCGAATCAAAACTTGCCAACTGCCAAACTTGCCAACTGCCAAACTTGCCAACTGTTGGCCCCTCCCCGAAAAGCCCATCGTACTGTTACTACAAATTTGAAATTCGAAGTATTACACTCCCCCCCGCACAGCCCACCGTGCTGCGGGCCCTAGACCGGTCGGGCACTAGTTCCTCGGGCGAGAGCTGGGCATGAACGCCGCGGCGGCTCTGGAAGCTTGACCCTTCGTTTCTTTGAAATTTGAAATATCAAACTGCTCTCCCCCCCACACAGCCCACTGCGGGCCCTCGACCGCATTTGGCAGTTCCTCGGGCGAGAGCTGGGCATGATCGCTACGGCGGCAGGGGCAGGTTAGGAAGCAGGACCCTGCTTTTATTTGAAATTTGAAATTTGAAAGTATCAAACCGCCCCCACCCCCACACACACACGCTTATGCAGCCCACCATGCTGCGGGCCCTAGACTGCGTCCGGCAGTTCCTCGGGCGAGGGCTGGGCATGATCGCAGCGGCGACCAAGGCAGGCCAAGGGCACTCCCTGCGTTTATTTGAAATTTGAAACATCAAACCGCTGCCTCCCCCCCCCACACACACAGCCCACCGTGCTGCGGGCCCTAGACTGCGTCCGGCAGTTCCTCGGGCGAGAGCTGGGCATGATCGCGGCGGCGACCAAGGCAAGCCAGGGGCACTCCCTGCGTTTATTTGAAATTTGAAACATCAAACCGCTGCCTCCCCCCCCCACACACACAGCCCACCGTGCTGCGGGCCCTAGACCGTGTCCGGCAGTTCCTCGGGCGAGAGATGGGCATGATCGCAGCGGCGACCAAGGCAGGCCAGGGGCACTCCCTGCTCTGGGTGGTGGACTTCCCCATGTTCGAGTTTGACGAGGAGGAGAAGAGGTCAGTGTGAAGGGAAGTGTGAAGGGAAGTGTGACGAGGACGAGGAGGAGAAGAGGTCGGTGATAAATTGCACTTTAAGTGCATGAGTCAGCAGAGCCAGCGGAGCAGTGTGAAAGGAAATGTGAATGGAAGTGTGGGGGCAAGTGTGAAGGGAAGAGTGGAGGCGAGTGTGAAGGGAATTGTGGTGGGTAGTGTGGACGCAAGTGTGAAGGGAAGTGTGGAGGGTTTCGTCGCCAGCTATGGACAATAGGTCAGTGACAGTGTTTATTATTCCGGCTTTGAGTCCTCCTTGGTTAGGCCGCCACACGGCCGAGCAAGGCCCGATTGGGACCAAAGAAAGAAAGAAAGAAAGCTACGCCATATTAGGGCGTGGAGATTAAGGAAACAGCGCAGCTTGGGGCCGCAGCCACATCCGCGCCCAATCAGGGCGTGGGGGTTAAGGAAACAGCGCAGCTTGGGGCCGCAGCCACATCCGCGCCGTTACCATCAGTTGGGACCAAACCTGAACCGGTCTCTGGCTGGTGGCCGAAGCAGCGTGGCTGGCCTCAAATGGGGCATCCAGCCAGAGGCGGGAGTGTAGCTGACATGTAGCTGACATGTAGCTGAGTCACGAAAAAGTTAACACTGGTCAGTGGTGCATCGCATTTGCAATGTGTGAGCCAGAGACAATTACTGGTAAGCTACAATGCATTTATACAAGTCAGCTACAAGTCAGCTACAAGTCAACTACGAGTCAGCTACAAGTCAACTACACGTTAGCTACAAGGCAGCTACAAGTCAACTTTAAGTCAGCTACAAGTCAGCTGGAAAGCATATACAATTGATCTGATAGGCTATCTGCAATGAAGCTGCATTTCAGCTACAAGTCAGCTACAATGTAGCGGACAGTCAGGAACATGTCAGCTACAAAAAAGGTAAGAGTTCTTTCTCGAAAGCTAAAATTCTGCCACAATGCAGATGTGAGTGAGGTACAATTCGGATACAATTAGGATATGTGGCAGCTCAACTTGGGCAGAGAGTCAAAAGCAGGCAGGGCGCAATCACCCCTCAGGGTAGCCGATTACCACATGTTTGACTTCAACGGCGAGGAGCAGATGTATCTACATGGTAGATCTAATTCACCGTACTGCACTCAGCGTGGTAGCACATGGTACACCGTACTGCACTCAGCGTGGTAGCACATGGTACACCGTACTGCACTCAGCGTGGTAGCACATGGTACACCGTACTGCACTCAGCGTGGTAGCACATGGTACACCGTACTGCACTCAGCGTGGTAGCACATGGTACACCGTACTGCACTCAGCGTGGAAGCACATGGTACACCGTACTGCACTCAGCGTGGTAGCACATGGTACACCGTACTGCACTCAGCGTGGTAGCACATGGTACACCGTACTGCACTCAGCGTGGTAGCACATGGCACACCGTACTGCACTCAGCGTGGTAGCACATGGTACACCGTACTGCACTCAGCGTGGTAGCACATGGTACACCGTACTGCACTCAGCGTGGAAGCACATGGTACACCGTACTGCACTCAGCGTGGTAGCACATGGTACACCGTACTGCACTCAGCGTGGTAGCACATGGTACACCGTACTGCACTCAGCGTGGTAGCACATGGTACACCGTACTGCACTCAGCGCGGTAGCACATGGTACACCGTACTGCACTCAGCGCGGTAGCACATGGTACACCGTACTGCACTCAGCGTGGTAGCACATGGTACACCGTACTGCACTCAGCATGGTAGCACATGGTACACCGTACTGCACTCCGCGTGGTAGCACATGGTACACCGTACTGCACTCAGCGTGGTAGCACATGGTACACCGTACTGCACTCAGCGCGGTAGCACATGGTACACCGTACTGCACTCAGCGCGGTAGCACATGGTACACCGTACTGCACTCAGCGTGGTAGCACATGGTACACCGTACTGCACTCAGCGTGGTAGCACATGGTACACCGTACTGCACTCAGCGTGGTAGCACATGGTACACCGTACTGCACTCAGCGTGGTAGCACATGGTACACCGTACTGCACTCAGCGTGGTAGCACATGGTACACCGTACTGCACTCAGCGTGGTAGCACATGGTACACCGTACTGCACTCAGCGTGGAAGCACATGGTACACCGTACTGCACTCAGCGTGGTAGCACATGGTACACCGTACTGCACTCAGCGTGGTAGCACATGGTACACCGTACTGCACTCAGCGTGGTAGCACATGGTACACCGTACTGCACTCAGCGTGGTAGCACATGGTACACCGTACTGCACTCCGCGTGGTAGCACATGGTACACCGTACTGCACTCAGCGTGGTAGCACATGGTACACCGTACTGCACTCAGCGTGGTAGCACATGGTTCACCGTACTGCACTCAGCGTGGTAGCACATGACCCTTAGACCTCGCAACAGCCGTATTTTTGCGGTGTTTACCGCATCATTTTTAGCTACATTTCAGCTACACTGTGGCCTACGGCCACCCCTGGCTCGGCCATCCCTGCTGCTTGGGCCTCCTGCCTAGGCCGGTCCAGGTTTGGTGTCAATCGACTCAGGGGTTGCCGCAGCACGGCCCATCAAAGGTGGTCCGGTAACCACTAAACAACCACTGTTCGCATAGGACTCCAACCGATTCTCATGCGTCCATGCCTCTCCTATAAACCCTGGAAGCCCCCCCCCACACACACTGTGTGAATGTTTAGCATGTACGTGGCGGTACATCACCCCTCTCACACTGTGTGAATGTACTGCATGTACGTGGCGGTACAGCATCCCTCCCACACTGTGTGAATATACCGCAGGTATGTGGCGGTACATCACCCCTTCACCGCCCCGCACCCTGAGGACCTGGCCACTGGAGATCTGCGCAACGCACGCGCTATCGCCTATGACCTCGTGTACAATGGCGTGGAGGTTGGGGGAGGCAGCTTACGCATATACAGGTGGGGGTTAGGGTTTGGGGTTGTGAGGGTTTGGATAGGTTTGAAAATCTTTGTGGGTTGAGGTAAAGGTGGGCCCTATCGCCTATGACCTCGTGTTCAATGGAGTGGAGGTTGGGGGAGGCAGTCTGCACATATGCAGGTTGGGGTTAGGGTTTCAGTGTTTAGAGTGTGTGCTTGTGGGTCAGGGTTTAGTTTAAGGTGGGGGAGGCAGTCTGCACATATGCAGGTTGGGGTTAGGGTTTCAGTGTTTAGAGTGTGTGCTTGTGGGTCAGGGTTTAGTTTAAGGTGGGGGAGGCAGTCTGCACATATGCAGGTCAGGGTTCAGGGGTAGGAGGGTTATTGAAAATCCATGTGGGTTTAGGGTTTAGGCGGTTAGAATGTGTGCATGTGGGTTAGGTTTTAGGTGGTTAGATTGTGTGCATGTGGGTTAGGGTTTAGGTGGGCGCTATTGCCTGTGACCTGGTAACATAATGGAATTTGGGGGAGGCAGCTTGCGCATATACAGGTCGGGGTTTAGGGGTATATGAGGGTTTGAGAGTCTTCGTGGGTTAAGGGTCAGGGTTTCTGTCGACTTTTCATGTTGACTGTTGTCTATTTTGGAGGGAGGGGGGGCCCCTTTGCCCAAAGGCCCTCTCTGTTCTGACTGCTCCTTGTTCTGACTGCTCCTTGTTCTGACTGCTCCTTGTTCTGACTGCTCCTTGTTCTGACTGTTTTTTACAGTAGTTTGACAGGTTAATTGAACTGCCTTTCATTCTGACTGCTCATTCCCACCAACTTTGTATAAATGCATAAATACCTGTGAATACATGAATACGAATAAATAGATAACACAGGTAAATAAATCGATACCGGTAAATAAATTAATACCGGTAAATAAACTAATACCGGTAAATAAATCAATACCGGTAAATAAATCGATACCGGTAAATAAATCGATACCGGTAAATAAATCGATACCGGTAAATAAATCGATACCGGTAAATAAATCGATACCGGTAAATAAATCAATACCGGTAAATAAATCTATACCGGTAAATAAATCGATACCGGTAAATAAATCAATACCGGTAAATAAATCAATACCGGTAAATAAATCAATACCGGTAAATAAATCTATACCGGTAAATAAATCGATACCGGTAAATAAATCAATACCGGTAAATAAATCAATACCGGTAAATAAATCTATACCGGTAAATAAATCTATACCGGTAAATAAATACACCCTTGGGCGTGGATTAAAGAAGCCACCCGTTCGGCCGGGGCACTAGGTGGGCTGCCAATTTTGTATTATGATTTCCTTTAATGCTGACTGCTGTTTATTTTTCCGCATATATTACTTTATTACATTGAAATAACTGTATTACATTTATTTTCCCTGCACAGGGGTGACATCCAGGCCAAGGTGTTTGGTTTAACTTAATTACATTATTACTGTTATATCCATGTAATACAGTTAAATCCAACTTTATTATTTTGATTTAACTGTATTACATGGATATAACTTAATTATATTTGTTTGGCCCGCACAGGCGCGACATCCCTGGAGGCCAAGGTGTTTGAGCTGATCTAAACTTGACCACCGGCTAAAATAATTCCAGACCTAATATTAATTCTTCGTTGTCCGGTAATTGATTTGATTGATTTGATTGATTGATGAGTTTACATTTATTTATTTATCTATTTGTACATCAGCTCCAAGTGGGCGATGGGGTGATGAACCCCTTCACCACTGGCGGAGAGACTTCCAACTGCATTCCAACTGTATTCCAACTGTATTCCAACTGTATTCCAACTGTATTCCAACTGTATTCCAACTGTATTCCAACTGTATTCCAACTGTATTCCAGTTGTATTCATATTTGATTCACACTTACTTCTATCGTAATCGAAGTTTGTGATATCACGTAATTACTTTTGATTTGTTTCTGCAGGTACATCAGCTCCAAAAGGGGGGTCGGGTGATGAGCCCCTTTATTACTGGCTGAGAGACTTTCCATCAATTGTCATTTAATTGCATTTAATTGAAACAACTTAATTGTATTTGTTTTATTTATGCAAGTAATTCCCAAGTGATTGATGCAATTTGTTTACTTTTGATTTGTTTCTGCAGTACATCAGCTTCAAGTGGGGGATCGGGTGATGAGCCCCTTCACCACTGGTGGAGAGACTTTCCATTCAATTTCACGGCATTGATTTAATTGATTTAACTTTATGAAATTTGTTGTATTACACAGGCGCGACATCCAGGCCAAGGTGTTTGAGCTGATCGGACTCTCACCTGAGGAGGCACAGGTGAGGGTGTAGTATAGGGTTAAGGACCCTTAGCCCTAAACCCTAAACCACAAACCATAATCCCAAAGCTAGACCCTTGGCCATGGTCTTCTTTAGAAAAGAGAAGTAGAGGGGATGGGAGACAAATCAGGGACTGGAGGTTGATCTTGAGCTGATCGGACTTTCGCAGGAGGAGGCGCAGGTGAGGCACAGTTTTTTTAATTTTATTAGCACGGTATATAATACTTTATGTCTGAAAAAGGCGCATTTATGCATTATAATTATAATAATAATTATTATTATTAATAATATTATCATTATTAGTATTCCTTATCGGGAACGGGAGAGAATGCTGAGCCTTGCAGGTCCTAGGGGCGGAGTGGGTGGAGGTAAGGATCCAAAGCTCAGCCCGTGGCCCTGGTCCTTGGTGTGAACGGAGACAAAGGAGGTAAATGAAAGGAAATAAACCCTGGACCCTTAAACCCTGGACCCTTAAACCCTGGACCCTCGACCCTTAACCCGGTGAACTGTATAAAAAAATATGGTTATTTAGGGGCTGAGGTTTGTCCCTAAGCAGACCTGGATTTCACCCGAGGGGGCCCTGGTGAGGAAAAGGCAAAGCTAACAGTGTTATTTTTTCCGGCCACGAGCACACCTTTGGCAGGCCGCCTAGCGGCGGCCAACAGCCCGGTTGGGACCAGACCAGGACCTCGGGGTCTTTAAGAGAGAACTCAGAATAAAGTCTCAATGGTGTTCCTCCATATTATTGGCATACCGGCAGGGAAGGGACGCCGGGCCCGGCGCCGGGAGAAATGGGCCGAAGGCCCATTTCAGCCGGAGCCAGCGAACCCCCTTCCGGCAAACCCTCTCAACGGTGCCCCTCCATATTAATGGCATACCAGGCCTATGACGGGTGGCTCAAAGCAGGGCATCGCTGACCGCAAGTAGGGGATGCGGCCAGAGGCCGGAGAGGCTGATATGTAGCTGAGTCACGAAAAAAAGAACGCCGAGAGCTTTACCCCTCCACCCCTCCACCCCTCTACCCCTCCACCCCTCCACCCCTCCACCCCTCCACCCCTCCACCCTTTCCTCTCCAATTGGATCGCTCCCCTCTACCCCTCCACCCTTTCCTCCTACCTAACATTCATTTGATCCCACCATCTGAACCCCTCAGCCCCGCGACCAGGCCAGGTTTGGCTACTTGCTCGACTGCCTTGAATTGTGCGCTCCGCCCTCTGACCCGCCCCCCTACTCCCCCTGTTCCCCCCTCATTCCCCACACCCTGCTACCAGGCCACCACCCCACACCCTTGCTCGGCTGCAGTGAATGTGGATCTGGCGGCCCTGGCCCTCTTCTCTCCCCATCAGGCCCTCTCCTCTCCACACCTTAACCCGCCCTTGCACCCCCCCACATCCTTTCTCCCTACACCATCCTTTCTCCACACTTTAACCTGCTCCCCACCCCTTCATCCCCTCGCCCCACACCTTGTAACCAGGCCAAGTTTGGCTACTTGCTGGACTGCTTTGAATTTGGAGCGCCGCCTCACGGCGGTATGGCGCTAGGTCTGGATCGACTGGCCATGCTCCTGGCTGGAGCGCCTTCCATTCGAGACGTGATTGCCTTCCCAAAGACAGCGGCGGCGCAGTGCGCACTGACGGGTAAGAGGGGGGCGGGAGTTACTGCAGTTTAACTGCCAACCGAAAACCGATGGACCCTGAATTGCGACCAACTGGCCTTGCCCCTGGCTGGAGCGCCTTCCATTCGAGACGTGATTGCTTTCCCAAAGACAGCGGCGGCGCAGTGGGGGGCGGGAAGTTTCGAAAAACGATTGACCCTGGATTTTGTCAACTGGCCATCCTCCTAGCTGGGGCGCCGTCCATGTGGCTGCATCCAGCTGTTCGGCTGGTACGAGAATGGGGAGTTGAGAAAAAATAGAGACAGAAGAAAAGGGTTTTTTTTTTTTTGTATTGTTGCAACCTGGGGCAACATTTTTCAGAAGAGTAGCATTCCTCGGAAGAGTAACATTCCTCAGAAGAGTAGCGTTCCGTCATTTTTGTGTGACCTGTCGCACCTCCGCAGCGCCAGACTGGCTGTGCAGCCATTGTTCGTGTTATCATGACGGTTGCAACATTCTGCTTGGGTGCAACACCTGGTTCAACATTCCGCCCTGGCTGTCCAGCTGCTGGTCGTCTGATTATGACGGTTGCAACATTCTGATCTGACTTGACTGCGATAAAACTGGACTTTGAGAAAGCCTGTCATCTGGAAGTGTGATGAAAACAAGTTTTCTCTGAATCCTTACAAGATTAACTGGTCCCTTTTCTGTCCACTCTGTTGCAGGCGCACCCGCCACTGTCGATTTTACGGTAACGGTGCGGATGTGGCTTCGGCCCCGAGCTGCGTTGTTCCCTCAACCCGCACGCCCCTAGGGGGGCGTAGTTTTCCTTCTTTCTTGCAGGCGCACCCTCCACTGTCGAACCCCCACAGGGGGATGTGCCACCGGACCTCCATGGCGCACCCCCTGCCCCCCCGTCTAAATCCTTACAAGATTAACTGGTCCCTTTGTCGTCCACTGTGTTGCAGGCGCACCCTCCACTGTCGAGGACAAGCAGCTCCACTGTCGAACCCCCACCGGCGGGGGGTGGCCCCTGGACCCCATGGCGGGGGGGCTCGGGCGCCCCCCCTGTCCCCCCAAATATGTTTTGGGAATTAACAAAGGGAATATTAACAAAGGGAATATTAACTTGTCCCTTTGTTGTTCATCGTGTTGCAGGTGCACCCTCCACTATCGAATCCCCACCGGGGGATGTGCCCCCCGGACCCCCATCGCGCCACCCCTGCCCCCCCCCGTCTGAATCCTTTAAGGGATAACTTGTCCCTTTTTTGCCCACTGTGTTGCAGGCGCACCCTCCACTGTCGAGGACAAGCAGCTCACAGAGTTGGGAGTGCGCAACATCGAGACTGTGGCGCCAGCAGCAGCAGTGGCAGCAGCAGCAGTGGCAGCAGCGGCAGCGGCAGCAGTGGCAGAGCTTGCTGCTGCAGTCTCGACGTAGAGGATTATGTGTTTAGGGTTATGTGTTTGTATGTTGTGTTTTGAGGAGTTGGGAGTGAGATACATCGTGGCACCAGCACTCAGCACCAGCGGCAGCAGCATGTTATAATCTCGGTGTAGAATGTATGCGGTTGTATCGTGTACTTTGAGGAAAAGGGATTGAGCAGCGTTGCGACCACGGCACCAGCAGCACCAGCAGAAGCGGCAGAGCTTCTACAATCTCGGCGTAGAATGCTTTGATATCGTGGATTTTGAGGAAATGAGGGCGCTGAACATCGTGAGCAGTGAAGGCAGAACCAGCAGATTTCTCTGCATAGGGGTTTGGGGTGTGTGTTTTGAGGAGTTGGGAGTGAGGAATTTTAGTGAGCGTGGCAGCAGCACTCAGCACCAGCGGCAGCAGCACCAGCACCAGCAGAGCCTGTTACAGTTGCGGTGTAGAATGCGGTTGTATCGTGACCGTGGCAACAGCAGCAGCGGCAGGGCCTGCTACATACCCGTTTTATAATGCGGATATATAATGTGTAGAATGGTGCATACCCGCTGCTGCCGATCTATCGATTTATGGAATATATAAAGATTTATGGAATATATTTCAGATTTCATATATTGAGGAAATCAATGACGTAACACCTCAGGGCCCTGCTCAAATGAGGCTCGGCCGCGTGGGCGCCTAACTAAAGAGTTGGGAGGAAATTAGTTGAGGAAATGGGATTGAGCAACATCGTGACCGTGGCACCCGCAGCGGCGGCAGAGCCTGCTGCAATCTCGACGTAGAATGCATGCTGATGTCGTGTTTTGAGGATTTGGGATTGGGCAACATCGTGGTTGTGGCGCCAGCAGCACCAGCAGAAGCGGCAGAGCCTACTACAGACTCGGTGCAGAATGCGGTTGTATCATGTATTTTAAGGAAAAGGGATTGAGCAGCGTTGCGACCACGGCACCGGCAGCAACGGTAGAGCCTGCCACAGTCTTGGTGCAGAATGCGGTTGTATCATGTATTTTGAGGAAAAGGGATTGAGCAGCGTTGCGACCACGGCACCAGCAGCACCAGCAGAAGCGGCAGAGCCTACTACAGTCTCGGTGCAGAATGCGGTTGTGTCATGTATTTTGAGGAAAAGGGAGTGAGCAACATCGCGAGCAGTGAAGGCAGAACCAGCAGCTTTATCTGCAAAGGGTTTGAGCGGGGTGTGTTTTGGAGAAATGAAAGTTAATGCCCTTACACCTCTGGGCCCTGCTCAAAGGCTCGGCCGCGTGGGCGCCTAGAAGAAATGGGGGTGAGCAACATTCTGGCCACGGCACCAGCAGAAGCAGCACATGTCTGTGCGTAGGTCAATAACGTTACACCTCTGGGCCCTGCTCAGAATGGCTCGGCCGTGAGGAACATAAAGTGAAGGGACAGACAAAGGCTGGAAAATAGAGACAAGGGAAGTTCCAACCTCTGATAACGTCTGAGCCGCAACGACATATATCACGTCTGCCACAAAGCCAGGTCATCCCACCCAAGCCTGCCCCTGTATAACTCAAGGGAGTCTCCAGCACCATTCGGAGGACCTGCCCATCCCCGCTCCATAAGTTGATCCTGCACGCTGGGCATTGACATCATGCATGCAACGCGTCCTCCGCATGCTCGCCATCTTCCCTAGTCCAACATCGCTGGCAGCACGGCCTGTCACGCTGCTGACCGCTGCGCCGTTCTTTAGTGTCAGCCGTGCTGACGGCGCCAAGCCGCAGCCTGAAGTTCGTGCGCACTCAAGCACACTACCTTCGGCTGGTGCGGCCCCTGGCCTGCGCCAGCACGGCACCCGCCGCAGACTAGAACCATGTGCGGTAGGCAGCCGCAGGCCTGTGTTCAGTGGCAGGATCTTTGGGGTCCAATCCGTCAATCGACCCAC
The DNA here is from genome assembly GCA_037349105.1 of Limnomonas spitsbergensis. Lineage (NCBI taxonomy): Eukaryota > Viridiplantae > Chlorophyta > Chlorophyceae > Chlamydomonadales > Limnomonas > Limnomonas spitsbergensis. The sequence continues at coordinate 213,501 of JAYJMM010000055.1, forward strand.
TCGTATGCTGCATCAACTAGCACTAGCACCTCTGTGACAGGTAGAGGCAGTATGCCAGTCGTTGTCTGACGCAGGCGGCTGATCCCAGCTGTAGCACTAGCAAGGCACCTAGCAAGGCACCTAGCAAGGCACTGCACCTATTGCGCCCTCCGGTGCACTGCCAGACAGCGAGCTGCCATGGCTGCTACCATGAGTGGGCTGTCTTGCTGTGCTGTAGGTGCTACCGCTGCGTTATAGAAGCGGAGTACGTGCTGCCATCAACTCGCTGTAACAGTTGGATCTGCAGCTCCCTCATACGATACCCAGCGGGCGGCGGATGCATGTAGCCCCCTACCTCGCGCAGGGGCTGAAGCAAGCTTGACTGCATCTTGCTCTTGAGGCAGTGCCGTGGCCTGAGCTGGCCGATGGCCCATACCACATCACCGTAATGGCCGCAGACACAACATGGACAGACGCCAACCGGATGCAGCTAGGTACTGTAGAGGGTGGGCCTATGCGATCACCATGAGGCTTGCATCCCACGCTTGTTTGCTCAAGGCAAGGAATACGGGCTCTGTGACAACTTCGACCAACAGAGCTGTCCTGAGCTGTCACGACTCATACCAACAAAGTACATCACTGTGCTGTATAAACTTACACCGCGGAAGTACATCATGGTACTGCAACAACTACACGCGACAAAGGACATAACTGTACCGCACAAACGTAGACCGATGAAGTACAACGCGGCACTGCAACTACTACACGCAACCAAGTACATAACTGTACCGTATAAACGTAGACCGATGAGGTACAACATGGTGATGCAACACCTACACGCAACAAAGTACCTAACGGTACTGTTAAAACTTAGACTGATGAAGTACAACATGGTCGTGCAACAACTACACGCAACACAGTACAGTGCTACGCAGTGACACCTCCATCAGCGGTTCTGCAAGAAGAGTTCTCAAATTTGGTGAATTTGGTGAAGTCAGACTGTGCCATTGTGCCGTAATTCAGAAATCGTGTAAACTTAATTACGGTTCCTTCCAGATAAAAATGTAGCTAAATTTGCCTTGAAATTGCAGCGTCTGAAAGTCAGCTACATAATTCAGCCACCATAAGGACCGAAATGGGAACAGCACTGGTAAGCACATTGGGGGAGCGCTCCAACCACAAAGTGTGGCAGTAAAGTGTGGCAGTAAGATCACCTGCCCAAGTTAAGTCAAGTGTGGCAGATACTTGAAAGCCAACCCCAGAACATGCCACTCAAAAGCGACCAAAGCAGCTGCTAAGAAGCTTCCCAATGGCAGCTGCCCGAAAGCTTCCAGGCCCACATCTCCTCTCAGCAGCTAGCAGCAGACCGCCGACCCGCGGCAGCCCTCGCCTCCAGCCTGCCTCAAAGTTAAAATGGTGCATACCTGCTGGGCCCTGCTTAATGCTCGGCTGCGTGGGGCTGGTGGGGAATGACTAGGCTCAATTCCAGCTACCATTCACAGCTAGGGCCATGTTTGCACCATGTCATCCTCCTTAGCCTCAGCGTTTGGGCGCCCATGGGGCCACAGGGGCTAACCAGGCCTGGAAAGCAGCCGCCACAATCCCTAAAAGGGAGGTTGCCGTGAACTTCGGACGCGGAAGTGTGGAAATGGTATCCTCTGCAGGCAGCTGCTGTGGCAGGAGTGTGGAATCAAATGTATTTTCCGGTGGCGATGACGGCGTGGCAGAGGCGGCCTCTGCAGGCGGCTGCGGCTGCGACTGCGGCAGCGGCTGCGGCTGTGGCTGCAGCTGCGGCAGAAGTGTGGAAAATGAAGTGTTTCCTGTGTGCGACGGTGTGGGACAGTCAGCGTCTGCTGACGACGACGATGGAACCACGGCTGCTGACAGCTGCGGCAACGGTACGGTGGTCTCATAGGGTTTCCCCAACAATGGTGTGGTGGATGCCGTTGCAGCTGGTGGCGTTTGGGGCAGTGGAAATGCAGCTGGAGATGATGGAGGTGGAGGGGAGGCAGATGCAGCTGCTAGACGTGGAGGCTGAAAGGACGAGGCTGGAAGTGCAGAGGCAGGAGCAGGGGCATGGGCATGGGCAGGGGTAGTGGCAGATACATGACTGAGAGAAAAAGTGGCTTCAGTGGTAGAGGCAGCAGCAGGAGCAGGCGCAGCAGCAGCAACAGGAGCAGCAGCAGTAGTAGGCGTAGCAGCTGTTGTGGCCGCCATCGCCGCTGCAGCAATAGTTGTAGTCGCCGCAGTAGTAGTGGCCGCCGCCGCCGCAGTAGTAGTGGCCGCCGCCGCCGCAGCTGCAATGGCTGAGGCGACGAAAGGGTTGGGACATCCATTCCCATCGCGGGCCGCAGCCGCCTCCTTCGAGCTGATTGACACGCGGACAGTTCCTTCCCCCACTCCTCCTCCGCCTCCCACTCTGCTTGCTCCTCCCGCATTAGCGGCGTTGGACAAGTCGCGGGCATATCCTTCACCTGGTGCTCCGCCTCCCCCTCTGCTTGCTCCTTCCGCATCACCAGCGGCGGCAGACACGTCGCGGTTGACTCTTGCAAGCTGGGCAGCCGCCATAGCCGCAGCCGCTGACCTGGCAGCAGTTCAGGGTTTGGGAGAGGGCTAAGGGCTCACATTTATAATCAGGATTTAGGATGCGTGGCGTAACCCTAAACCCTAAATCAGGGTTTAGTAATCGTGGGTCAACCCTATACCCTATACCCTATACCCGAAACCAAGGTTAAGTATGTGTGGGGTAGACCAGGTTCATGGACGCAAGGTTGAATACCGGTTCAGGCCTTGGCAATTAACAGTCCCAGGCTTAGGGCACTCAGGGCTTAGGGCACTCAGGGCTTAGGGCACTCAGTTCAGGGTTTAAAAGTGAAGGGTTCACAACTGAACACCTCCGTCCCACCCACACCGCTGCACCTACACAACACCGTCCCCACACTTTGTATCACACCACTTCTACCCCCCCTTACTTCCTAACCTCACACCTCCCCCCCCCCCTCCCCCCTACTTCCTACCCTCCCCCCTCCCCCCCCCCCCCCTACTTCCTACCCTCCCCCCTCCCCCCCCCCTCCCACTTCTTAGCCTCACACCTCCCCTCCCCCACCCCACTTCTACCCTTCACTCCCCTCCCTACAGCCCCCACAGTTATACCGCGCACTCCCCGTCCCTAATGTCCCCACACATCAACTGCACTCCCCGTCCCTAATGTCCCCACACATCAACTGCACTCCCCGTCCCTAATGTCCCCACACATCAACTGCACTCCCCGTCCCTAATGTCCCCACACATCAACTGCACTCCCCGTCCCTAATGTCCCCACACATCAACTGCACTCCCCGTCCCTAATGTCCCCACACATCAACTGCACTCCCCCTCACTCCTTCCCACACATCAACTGCACTCCCCCTCACTCCTTCCCACACATCGACTGCACTCCCCCTCACTCCTTCCCCCCACCCACTTCTTAATCCCACCCACCCCCCACTGTCCTCACACTTACACTGCTCCTTCCCCCCCCCCAACACTTGTATCTCTCACACCCCTCCCCCTACTTTCCCCATACCTCTACGGCTCCCCCCTCTCGCCCCCCTCACCCACCCCGCACCCACTGCCACCACGCTTCTACCGTTCACACCCCTCCCCGCAGCCCCTGAACTTCTACCGCTCACTCCCCGCCCCCACTGCCCCCACATTTCAACCCCCCTTCCCCCACTGCAGACACACGTCAACCGCCCCCCCCTCTCCCCCATTGCCCGCCCTCCCCCCCACTTCAACCGATCCCCCCCTCCCCCCCCATACCCCCATACCCCAACCGCTCACCCCCTCTTCATCCCACGCCCCCCACATTTCTACTGCCCCCCCCCCTCCCCCCTACACATCTACCGCTCCCCACCGTCCCCACACTTCAACCGCTCACCCCCACTTCTTCCCACCTGGCCGCCCTTGAGGAGGCTGCCGCCGCCGCCTCGTTCGCTCGCTCATCTAGATCCACGAACGGAAGGTACATCAAGAAGGCATCGCCTCTGGATCCAGCCTTGCTAGATCTTCCATATCCACATGTGGAACCGGATCCGTCTGCGGATCCGCTTGGATCTAGATCCGGATCCGGATCTCGAGGCATACGGTAGAAGGCAGGCACGTGGGCAGCTACGCGGAAGCCGGCGCGGAGGTAAAGCCGCCTAGCTGACGCATTGCTGGTCAAGACGTGCAGGAAGGCAACACGGGCCCTGCTTATCCAGGGGTGCAAGGGCAAGGCGTCTTTTATTGTCATTGAGTTCAGAGGATGGAAAATCTGGAACACTGGAAGTAAGGCAAGGGACAGTGGGTTCTGTGACACGCAGGGGTTGCGGGCTTAGGGTTGAAGGTCAATGCAGGGTCGAGGGTTGAGGGTCAATGCAGGGTCGAGGGTTGAGGGCTACGTGCAGGAAGGCAACACGGGCCAGGTTTATGCAGGGGTTGAAGGGTTTAAGGGCAGGACATCTTTTTTTGTCCGAGTTGAGAGCATGAAGACATTTCATGTTTAAGGGTTTAGTGCAGGTAAGCGATGTCCGGCCGACTAGCTGACGCGTTGCTGGTCAAGGCGTGCAGGAAGGCGACATGAGCCCTGTATATGCATGGGTGCAGGAGCGCATGGGCAGGGCGTCTTTTAAACCCTAAACCCTAAACCCTTTCTTGTCGGAGTTGAAGGGATGTAAATCCTGTATATGCAGGGGCTGAAGGGTGCATGGGTAGGGCGTCTTTTATTGTCCAAGTTGAAGGGATGGAAATCCTGTATATGCAGGGGCTGAAGGGTGCATGGGTAGGGTGTCTTTTATTGTCCAAGTTGAAGGGATGTAAATCCTGTATATGCAGGGGCTGAAGGGTGCATGGGTAGGGCGTCTTTTATTGTCCAAGTTGAAGGGATGGAAATCCTGTCTATGCAGGGGCTGAAGGGTGCATGGGTAGGGCGTCTTTTATTGTCCGAGTTGAAGGGATGGAAATCCTGTCTATGCAGGGGCTGATGGGTGCATGGGTAGGGCGTCTTTTATTGTCCAAGTTGAAGGGATGGAAATCCTGTCTATGCAGGGGCTGAAGGGTGCATGGGTAGGGCGTCTTTTATTGTCCGAGTTGAAGGGATGGAAATCCTGTCTATGCAGGGGCTGATGGGTGCATGGGTAGGGCGTCTTTTATTGTCCAAGTTGAAGGGATGGAAATCCTGTCTATGCAGGGACTGAAGGGTGCATGGGTAGGGCGTCTTTTATTGTCCGAGTTGAAGGGATGGAAATCCTGTATATGCAGGGGCTGAAGGGTGAAGGGTAGGGCGTCTTTTATTGTCCAAGTTGCAGGCTTGGAGGCATTTCATTTGTAAGGGTGAAGTGCAGGAAAGCGATGTCCGGCCGCTTAGCTGACGCGTTGCTGGTCAAGAGGTGCATTTTATTTTCTTCTTGGCCCTGTGCCTTCTCTGTTTGTCCAGCCCATGTGTGCCTCCTAGTTGCATACTGTTTGAACCTTCTTTGATGACCTACTTGAACCCTGAATCTTTAAACCTGCACCTGCTTAGCTGCTGACGTCTACCTCCCAATCTGGCCAACCACCTTTACCCTGGCTACACCCCACTGGACTGACCCTTTAAACCCTATGTCATCAGCCACTTAAACCCGCATCCTGCCTAGCTGGAACCTCAACCTCATGACGTGTACCTCCCAGTTTGAGTGACCGCCGAGACCCTAGCTACACCCTGCACCACCAAAACCCCAGCTGCTACTCAAACCCACTGAAACCTAGCTATTGAACAATTCACCAACACCCTAACCACCAGACGAATCACGTGAACCCTAATCATCACACATATTACCTAAACCCTAACTACCGTGTCAGACTAATCACCAAAACCCTAACTGCTTCCTGAATCACGGAACTACCGCATGCTGACCTGGATAACCGGGCCGAGTTGATGACCTGTTGCAACATGAGCCACGCAATGCCCTGCTCGCGGTACGGTTCCAGTACACCCTGCAGGCAGTACACATGTGGCCAGAAGTACATATATCCAGAAGTACACAAGTGGGGCGACCAGTGATTTCACGGAGTGACACGACAGCATCCGCCACCTCACCCTCTCTCTCTCTTCCCTCTCCGCTCTCGTCCCTAACTAAATAAAGTAAGAAAGCTAAGCCCCGTGGGAGGCGTGAGAGTTCAGGAAACAGCGCAGCCTGGGCCAAAGCCACATCCGCGCCGTTACCGTCTCTCGTCCCTAAACCCTAAATGACACATTGGTTGACAATCCTCCTCCATCGAACCCCATGGGGGCCAGACTGTCCAGCCCGGCCGCCAAGGCCGCCAAGCAGGAACATACACCACCTCCTCATCCCTCTCTCCATCTATCCTCACCAATTATAGCACATTGTTTGACATCCCCCCCCCCCTATCAAATTGCATTCGGGCCAGCCAGTCCAGCCCAGCCGCTAAGGCGCGGGCTGGCACCCCCCCCCCCCCCCCCCCCCTCTCCCCTTTCCTTCTCCCTCCTCTCTCCCCCCACCCCCCCTCTCCCCATCCTACCCCTTCTTCCCCCCCCTCCCCCCCTCCCTCTACCCTCCCCCCCCCCCTCCTCTCTCCCCCCCTCCCTCTCACCATTAGCAGGACGTTGACTGACAGGCTTCCCCCATCGAACCCCATGGGGGCCAGAGAGTCAAGCCCAGCCGCCAAGGCTGGCATGCCGCCCCTTAGGAAGCCTCCGGAAGCTCTTAAATCTAGATCTAGATCTAGATGCATGTTCTCCTGGTCGTAGCTTCCAGATCCCAAGGACCCGAGTGCAGGGTCGCCGAACACCTCCAGATCCGCCAGGCACGTGATGGCGAATCCAACCAGAAGCTCCACACCTAAAAGTGTGAAGGTTTGAAATCAGCATTTTAGGCAGGCCCGGTCAGGGTCTCCAAACACCTCAACATCCGCCAGGCACGTGATGGCGAATCCAACCAGAAGCTCTACACCTACAAGTGTGGATGTTTGAAATCAGCATTTTAGGCAGGCCCGGTCAGGTCCGCACAAACAACTTCAGGTTCGCCAGGCTCGAGATGGCGAATCCAACCAGGAACTCCACACCTGCAAAGTGTGGACGTTTGAAAACAGCATTTTAGGCAGGCCCGGTCAGGGTGGCATAATATCTCCGGATCCAACAGCCACGTGATGGCCAAACCAACTAAGGCGAATCCAACCAGAAGCTCCACACCAAAAGTGCAGAGGTTATGAAAACAGCGTTTCAAAGATGCGCAGTGCACGGTCGCAGGCCATAATAATTGACAAATGACGCGGGACGAAGACGTACCGCCATCGCTTGATGATGCCCGTACCGCAGGTGTACTGTCGTCGCCGGAGGTCCACGACTGTACCGCCGCCAGTGACATGTACCTTTAGGATTGGGGAGTAAGCGGTACAGTTGGGTTTGTGGCTTGCAAAGAAGTGCGACTGACATTATGCCGTCACTCTTTCTCATAATTCGCCGTCACTCTTTCTCTGATTCATTTCCCCGCAAACAGAATTTTTCCGTCATCGTCGCAGCGTTTAAGAATCCACCTGAAAGCGTTGATATAGAGACGCCTGAGTTGGACGAAACAAAGGGACGTTTAAGAAATGTTTATTGGAAAAAAACAGAACCAGAAGTCCTGGATCAAAAAAGAAAGACGTTAAGTATATCCGCACCATTCAAGTGGGTCATGACAGCATGCTGGGCTTCAGCCTAATTGTCCGCAACCTGGAGGACAGGGTAAATAACCACCAACATAACTGTTGCCGTCATCATGCCGTCCTAACTAAGCCCCTTCAGGATTTCCCAAAGCCTCTCAGAGGAGAGAGAAGTGGTGCCCAGACTCCTGTCCAAACATGCCTTAGTAGGGTGCATCGTTCTCTCCTCCTTACCCAGCCTCGCCCTACCTATCAGATGAGAAAACGACGTCCAACATGTCCTTACTAGACAGCCGACCCTAAACCCTACACCCTAGCTGTCTGATGAGGGAACGACGTCCAAGGTGTCTCCCTAGCCAAGGTGTGTTCACTAGCTTAGTCAAAGATTTTGAATACATGCAAGGCCAAGTTGCACAGGGATACATGATTGAATACAAAATGGCATCACTGTGGTCCTGGCTGTGCATGGTAGCTCCCCACCTGTCTGATGAGAACACGACGTGCAAGGTGTGTTCACTAGCCGGGTCAAAGATTTTGGATACATGCAAGACCAAGTTGCACAGGGATACATGATTGAATACAAAATGGCATCACTGTGGTCCTGGCTGTGCATGGTAGCTCCCCACCTGTCTGATGAGAACACGACGTGCAAGGTGTGTTCACTAGCCGGGTCAAAGATTTTGGATACATGCAAGACCAAGTTGCACAGGGATACATGATTGAATACAAAATGGCATCACTGTGGTCCTGGCTGTGCATGGTAGCTCCCCACCTGACTGATGAGAACACGACTTCCAAGATGGCTCCCTAGCCGGGCTGATCCTAAACCCTAAACCCTACCTGTCAGATGAGAACACGACGTCCAAGGTGTCTCCCTAGCCAGGTTGATCCTCATCCCCTTGAACAACAAGCCTTATCCACCTGTCCTGGTAACGGTGCAGAGGTGGCTTCGGCCATGAGCTGCGCTGTTCCCTTCACCCGCCAGCCCCTAGGGGGGCTTAGTTTTCTTTCCTGCCTACCTGTCTGATGAGAACACGACGTCCAAGGTGTCCTCACTAGATGGGTCAAAGCCGAACAATGAGCGATGGTTGGCCTGGGGAACAGGAGGGAGCAGGGAGCAGTTTTTTTCGCAGTTGTTTGCAGTTTTTTTTCCTGTTTGTTTTTGCAGTTTATGTTTGGCTCCGAATCCCCCATGGGAATGCCGCCCCGAACAATGAGCGATGGTTGGCCTGGGGAACAGGAGGGAGGTATCAACAGTTTTTATTTTGCTCCAGGTCCACCTTCACCTTCGCAGGAGTGACATATAGCATCGGTATTCCAAATGCAATCCGCTTTTACTTTCCGCTTCCTCATCTGGATTTTGAGCAGCGTTCCTTTTGGGGGCCACAAGGCCATCATTGCCGGGCCCAAGGTTAACCAGTGCGACCGATTGGTTCCAAATCCTGTACTGTTTACCGTATCGTATCGCACTGTTTGGCAGTATCGTACCATGTTAAAACACCGTGTCGGCCATATTCTTACATGTCCGGCCATTTCTTACCTGTCCGGCCATTTCTTACCTGTCCGGCCATTTCTTACCTGTCCGGCCATTTCTTGCCTGTTTGGCCATATTCTTACCTGTCCGGCCATTTCTTACCTGTCCGGCCATTTCTTACCTGTCCGGCCATTTCTTGCCTGTCCGGCCATATTCTTACCTGTCCGGCCATTTCTTGCCTGTTTGGCCATATTCTTACATGTCCGGCCATTTCTTGCCTGTTTGGCCATATTCTTACCTGTCCGGCCATTTCTTACCTGTCCGGCCATTTCTTGCCTGTTTGGCCATATTCTTACCTGTCCGGCCATTTCTTACCTGTCCGGCCATTTCTTGCCTGTCCGGCCATTTTGGCCGTACTGTATCCGTACTGTACCATATCCGTATCGTTTAACAGCACTTTCCTCTGCCCAGAAAACGCGAACTGAATAAGAGACGAGCATGGTTGCATGGCTGCATGGTTGCATGGTTGCATTGCTGCATGGTTGCATGGTTGCATGGTTGCATGGTTGCATGGTTGCATGGCTGCATGGTTGCATGGCTGCATGGTTGCATGGCTGCATTGCTGCATGGTTGCATGGTTGCATGGCTGCACGGTTGCATGGCTGCATGGCTGCATGGTTGCATGGTTGCATGGTTGCATGGCTGCATGGTTGCATGGTTGCATGGCTGTATGGTTGCATGGTTGCATGGCTGCATGGTTGCATGGCTGCATGGCTGTATGGTTGCATGGCTGCATGGTTGCATGGCTGCATGGTTGCATGGTTGCATGGCTGCATGGTTGCATGGCTGCATGTGAGGTTATGTTGTGACAGTGTTGCAGAGGTCGCTTGCTGGACCAAATTCGTACCAGTTTCTATTTCCCGTGACTCAGCTACATATCAGCTACAAACCGGCTCCCCGCCAGAGGCCCTAGGTATGGCCAGCCATGCTGCTTGTGTCGCCGGCCGTAGGCCGATCCAGGTTTCGTCCCAATCGGACCTCGGACGGCCGCGGGGCGGCTGCTGATGGTGGCCTATCAGCCTAAAAAGAAAACACCGGTTGGTGCGTGTGACCCCCCTTCAGAGCTCCTCGCCTGGCCAGGCTGCAGGGTTGGAAACATTGGAAATTACCAGTTCCTAGGATCTCGGCATTGCTTCTCTCAGTGGGAACCGGACCACCGTTGCTGGGCCGCCCCGCGGTCACCCACCAAACCTGGACCGGCCTCCTGCCGATGGCCCAAGCAGCAGGGCTGGCCGCACCAGGGCCTTGTGGCCGGGGGCCACAGTGTAGCTGAACTGTAGCTGAACTGTAGCTGATAGTAGAATACCACTCATTAAGAAACAGCGGATCTGGGCTGACACCAACCGGAAGGCTTGTTGAGAGCATGATATAAATAAAACAATGGAAAGAGGGAAAGGAGTTCAAGCCGGACAAGAATGCAGGGTGGGCCTCCCGCACCGCAAATCACCCAGTTGCACAGCATCCACACTTTATAACTGTTTTCCTGCTTCACCGGAAGACCTTCTAGCCTTTCCCCTTAGGGGTACAGTAAACGCTCATTACATCCCTCCCAGGCTGCGGCAGTTCCTGTCTCTTGTTTTCTCTTTCCATGGGTCTGGACAAGTACTTACATGGGATAGATGCATGACACACTATGGGTAACCCTGCTCTTTGCCTCCGCAGAGAGATTAAATGTTGTTTCGCCGTCGCGCCCGATAATGAATAACCCAACTCACTCGGAAAACAGCACTTTTGGAACGTCAAACAAATGTCTCAAGTGAAGCGTGCTGTAAACTTTATTTCATGCTCATTCGCGGAGGCAAAACAAGTCTACGGTGTAGCAGGCTTCATGCGCACCCTGCATGCATGGCACAATACCATGGTAGTACAATCCGGCTGAACCTGTGCCGTATCGTGCCGTATCATGGCATTTTGGTTGTACGACAAGGCTGAACCTGTGCCGTATCGTGCCGTATCGTGGCACTTTGCTTGTACAACAAGGCTGAACCTGTGCCGTATTGCGCCATAACATGCTGTACCGTGCTACCATGCCTCTAGCCTTTCCCGGGTTGTAATGAGCTTCATGCACACATGCATGCATGGCATAATGCATGGCTCCTATGGTGCAGATCATCATGGAATGACTGCATGACATGGCATGGCATGCCATGCCATGCATGGCGTCAACATCGACCTGCTTCACCGGAAGACCTTCTAGCCTTTCCCCTTAGGGGTACAGTAAACGCTCATTACATCCCTCCCAGGCTGCGGCAGTTCCTGTCTCTTGTTTTCTCTTTCCATGGGTCTGGACAAGTACTTACATGGGATAGATGCATGACACACTATGGGTAACCCTGCTCTTTGCCTCCGCAGAGAGATTAAATGTTGTTTCGCCGTCGCGCCCGATAATGAATAACCCAACTCACTCGGAAAACAGCACTTTTGGAACGTCAAACAAATGTCTCAAGTGAAGCGTGCTGTAAACTTTATTTCATGCTCATTCGCGGAGGCAAAACAAGTCTACGGTGTAGCAGGCTTCATGCGCACCCTGCATGCATGGCACAATACCATGGTAGTACAATCCGGCTGAACCTGTGCCGTATCGTGCCGTATCATGGCATTTTGGTTGTACGACAAGGCTGGACCTGTGCCGTATCGTGCCGTATCGTGGCACTTTGCTTGTACAACAAGGCTGAACCTGTGCCGTATTGCGCCATAACATGCTGTACCGTGCTACCATGCCTCTAGCCTTTCCTGGGTTGTAATGAGCTTCATGCACACATGCATGCATGGCATAATGCATGGCTCCTATGGTGCAGATCATCATGGAATGACTGCATGACATGGCATGGCATGCCATGCCATGCATGGCGTCAACATCGACCTGCTTCACCGGAAGACCTTCTAGCCTTTCCCCTTAGGGGTACAGTAAACGCTCATTACATCCCTCCCAGGCTGCGGCAGTTCCTGTCTCTTGTTTTCTCTTTCCATGGGTCTGGACAAGTACTTACATGGGATAGATGCATGACACACTATGGGTAACCCTGCTCTTTGCCTCCGCAGAGAGATTAAATGTTGTTTCGCCGTCGCGCCCGATAATGAATAACCCAACTCACTCGGAAAACAGCACTTTTGGAACGTCAAACAAATGTCTCAAGTGAAGCGTGCTGTAAACTTTATTTCATGCTCATTCGCGGAGGCAAAACAAGTCTACGGTGTAGCAGGCTTCATGCGCACCCTGCATGCATGGCACAATACCATGGTAGTACAATCCGGCTGAACCTGTGCCGTATCGTGCCGTATCATGGCATTTTGGTTGTACGACAAGGCTGAACCTGTGCCGTATCGTGCCGTATCGTGGCACTTTGCTTGTACAACAAGGCTGAACCTGTGCCGTATTGCGCCATAACATGCTGTACCGTGCTACCATGCCTCTAGCCTTTCCTGGGTTGTAATGAGCTTCATGCACACATGCATGCATGGCATAATGCATGGCTCCTATGGTGCAGATCATCATGGAATGACTGCATGACATGGCATGGCATGCCATGCCATGCATGGCGTCAACATCGACCTGCTTCACCGGAAGACCTTCTAGCCTTTCCCCTTAGGGGTACAGTAAACGCTCATTACATCCCTCCCAGGCTGCGGCAGTTCCTGTCTCTTGTTTTCTCTTTCCATGGGTCTGGACAAGTACTTACATGGGATAGATGCATGACACACTATGGGTAACCCTGCTCTTTGCCTCCGCAGAGAGATTAAATGTTGTTTCGCCGTCGCGCCCGATAATGAATAACCCAACTCACTCGGAAAACAGCACTTTTGGAACGTCAAACAAATGTCTCAAGTGAAGCGTGCTGTAAACTTTATTTCATGCTCATTCGCGGAGGCAAAACAAGTCTACGGTGTAGCAGGCTTCATGCGCACCCTGCATGCATGGCACAATACCATGGTAGTACAATCCGGCTGAACCTGTGCCGTATCGTGCCGTATCATGGCATTTTGGTTGTACGACAAGGCTGAACCTGTGCCGTATCGTGCCGTATCGTGGCACTTTGCTTGTACAACAAGGCTGAACCTGTGCCGTATTGCGCCATAACATGCTGTACCGTGCTACCATGCCTCTAGCCTTTCCTGGGTTGTAATGAGCTTCATGCACACATGCATGCATGGCATAATGCATGGCTCCTATGGTGCAGATCATCATGGAATGACTGCATGACATGGCATGGCATGCCATGCCATGCATGGCGTCAACATCGACCTCTCCTTCGTTGCCATCGCACCTTAATGAGGGGGAGGTCAGAGGGTCGAAGAAGACGCAGCTGCGTCCTTGGTCTGCTCGTGCCCCCGCTGCGCTGCCGATGGGGATTTGAATCGAATAGGCGCTGCCGATGGATGCGTGCGAAAAGTCCCGATGACAACGGGTTGTTGCAGTTGCGTCCTCGATTGGCTCCTGCTCCCGCTGTCCGCCGATGGAAAGCCGGTCGGGGGGCGACCGTTCCTCCGGTTCGCGCTGCTTGTTCCATTGAAAGACACGGCCGGGTAGTCGCGTTGATGCTGCAATAAAAGCTTGAGCTGTAGTGGCTCTGGCTGCGGTCTCTGACCGGAGACTCTGACATGCAAAACTCGTGGCTTCTGAGGACGTACGGCATGTACGCTATCAGACAGTGGCCGAGAGCGATCCAAGATCGATCGGTGCTGACTCAGCGAACAGGATTCGAATTGAGCTGGCGCTGCCTGGCATCGCCTCAGTGAGATAGCCCGGTCCCCCTTCGTGCTTCGGAGCACAAAGGGGGAACGGGCGAGATCAAGGGCAATTAGCTCTGGCGTGGGCGCAGATCCCCCTGGCGCAGATAGTGCTGTTAGCTATCTGCGCTGCTGTTCCTCCGTCCGCATCTTCGACGAGGAGCAATGTAGACCAGAGATGCCTCTGATGTAGACCTTGCTTTTTGCCCCCCTTCCTTTTTAGGGTGCTCCGCCACCAGGATCTCGCCCCCCCCTCTTCCACCAGTCCGGTGTTATGCTCTGTGCTTCTGATGGACAGTACCCTTTCTGTCTTTGCCGTTATTCTGCATAATTGCTTCCTTCGCATTTCCATGTCCACTCCCCTTATGGGTCAATGACGTTACACCTCTGGGCCCTGCTCAAAAAGGCTCTGCCGCGAGGGCGCCCAACGAATTGGTTGGGGGGGGGGGAATACAAATAAAAATGAAAGTGGCTCAGGACAAACAAGTGAAAAGGGCACAAAAATTGAAGGGGCAGATGGAAGGCTGTGAAAGAAAGGTCTGTCAAGGGAAGCCTCAGAAACATGGTAGCACAATCCGGCTGAACCTGTGCCGTATCGTGCCGTATCGTGGCACTTTGGTAGTACGATCCGGCTGAACCTGTGCCGTATTGCGCCGTATCATGCCGTATCGTGCTACCATGCTCAGAAACAGCTATACTCCTCTTCTGGGTGTTGTTTGTGTCCGCTCACACGACCATGCCACCATTTGTGATTCCTGTGCAGTCCCCCCTCCGGACTCTGGCTTCTGGAAAACTTCTGGCTCTGTCCACTGGATTTGGTTTCTGGCTATTGGATTTGTCCTCTGACTTTCGATTTCATGCCGCTCTCGCTTCAGACTAGGGCTCCTGACACTTGACCTTGGCTATTGGTTCTGACTTTTAGGTTCCCTCTGGTTTCTCAGTCTGTTCATGTTCATGTTCATGTTTGTTATTATATCTGATCTGGGTGTCTTAATTGTTTGTTCGATTTGGCTAGGAGCCAGATCTAAAACCCTGACCCCTGTCATGTTTATAAGCCAGATCTTAACCCCGGCCCCTGTCAAGCCTAGGCGCCAGATCTAAACCCTGGCCCATGTCAAGTCTAGGAGCCAGATCTGAACCCTGGACCCTTTAAAGGTTAGGAGCCGGATCTGAACCCTGGACCATGCCAAGGTTAGGAGCCGGATCTGAACCCTGGACCCTATCAAGGCTAGAAGCCGGATCTGAACCCAGGACCCTGTCAAGGTTGGGAGCCATATCTGAACCCTGGACCCTGTCATGGTTAGAAGCCATATCTGAACCCAAGACCCTGTCAAGGTTGGGAGCCAGATCTGAACTCTGGACCATATCAAGGCTAGGCGCCAGATCTTAACCCTGGACCCTGTCAAGGTTGGGAGCCGGATCTGAACCCTGGACCCTGTCAAGGTTAGAAGCCATATCTGAACCCAAGACCCTGTCAAGGCTAGAAGGCATATCTGAACCCAGGACCCTGTCAAGGTTAGAAGCCATATCTGAACCCTGGACCCTGTCAAGGTTAGAAGCCATATCTGAACCCAAGACCCTGTCAAGGTTGGGAGCCAGATCTGAACCCTGGACCCTATCAAGGCTAGGCGCCAGATCTAAACCCTGGACCCTGTCAAGGTTGGGAGCCAGATCTGAACCCTGGACCCTGTCAAGGCTAGGAGCCAGGTCTAAACCCTGGACCCTGTCAAGGCTAGGAGCCAGATCTAAACCCTGGGCCCTGTCAAGGCTAGGAGCCAGATCTAAACCCTGGACCCTGTCAAGGCTAGGAGCCAGGTCTAAACCCTGGCCCCTGTCAAGCCTAGGTGCCAGACATGAACCCTGGACCCTGTCAAGGCTAGGAGCCAGATCTAAACCCTGGACCCTGTCAAGGTTAGGAGCCAGATCTAAACCCTGGACCCTGTCAAGGCTAGGAGCCAGATCTAAACCCTGGACCCTGTCACGGCTAGGCGCCAGATCTAAACCCTGGGCCCTGTCAAGGCTAAGAGCCAGATCTAAACCCTGGGCCCTGTCAAGGCTAGGAGCCAGATCTAAACCCTGGACCCTGTCAAGGCTAGGCGCCAGATCTAAACCCTGGGCCCTGTCAAGGCTAGGCGCCAGATCTAAACCCTGGGCCCTGTCAAGGCTAGGAGCCAGATCTAAACCCTGGACCCTGTCAAGGCTATGAGCGACATCTAAACCCTGGACCCTATCACGGGTAGGAGACAGACCTAGGGACACATCACATAGCCACTTCAATCACATTATTGGACGGCAGCCAAAAAAACTGAAAACCTGGGTTTCACATCTAGGGCTTCAAATCTATGAACCCCAAACCCTTTGGCATCTTGGATTTTAGTCAGCACAGAACCCTGGACCCTGTCATGCACTCATGCCCAGGTGTCCAGCGCTATTTTCACACAGCCCTCCACTCGCTTTCAGATCGAACGCCGAACCCTTTGATATCTTGGATTGAAGTCAGCACAGAACCCTGGACCCTGTCATGCACTCATGCCCAGGTGTCCAGCGCTATTTTCACACAGCCCTCCACTCGCTTTCAGATCGAACGCCGAACCCTTTGATATCTTGGATTGAAGTCAGCACAGAACCCTGGACCCTGTCATGCACTGATACCCAGGTGTCCAGCGCTATTTTCACATAGCCCTCCACTCGCTTTCAGATCCAACGCCGAACCCTTTGATATCTTGGGTTGAAGTCAGCACAGAACCTTGGGCCCTGTTATGCACTCATGCCCAGGTGTCCAGCGCTATTTTCACACAGCCCTCCGCTCGCTTTCAGATCGAACGCCGAACCCTTTGATATCTTGGATTGAAGTCAGCACAGAACCCTGGACCCTGTCATGCACTCATGCCCAGGTGTCCAGCGCTATTTTCACACAGCCCTCCACTCGCTTTCAGATCGAACGCCGAACCCTTTGATGTCTTGGATTGAAGTCAGCACAGAACCCTGGACCCTGTTATGCACTCATGCCCAGGTGTCCAGCGCTATTTTCACACAGCCCTCCACTCGCTTTCAGATCGAACGCCGAACCCTTTGATATCTTGGATTGAAGTCAGCACAGAACCCTGGACCCTGTTATGCACTCATGCACTCATGCCCAGGTGTCCAGCGCTATCTTCACAGAGCCCTCCACTCGCTTTGAGATCGAACCCCGAACTCTTTCTTGGATTTTATTCTGCACATAACCCTACCATCTGACATGCCCATGTTGGCACAATACTGCGCAATACGGCACAGGATTAGCGGGATGGCACTACCAAGGTAGAGCACAATACGGCACGGTACGGCATTATAAGGTTAAGCCGGATTGTGGTAGCATGGTCATGCCCAGGGGTCCAGCACTATTTTCACACAGCCCTCCGCTCGTTTTGAGAAGATGTCATATCCGCGCACACCGTCACTGAGGGGCAACCTATGGGGTGTGGAAAGGGTGTGGGCAGAAGAGTAAGAAGGGTGACGAACACCGCGAGGCAGACAGGATGTAATGTATGCACACACAAGCCGACATTCTGCTTTTAGCTTTGCTTACATGTGAGGGCGAGCCTATGAGGAGGTTCATAGTGGTTGAACAAGGGTGTGAACAGTAGTGTGCTAATTGCGTGAATAATGGTGTGAATAATGGTGTAAACGATGGAGTGAACGATGGTGTGAACGATGGTGAATAATGGTGTGAATAACATAATGGTGTGAATAATGGTGTGAATAATGGTGTGAATAACATAATGGTGCGAATAATGGTGAGAACGATGGTGTGAACGACGGAGCCATGAGCAAAGCGCTGCTGAATCCATGCCATTCCACCACGCCACATGTCTCTATCCACCGGGCCTCATTTCTATACACAAGTAATTCATGTCGCATACTTCTTAAAATGTTCTGCCTGCCAATACAAGGTTCTGCCTGCCTGTCAATCCAAAGTTCTGCCTGCCTGTCAATCCAAAGTTCTGCCTGCCTGTCAATCCAAAGTTCTGCCTGCCTGCCAATCCACCAGGCCTTTTGTACTTTTAGACACGTGCCATTCCTGTCTGTCGCTTATTTAATGAAAAGTTGTTCCCTGGCTGGGTGGTTATTTGGGTGATGCCAAACCGCCTGTCAAGCCACCAGGCCTTTTTACTTTTGAACGGTAAGTCCATTCCTGACCTGTGGGTGATGATTTGAGTGCTGTCGAATCGCTTGTCAGCCACCAGGGGGAGCAGTCGACCCATCATGTAACGTGCGGGGCATCGGCCAGAACTGAAAAGGGGGGGGGGGAGGAAATTGGGTCTGATGATGTAGAGGAGCGGGGTCACAGGGAGAGGGAGGAGGGCACGAGGGGTGTGTGGGGCCAGGGACGGGGGGTAACCCTGAACACCTGCAAGAGGGGGAGCAGTCGACCCATCATGTAACGTGCGGGGCATCGGCCAGAACTGAAAAGGAGGGGGGGAGGAGAGCACGCGGGGTGTGTGGGGCCAGGGACGGGGGGGGTAATCCTGAACACCTGCACCAGAAGAAGCAGTCGACCCATCATGTAACGTGCGGGACATCGGCCAGAGAAGAAAGGGGGGAGAGGCCAAATTTGAATAGTCGTCATTCTGATCATGTAGAGGAGCGGGATAACAGGGAGAGGAAGGATTGAGAGATGGGCAAAGAGCAGAGGGGATGGCTGGAGGGAAAAGATCAGGGATTGGTGGGGGGGGGAGGAGGACAGGGAGAGGGAGGAGAGGCGAGAGGGAGGGTGGAGAGAACAGAGCAGCGATGGGTTGGGGGGGGAGGAGGACAGGGAGAGGGAGGAGAGGCGAGAGGGAGGATGGGAAGAACAGAGCAGCGATGGGTTGGGGGGGGGGGGGGGGACAGGGAGAGGGAGGAGAGGCGAGAGGGAGGATGGAGAGAAGATAGCAGCGATGGGTTGGGGGGGGAGGAGGACAGGGAGAGGGAGGAGAGGCGAGAGGGAGGATGGAGAGAAAAGAGCAGCGATGGGTTGGGGGTTGGGGGGGGAAGACAGTTAGAGGAAGGAGAGGCGAGAGGGAGGATGGGAAGAAAATAGCAGGGATGGGTTGGGGGGGGGGGGGAGGAGGACAGGGAGAGGGAGGAGAGGCGAGAGGGAGGATGGAGAGAAGATAGCAGCGATGGGTTGGGGGGGGGGAGGAGGACAGGGAGAGGGAGGAGAGGCGAGAGGGAGGGTGGAGAGAAGATAGCAGCGATAGGTTGGGGGGGGAGGAGGACAGGGAGAGGGAGGAGAGGCGAGAGGGAGGATGGAGAGAAGATAGCAGCGATGGGTTGGGGGGGGGAGGAGGACAGGGAGAGGGAGGAGAGGCGAGAGGGAGGATGGGAAGAAATAGCAGGGATGGGTTGGGGGGGGGGGAGGACAGGGAGAGGGAGGAGAGGCGAGAGGGAGGATGGGAAGAAAAGAGCAGGGATGGGTTGGGGGGGGGGGGAGGACAGGGAGAGGGAGGAGAGGCGAGAGGGAGGATGGGAAGAAAAGAGCAGCGATGGGTTGGGGGGGGGGGGGGAGGACAGGGAGAGGGAGGAGAGGCGAGAGGGAGGATGGGAAGAAAAGAGCAGGGATGGGTTGGGGGGGGGGGGGAGGACAGGGAGAGGGAGGAGAGGCGAGAGGGAGGATGGGAAGAAAAGAGCAGGGATGGGTTGGGGGGGGGGGGGGGGAGGACAGGGAGAGGGAGGAGAGGCGAGAGGGAGGATGGGAAGAAAAGAGCAGGGATGGGTTGGGGGGGGGGGAGGACAGGGAGAGGGAGGAGAGGCGAGAGGGAGGATGGGAAGAACAGAGCAGCGATGGGTTGGGGGGGGGGGAGGACAGGGAGAGGGAGGAGAGGCGAGAGGGAGGATGGAGAGAAGATAGCAGCGATGGGTTGGGGGGGGGGAGGAGGACAGGGAGAGGGAGGAGAGGCGAGAGGGAGGATGGAGAGAAAAGAGCAGCGATGGGTTGGGGGGGGGGGGGGGAGGACAGTTAGAGGAAGGAGAGGCGAGAGGGAGGATGGGAAGAAAATAGCAGGGATGGGTTGGGGGGGGGGGGGGCGGAGGACAGGGAGAGGGAGGAGAGGCGAGAGGGAGGATGGAGAGAAAAGAGCAGCGATGGGTTGGGGGGGGGGAGGAGGACAGGGAGAGGGAGGAGAGGCGAGAGGGAGGGTGGAGAGAAGATAGCAGCGATAGGTTGGGGGGAGAGGAGGACAGGGAGAGGGAGGAGAGGCGAGAGGGAGGATGGAGAGAAGATAGCAGCGATGGGTTGGGGGGGGGAGGAGGACAGGGAGAGGGAGGAGAGGCGAGAGGGAGGATGGGAAGAAAATAGCAGGGATGGGTTGGGGGGGGGGGAGGACAGGGAGAGGGAGGAGAGGCGAGAGGGAGGATGGGAAGAAAAGAGCAGCGATGGGTTGGGGGGGGGGGAGGACAGGGAGAGGGAGGAGAGGCGAGAGGGAGGATGGGAAGAAAATAGCAGGGATGGGTTGGGGGGGGGGGAGGACAGGGAGAGGGAGGAGAGGCGAGAGGGAGGATGGGAAGAAAATAGCAGGGATGGGTTGGGGGGGGGGGAGGACAGGGAGAGGGAGGAGAGGCGAGAGGGAGGATGGATGAAAATAGCAGGGATGGGTTGGGGGGGGGGGAGGACAGGGAGAGGGAGGAGAGGCGAGAGGGAGGATGGGAAGAAAAGAGCAGGGATGGGTTGGGGGGGGGGAGGACAGGGAGAGGGAGGAGAGGCGAGAGGGAGGATGGGAAGAAAAGAGCAGGGATGGGTTGGGGGGGAGGAGGACAGGGAGAGGGAGGAGAGGCGAGAGGGAGGATGGGAAGAAAAGAGCAGCGATGGGTTGGGGGGGGAGGAGGACAGGGAGAGGGAGGAGAGGCGAGAGGGAGGATGGAGAGAAAAGAGCAGCGATGGGTTGGGGGGGGAGGAGGACAGGGAGAGGGAGGAGAGGCGAGAGGGAGGATGGAGAGAAGATAGCAGCGATGGGTTGGGGGGGGGGAGGAGGACAGGGAGAGGGAGGAGAGGCGAGAGGGAGGGTGGAGAGAAGATAGCAGCGATAGGTTGGGGGGGGAGGAGGACAGGGAGAGGGAGGAGAGGCGAGAGGGAGGATGGGAAGAAAAGAGCAGCGATGGGTTGGGGGGGGAGGAGGACAGGGAGAGGGAGGAGAGGCGAGAGGGAGGGTGGAGAGAAGATAGCAGCGATGGGTTGGGGGGGGAGGAGGACAGGGATGGCTGGGGGGTGGTGGAGAGGATTGGGCGAGGTCAGGGAGGAACGGGTAAAGGGGTCAAAGGGGGGTGAGGTTCTATAAATTTGCTAGCAACCAGGATAAAGGGCCGAAGGAGAAGCAATACGGGAAACATTTATTCAGGAATTATTCAGGAATTATTCAGGAATTATTAGGGGGAAATATTTGGGTCCTTAGGAAAGAAGAAACAAGTATGTTCTCCGGCTGAGTGTGTTTGGTCTGGAGGCCCAGGAAGGGTTTCTGGGGGGGGAGAGGGGCGAGTGGGGTGGTGGGTGGGGGTGGGGCGAGGAGGGCGGGGGGGATAACCCTGTTCACATGCAGTTACTTATCCCAGTCCATCATAAACAGTTCACACATTTATCCCTTTACTTCCACGCTTACAAGTATCTGATGTTCTTGTTGTAGCCGTCTTGGGGGCTGAAAGGGAATGAGGAGTCCGAGTGGACGCCCACCTGCGTTGGGATGGTCCAGGGTTTAGTCCAGGGTTGAATGGTTGAAGAATCCAGCTGGGACAGGGTTTGTGATCTGTTCATGAGGGTTTATAAGGGCTGAAAGGGAATGAGGAGTCCGAGGGGACGCCCACCTGCGTTGGGATGGTCCAGGGTTTAGTCCAGGGTTGAATGGTTGAAGAATCCAGCTGGGACAGGGTTTGTGATCTGTTCATGAGGGTTTATAAGGGCTGAAAGGGAACGAGGAGTCCGAGTGGATGCCCACCTGCATTGGGAAGGTCCAGGGTTTAGTCCAGGGTTGAATGGTTGAAGTATCCAGCTGGGACAGGGTTTGTGATCTGTTCATGAGGGTTTATAAGGGCTGAAAGGGAACGAGGGGTCCGAGTGGACGCCCACCTGCATTGGGATGGTCCAGGGTTTAGTCCAGGGTTGAATGGTTGAAGTATCCAGCTGGGACAGGGTTTGTGATCTGTTCATGAGGGTTTATAAGGGCTGAAAGGGAACGAGGGGTCTGAGTGGACGCCCACCTGCATTGGGAAGGTCCAGGGTTTAGTCCAGGGTTGAATGGTTGAAGTATCCAGCTGAGACAGGGTTTGTGATCTGTTCATGAGGGTTTATAAGGGCTGAAAGGGAACGAGGAGTCCGAGTGGATGCCCACCTGCATTGGGAAGGTCCAGGGTTTAGTCCAGGGTTGAATGGTTGAAGTATCCAGCTGGGACAGGGTTTGTGATCTGTTCATGAGGGTTTATAAGGGCTGAAAGGGAACGAGGAGTCCGAGTGGACGCCCACCTGCATTGGGAAGGTCCAGGGTTTAGTCCAGGGTTGAATGGTTGAAGTATCCAGCTGGGACAGGGTTTTGATCTGTTCATGAGGGTTTATAAGGGCTGAAAGGGAACGAGGGGTCCGAGTGGACGCCCACCTGCATTGGGATGGTCCAGGGTTTAGTCCAGGGTTGAATGGTTGAAGTATCCAGCTGGGACAGGGTTTGTGATCTGTTCATGAGGGTTTATGAGGGCTGAAAGGGAACGAGGGGTCTGAGTGGACGCCCACCTGCATTGGGAAGGTCCAGGGTTTAGTCCAGGGTTGAATGGTTGAAGTATCCAGCTGAGACAGGGTTTGTGATCTGTTCATGAGGGTTTATAAGGGCTGAAAGGGAACGAGGAGTCCGAGTGGATGCCCACCTGCATTGGGAAGGTCCAGGGTTTAGTCCAGGGTTGAATGGTTGAAGTATCCAGCTGGGACAGGGTTTGTGATCTGTTCATGAGGGTTTATAAGGGCTGAAAGGGAACGAGGAGTCCGAGTGGACGCCCACCTGCATTGGGATGGTCCAGGGTTTAGTCCAGGGTTGAATGGTTGAAGTATCCAGCTGGGACAGGGTTTGTGATCTGTTCATGAGGGTTTATAAGGGCTGAAAGGGAACGAGGAGTCCGAGTGGATGCCCACCTGCATTGGGAAGGTCCAGGGTTTAGTCCAGGGTTGAATGGTTGAAGTATCCAGCTGGGACAGGGTTTGTGATCTGTTCATGAGGGTTTATAAGGGCTGAAAGGGAACGAGGAGTCCGAGTGGACGCCCACCTGCATTGGGATGGTCCAGGGTTTAGTCCAGGGTTGAATGGTTGAAGTATCCAGCTGGGACAGGGTTTGTGATCTGTTCATGAGGGTTTATAAGGGCTGAAAGGGAACGAGGGGTCCGAGTGGACGCCCACCTGCATTGGGAAGGTCCAGGGTTTAGTCCAGGGTTGAATGGTTGAAGTATCCAGCTGGGACAGGGTTTGTGATCTGTTCATGAGGGTTTATAAGGGCTGAAAGGGAACGAGGAGTCCGAGTGGACGCCCACCTGCATTGGGATGGTCCAGGGTTTAGTCCAGGGTTGAATGGTTGAAGTATCCAGCTGGGACAGGGTTTGTGATCTGTTCATGAGGGTTTATAAGGGCTGAAAGGGAACGAGGAGTCCGAGTGGATGCCCACCTGCATTGGGAAGGTCCAGGGTTTAGTCCAGGGTTGAATGGTTGAAGTATCCAGCTGGGACAGGGTTTGTGATCTGTTCATGAGGGTTTATAAGGGCTGAAAGGGAACGAGGGGTCCGAGTGGACGCCCACCTGCATTGGGATGGTCCAGGGTTTAGTCCAGGGTTGAATGGTTGAAGTATCCAGCTGGGACAGGGTTTGTGATCTGTTCATGAGGGTTTATAAGGGCTGAAAGGGAACGAGGGGTCCGAGTGGACGCCCACCTGCATTGGGAAGGTCCAGGGTTTAGTCCAGGGTTGAATGGTTGAAGTATCCAGCTGGGACAGGGTTTGTGATCTGTTCATGAGGGTTTATAAGGGCTGAAAGGGAACGAGGAGTCCGAGTGGACGCCCACCTGCATTGGGAAGGTCCAGGGTTTAGTCCAGGGTTGAATGGTTGAAGTATCCAGCTGAGACAGGGTTTGTGATCTGTTCATGAGGGTTTATAAGGGCTGAAAGGGAACGAGGAGTCCGAGAGGATGCCCACCTGCATTGGGAAGGTCCAGGGTTTAGTCCAGGGTTGAATGGTTGAAGTATCCAGCTGGGACAGGGTTTGTGATCTGTTCATGAGGGTTTATAAGGGCTGAAAGGGAACGAGGAGTCCGAGTGGACGCCCACCTGCATTGGGATGGTCCAGGGTTTAGTCCAGGGTTGAATGGTTGAAGTATCCAGCTGGGACAGGGTTTGTGATCTGTTCATGAGGGTTTATAAGGGCTGAAAGGGAACGAGGAGTCCGAGTGGACGCCCACCTGCATTGGGATGGTCCAGGGTTTAGTCCAGGGTTGAATGGTTGAAGTATCCAGCTGGGACAGGGTTTGTGATCTGTTCATGAGGGTTTATAAGGGCTGAAAGGGAACGAGGAGTCCGAGTGGACGCCCACCTGCATTGGGAAGGTCCAGGGTTTAGTCCAGGGTTGAATGGTTGAAGTATCCAGCTGGGACAGGGTTTGTGATCTGTTCATGAGGGTTTATAAGGGCTGAAAGGAAAGGGGTCTGAGTGGATGCCCACCTGCATTGGGAAGGTCCAGGGTTTAGTCCAGGGTTGAATGGTTGAAGTATCCAGCTGGGACAGGGTTTGTGATCTGTTCATGAGGGTTTATAAGGGCTGAAAGGGAACGAGGGGTCCGAGTGGACGCCCACCTGCATTGGGATGGTCCAGGGTTTAGTCCAGGGTTGAATGGTTGAAGTATCCAGCTGGGACAGGGTTTGTGATCTGTTCATGAGGGTTTATAAGGGCTGAAAGGGAACGAGGAGTCCGAGTGGACGCCCACCTGCATTGGGATGGTCCAGGGTTTAGTCCAGGGTTGAATGGTTGAAGTATCCAGCTGGGACAGGGTTTGTGATCTGTTCATGAGGGTTTATAAGGGCTGAAAGGGAACGAGGAGTCCGAGTGGATGCCCACCTGCATTGGGAAGGTCCAGGGTTTAGTCAGGGTTGAATGGTTGAAGTATCCAGCTGGACAGGGTTTGTGATCTGTTCATGAGGGTTTATAAGGGCTGAAAGGGAACGAGGAGTCCGAGTGGACGCCCACCTGCATTGGGATGGTCCAGGGTTTAGTCCAGGGTTGAATGGTTGAAGTATCCAGCTGGGACAGGGTTTGTGATCTGTTCATGAGGGTTTATAAGGGCTGAAAGGGAACGAGGGGTCCGAGTGGACGCCCACCTGCATTGGGAATGGTCCAGGGTTTAGTCCAGGGTTGAATGGTTGAAGTATCCAGCTGGGACAGGGTTTGTGATCTGTTCATGAGGGTTTATAAGGGCTGAAAGGGAACGAGGAGTCCCGATGTGGACGCCCACCTGCATTGGGATGGTCCAGGGTTTAGTCCAGGGTTGAATGGTTGAAGTATCCAGCTGGGACAGGGTTTGTGATCTGTTCATGAGGGTTTATAAGGGCTGAAAGGGAACGAGGGTCCGAGTGGATGCCCACCTGCATTGGGAAGGTCCAGGGTTTAGTCCAGGGTTGAATGGTTGAAGTATCCAGCTGGGACAGGGTTTGTGATCTGTTCATGAGTGGTTTATAAGGGCTGAAAGGGATACGAGGGGTCCGATGTGGACGCCCACCTGCATTAGGGATGGTCCAGGGTTTAGTCCAGGGTTGAATGTTGAAGTATACCAGCTTGGCCAGGGTTTGTTTATCTGTCATGATGGGTTTTATAAGGCTGCTCGGAAGGGAACGAGGAGTCCGATGGTGGACGCCCACCTGCAATTGGGAAGGTCCAGGGTTTAGTCCAGCGGTTTGAATGGATTGAAGTATCCAGGCTGAGGACCAGGGTTTGTTGATTCTGTTCATGAGGGTTTATAAGGGCTGCTGAAGGGCAACGAGGAATGTCCGATAGTGGATGCCCACCTGCATTGGAAGGTCCAGGTTTAGTCTCAGGGTTGAATGGTTGAAGTATCCAGCTGGGAAGCCAGGGTTTGTGATCTGTTCATGAGGGTTATAAGGGCTGAAGGGAACGCGGAGTCCGACGTGGACGCCCCACCCTCGCATTGGGATGGTCCAGGGTTTAGTCCAGGGTTGAATGGTTGAAGTATCCAGCTGGGACAGGGTTTGTGATCTGTTCATGAGGGTTTATAAGGGCTGAAAGGGAACGAGGGAGTCCGAGTGGACGCCCACCTGCATTGGGATGGTCCAGGGTTTAGTCCAGGGTGAATGGTTGAAGTATCCAGCTGGGACAGGGTTTGTGATCTGTTCATGAGGGTTTATAAGGGCTGAAAGGAACGAGGAGTCCGAGTGGACGCCCACCTGCATTGGGATGGTCCAGGTTTAGTCCAGGGTTGAATGGTTGAAGTATCCAGCTGGGACAGGGTTTGTGATCTGTTCATGAGGGTTTATAAGGGCTGAAAGGAACGAGGAGTCCGAGTGGATGCCCACCTGCATTGGGAAGGTCCAGGGTTTAGTCCAGGGTTGAATGGTTGAAGTATCCAGCTGGGACAGGGTTTGTGATCTGTTCATGAGGGTTTATAAGGGCTGAAAGGGAACGAGGGGTCCGAGTGGACGCCCACCTGCATTGGGATGGTCCAGGGTTTAGTCCAGGGTTGAATGGTTGAAGTATCCAGCTGGGGACAGGGTTTGTGATCTGTTCATGAGGGTTTATAAGGGCTGAAAGGGAACGAGGGGTCCGAGTGGACGCCCACCTGCATTGGGAAGGTCCAGGGTTTAGTCCAGGGTGAATGGTTGAAGTATCCAGCTGGGACAGGGTTTGTGATCTGTTCATGAGGGTTTATAAGGGCTGAAAGGGAACGAGGAGTCCGAGTGGACGCCCACCTGCATTTGGGAAGGTCAGGGTTTAGTCCAGGGTTGAATGGTTGAAGTATCCAGCTGAGACAGGGTTTGTGATCTGTTCATGAGGGTTTATAAGGGCTGAAAGGGAACGAGGAGTCCGAGTGGATGCCACCTGCATTGGGAAGGTCCAGGGTTTAGTCCAGGGTTGAATGGTTGAAGTATCCAGCTGGGACAGGGTTTGTGATCTGTTCATGAGGGTTTATAAGGGCTGAAAGGGAACGAGGAGTCCGAGTGGACGCCCACCTGCATTGGGAATGGTCCAGGGTTTAGTCCAGGGTTGAATGGTTGAAGTATCCAGCTGGGACAGGGTTTGTGATCTGTTCATGAGGGTTTATAAGGGCTGAAAGGGAACGAGGGGTCCGAGTGGACGCCCCACCTGCATTGGGATGGTCCAGGGTTTAGTCCAGGGTTGAATGGTTGAAGTATCCAGCTGGGACAGGGTTTGTGATCTGTTCATGAGGGTTTATAAGGGCTGAAAGGGAACGAGGAGTCCGAGGGGACGCCCAACCTGCATTGGGAAGGTCCCAGGGTTTAGTCCAGGGTTGAATGGTTGAAGTATCCAGCTGGGTACAGGGTTTGTGATCTGTTCATTGAGGGTTATAAGGGCTGAAAGGGAACGAGGAGTCGAGTGGATGCCCACCTGCATTGGGAAGGTCCAGGGTTTAGTCCAGGGTTGAATGGTTGAAGTATCCAGCTGGGACAGGGTTTGTGATCTGTTCATTGAGGGGTTTATAAGGGCTGAAAGGGAACGAGGGTCCGAGTGGACGCCCACCTGCATTGGGATGGTCCAGGGTTTTAGTCCAGGTTTGAATTGGTTGAAGTATCCAGCTGGGACGGGTTTGTGATCTGTTCATGAGGGTTTATAAGGGCTGAAAGGGAACGAGGGAGTCCGAGTGGACGCCCACCTGCATTGGAAGGTCCAGGGTTTAGTCCAGGGTTGAATGGTTGAAGTATCCAGCTGGGACAGGGTTTTGTGATCTGTTCATGAGGGTTTATAAGGGCTGAAAGGGAACGAGGAGTCCGAGTGGACGCCCACCTGCATTGGGATGGTCCAGGGTTTAGTCCAGGGTTGAATGGTTGAAGTATCCAGCTGGGACAGGGTTTGTTGATCTGTTCATGAGGGTTTATAAGGGCTGAAAGGGACCGAGGAGTCCGAGTGGTACGCCCACCTGCATTGGGATGGTCCAGGGTTTAGTCCAGGGTTGAATGGTTGAAGTATCCAGCTGGGACAGGGTTTGTGATCTGTTCATGAGGGTTTATAAGGGCTGAAAGGGAACGAGGGGTCCGAGTGGACGCCCACCTGCATTGGGGAAGGTCCAGGTTTAGTCCAGGGTTGAATGGTTGAAGTATCCAGCTGGGACAGGGTTTGTGATCTGTTCATGAGGGTTTATAAGGGCTGAAAGGGAACGAGGAGTCCGAGTGGACGCCCACCTGCATTGGGATGTCCAGGGTTTAGTCCAGGGTTGAATGGTTGAAGTATCCAGCGGGACAGGGTTGTGATCTGTTCATGAGGGTTTATAAGGGCTGAAAGGGAACGAGGAGGTCCGAGTGGACGCCCACCTGCATTGGGAAGGTCCAGGGTTTAGTCCAGGGTTGAATGGTTGAAGTATCCAGCTGGGACAGGGTTTGTGATCTGTTCATGAGGGTTTTATAAGGGCTGAAAGGGAACGAGGAGTCCGAGTGGACGCCCACCTGCATTGGGATGGTCCAGGGTTTAGTCCAGGGTTGAATGGTTGAAGTATCCACAGCTGGGACAGGGTTTGTGATCTGTTCATGAGGGTTTATAAGGGCTGAAAGGGAACGAGGGGTCCGAGTGGAATGCCCACCTGCATTGGAAGGTCCAGGGTTTAGTCCAGGGTTGAATGGTTTGAAGTATCCAGCTGGGACAGGGTTTGTGATCTGTTCATGAGGGTTTATAAGGGCTGAAAGGGACCGAGGAGTCCGAGTGGACGCCCCACTGCATTGGGATGGTCCAGGGTTTAGTCCAGGGTTGAATGGTGAAGTATCCAGCTGGGACAGGGTTTGTGATCTGTTCATGAGGGTTTATAAGGGCTGAAAGGGAACGAGGAGTCCGAGTGGACGCCCACCTGCATTGGGATGGTCCAGGGTTTAGTCCAGGGTTGAATGGTTTGAAGTATCCAGCTGGGACAGGGTTTGTGATCTGTTCATGAGGGTTTATAAGGGCTGAAAGGGAACGAGGAGGTCCGAGTGGACGCCCACCTGCATTGGGAAGGTCCAGGGTTTAGTCCAGGGTTTGAATGGTTGAAGTATCCAGCTGGGACAGGGTTTGTGATCTGTTCATGAGGGTTTATAAGGCTGAAAGGGAACGAGGGTCCGAGTGGACGCCCACCTGCATTGGGATGGTCCAGGGTTTAGTCCAGGGTTGAATGGTTGAAGTATCCAGCTGGGATAGGGTTTGTGATCTGTTCATGAGGTTTATAAGGCTGAAAGGGAACGAGGGAGTCCGAGTGGACGCCCACCTGCATTGGGAAGGTCCAGGTTTAGTCAGGGTTGAATGGTTGAAGTATCCAGCTGAGGACAGGGTTTGTGATCTGTTCATGAGGGTTTATAAGGGCTGAAAGGGAAAGAGGGGTCGTAGTGGATGCCCACCTGCATTGGGAAGGTCCAGGGTTTAGTCCAGGGTTGAAGGTTGAAGTATCCAGCTGGGACGGGTTTGTGATCTGTTCATGAGGGTTTATAAGGGCTGAAAGGGAACGAGGAGTCCGAGTGGACGCCCACCTGCGATTGGGATGGTCCAGGGTTTAGTCCAGGGTTGAATGGTTGAAGTATCCAGCTGGGGACAGGGTTTGTGATCTGTTCATGAGGGTTTATAAGGGCTGAAAGGGAACGAGGAGGTCCGAGTGGACGCCCACCTGCATTGGGATGGTCCAGGGTTTAGTCCAGGGTTGAATGGTTGAAGTATCCAGCTGGGACAGGGTTTGTGATCTGTTCATGAGGGTTTATAAGGGCTGAAAGGGAACGAGGAGTCCGAGTGGGACGCCACTGACTGCATTGGGAAGGTCCAGGGTTTAGTCCAGGGTTGAATGGTTTGAAAGTATCCAGCTGGGACAGGGTTTGTGATCTGTTCATGAGGGTTTATAAGGGCTGAAAGGGAACGAGGGGTCCGAGTGTGACGCCCACCTGCATTGGGATGGTCCAGGGTTTAGTCCAGGGTTGAATGGTTGAAGTATCCAGCTGGACAGGGTTTGTGATCTGTTCATGAGGGTTTATAAGGGCTGAAAGGGAACGAGGGGTCCGAGTGGACGCCCACCTGCATTGGGAAGGTCCAGGGTTTAGTCCAGGGTTGAATGGTTTGAAGTATCCAGCTGGGACAGGGTTTGTGATCTGTTCATGAGGGTTTATAAGGGCTGAAAGGGAACGAGGAGTCCGAGTGGACTGCCACCTGCATTGGGAAGGTGCCAGGGTTTAGTCCAGGGTTGAATGGTTGAAGTTATCCAAGCTGGTGACAGGGTTGTGATCTTGTTCATGAGGGTTTATAAGGGCTGACAAGGGAACGAGGACGTCCGAGTGGACGCCCACCTGCATTGGGAAGGTCCAGGGTTTAGTCCAGGGTTGAATGGTTTGAAGTATCCAGCTGGGACAGGGTTTGTGATCTGTTCATGAGGGTTTATAAGGGCTGAAAGGGAACGAGGAGTCCGAGTGGACGCCCACCCTGCATTGGGATGGTCCAGGGTTTAGTCCAGGGTTGAATGGTTGAAGTATCCAGCTGGGACAGGGTTTGTGATCTGTTCATGAGGGTTTATAAGGGCTGAAAGGAACGAGGGGTCCGAGTGGACGCCCACCTGCATTGGGAAGGTCCAGGGTTTAGTCCAGGGTTGAATGGTTGAAGTATCCAGCTGGGACAGGGTTTGTGATCTGTTCATGAGGGTTATAAGGGCTGAAAGGGAACGAGGGTCCGAGTGGATGCCCACCTGCATTGGGAAGGTCCAGGGTTTAGTCCAGGGTTGAATGGTTGAAGTATCCAGCTGGGACAGGGTTTGTGATCTGTTCATGAGGGTTTATAAGGGCTGAAAGGGAACGAGGGTCCGATGTGGACGCCCACCTGCATTGGGATGGTCCAGGGTTTAGTCCAGGGTTGAATGGTTGAAGTATCCAGCTGGGACAGGGTTTGTGATCTGTTCATGAGGGTTTATAAGGGCTGAAAGGGAACGAGGAGTCCGAGTGGATGCCCACCTGCATTGGGAGGTCCAGGTTTAGTCCAGGGTTGAATGGTTGAAGTATCCAGCTGGGACAGGGTTTGTGATCTGTTCATGAGGGTTTATAAGGGCTGAAAGGGAACGAGGAGTCCGAGTGGACGCCCACCTGCATTGGGATGGTCCAGGGTTTAGTCCAGGGTTTGAATGGTTGAAGTATCCAGCTGGGACAGGGTTTGTGATCTGTTCATGAGGGTTTATAAGGGCTGAAAGGGAACGAGGAGTCCGAGTGGACGCCCACCTGCATTGGGAAGGTCCAGGGTTTAGTCCAGGGTTGAATGGTTGAAGTATCCAGCTGGGACAGGGTTTGTGATCTGTTCATGAGGGTTTATAAGGGCTGAAAGGGAACGAGGGAGTCCGAGTGGACGCCCACCTGCATTGGGAATGGTCCAGGGTTTAGTCCAGGGTTGAATGGTTGAAGTATCCAGCTGGGACAGGGTTTGTGATCTGTTCATGAGGGTTTATAAGGGCTGAAAGGGAACGAGGGGTCGAGTGGACGCCCACCTGCATTGGGATGGTCCAGGGTTTAGTCCAGGGTTGAATGGTTGAAGTATCCAGCTGGGACAGGGTTTGGTGATCTGTTCATGAGGGTTTATAAGGGCTGAAAGGGAACGAGGAGTTCCGAGTGGACGCCCACCTGCATTGGGAAGGTCAGGGTTTAGTCCAGGGTTGAATGGTTGAAGTATCCAGCTGGGACAGGGTTTGTGATCTGTTCATGAGGGTTTATAAGGCTGAAAGGGAACGAGGAGGTCCGAGTGGACGCCCACCTGCATTGGGATGGTCCAGGGTTTAGTCCAGGGTTGAATGGTTGAAGTATCCAGCTGGGACAGGGTTTGTGATCTGTTCATGAGGGTTTATAAGGGCTGAAAGGGAACGAGGAGTCCGAGTGGACGCCCACCTGCATTGGGAAGGTCCAGGGTTTAGTCCAGGGTTGAATGGTTGAAGTATCCAGCTGGGACAGGGTTTTGTGATCTGTTCATGAGGGTTTATAAGGGCTGAAAGGGAACGAGGAGTCCGAGTGGACGCCCACCTGCATTGGGATGGTCCAGGGTTTAGTCCAGGGTTGAATGGTTGAAGTATCCAGCTGGGACAGGGTTTGTGATCTGTTCATGAGGGTTTTATAAGGGCTGAAAGGGAACGAGGGGTCCGAGTGGACGCCCACCTGCATTGGGAAGGTCCAGGGTTTAGTCCAGGGTTGAATGGTTGAAGTATCCAGCTGGGACAGGGTTTGTGATCTGTTCATGAGGGTTTATAAGGGCTGAAAGGAACGAGGAGTCCGAGTGGACGCCCACCTGCATTGGGAAGGTCCAGGGTTTAGTCCAGGGTTGAATGGTTGAAGTATCCAGCTGGGACAGGGTTTGTGATCTGTTCATGAGGGTTTATAAGGGCTGAAAGGGAACGAGGAGTCCGAGTGGACGCCCACCTGCATTGGGATGGTCCAGGGTTTAGTCCAGGGTTGAATGGTTGAAGTATCCAGCTGGGACAGGGTTTGTGATCTGTTCATGAGGGTTTATAAGGGCTTGAAAGGGAACGAGGAGTCCGAGTGGACGCCCACCTGCATTGGGATGGTCAGGGTTTTAGTCCAGGGTTGAATGGTTGAAGTATCCAGCTGGGAAGGG
This sequence comes from Limnomonas spitsbergensis, assembly GCA_037349105.1. NCBI lineage: Eukaryota > Viridiplantae > Chlorophyta > Chlorophyceae > Chlamydomonadales > Limnomonas > Limnomonas spitsbergensis. The sequence continues at coordinate 246,203 of JAYJMM010000055.1, forward strand.
TTGTGATCTGTTCATGAGGGTTTATAAGGCTGAAAGGAACGAGGAGTCCCGAGTGGACGCCCACCTGCATTGGGAAGGGTCCAGGGTTTAGTCCAGGGTTTGAATGGTTGAAGTATCCAGCTGGGACAGGGTTTGTGATCTGTTCATTGAGGGTTTATAAGGGCTGAAAGGAACGAGGAGTCGAGTGGACTGCCCACCTGCATTGGGAATGGTCCAGGGTTTAGTCCAGGGTTGAATGGTTGAAGTATCAGCTGGACAGGGTTTGTGATCTGTTTCATGAGGGTTTATAAGGGCTGAAAGGGAACGAGGGGTCGAGTGGATGCCCACCTGCTATGGGAATGGTCCAGGTTTAGGCCAGGGTTGAATGGTTGAAGTATCCAGCTGGGACAGGGTTTTGTGATCTGTTCATGAGGGTTTATAAGGGCTGAAAGGGAACGAGGAGTCCGAGTGGACGCCCACCTGCATTGGGATGGTCCAGGGTTTAGTCCAGGGTTGAATGGTTGAAGTATCCAGCTGGGACAGGGTTTGTGATCTGTTCATGAGGGTTTATAAGGGCTTGAAAGGGAACGAGGAGTCCGAGTGGACGCCCACCTGCATTGGGAAGGGCCAGGGTTTAGTCCAGGTTGAATGGTTGAAGTATCCAGCTGGGACAGGGTTTGTGATCTGTTCATGAGGGTTTATAGGGCTGAAGGGAAAGAGGGGTCCGAGTGGATGCCCACCTGCATTGGGAAGGTCCAGGGTTTAGTCCAGGGTTGAATGGTGAAGTATCCAGCTGGGGACAGGGTTGTGTGATCTGTTCATGAGGGTTTATAAGGCTGAAAGGGAACGAGGGGTCCGAGTGGACGCCCACCTGCATTGGCATGGTCCAGGGTTTAGTCCAGGGTTGAATGGTTGAAGTATCCAGCTGGGACAGGGTTTGTGATCTGTTCATGAGGGTTTATAAGGGCTGAAAGGGAACGAGGAGTACGAGTGGACGCCCACCTGCATTGGGAAGGTCCAGGGTTTAGTCCAGGGTTGAATGGTTGAAGTATCCAGCTGGGACAGGGTTTGTGATCTGTTCATGAGGGTTTATAAGGGCTGAAAGGGAACGAGGGTCCGAGTGGATGCCCACCTGCATTGGGAAGGTCCAGGGTTTAGTCCAGGGTTGAATGGTTGAAGTATCAGCTGGGACAGGGTTTGTGATCTGTTCATGAGGGTTTATAAGGGCTGAAAGGGAACGAGGGTCCGAGTGGACGCCCACCTGCATTGGGATGGTCCAGGGTTTAGTCCAGGGTTGAATGGTTGAAGTATCCAGCTGGGACAGGGTTTGTGATCTGTTCATGAGGGTTTATAAGGGCTGAAAGGGAACGAGGAGTCCGAGTGGACGCCCACCTGCATTGGGATGGTCCAGGGTTTAGTCCAGGGTTGAATGGTTGAAGTATCCAGCCTGGGACAGGGTTTGTGATCTGTTTCATGAGGGTTTATAAGGGCTGAAAGGGAACGAGGAGTCCGAGTGGACGCCCACCTGCATTGGGAAGGTCCAGGGTTTAGTCCAGGGTTGAATGGTTGAAGTATCCAGCTGGGACAGGGTTTGTGATCTGTTCATGAGGGTTTATAAGGGCTGAAAGGGAACGAGGAGTCCGAGTGGACTGCCCACCTGCATTGGGAAGGTCCAGGGTTTAGTCCAGGGTTGAATGGTTGAAGTATCCAGCTGGGACAGGGTTTGTGATCTGTTCATGAGGGTTTATAAGGGCTGAAAGGGAACGAGGAGGTCCGAGTGGACGCCCACCTGCATTGGGAATGGTCCAGGGTTTAGTCCAGGGTTGAATGGTTGAAGTATCCAGCTGGGACAGGGTTTTGTGATCTGTTCATGAGGGTTTATAAGGGCTGAAAGGGAACGAGGAGTCCGAGTGGACTGCCCACCTGCATTGGGAAGGTCCAGGGTTTAGTCCAGGGTTGAATGGTTGAAGTATCCAGCTGGGACAGGGTTTGTGATCTGTTCATGAGGGTTTATAAGGGCTGAAAGGGAACGAGGAGTCCGAGTGGACGCCCACCTGCATTGGGAATGGTCCAGGGTTTAGTCCAGGGTTGAATGGTTGAAGTATCCAGCTGGGACAGGGTTTGTGATCTGTTCATGAGGGTTTATAAGGGCTGAAAGGGAACGAGGAGTCCGAGTGGACGCCCACCTGCATTGGGAAGGTCCAGGGTTTAGTCCAGGGTTGAATGGTTGAAGTATCCAGCTGGGACAGGGTTTGTGATCTGTTCATGAGGGTTTATAAGGGCTGAAAGGGAACGAGGAGGTCCGAGTGGATGCCCACCTGCATTGGGAAGGTCCAGGGTTTAGTCCAGGGTTGAATGGTTGAAGTATCCAGCTGGGACAGGGTTTGTGATCTGTTCATGAGGGTTTATAAGGGCTGAAAGGGAACGAGGAGTCCGAGTGGACGCCCACCTGCATTGGGATGGTCCAGGGTTTAGTCCAGGGTTGAATGGTTGAAGTATCCAGCTGGGACAGGGTTTGTGATCTGTTCATGAGGGTTTATAAGGGCTGAAAGGGAACGAGGAGTCCGAGTGGACGCCCACCTGCATTGGGAATGGTCCAGGGTTTAGTCCAGGGTTGAATGGTTGAAGTATCCAGCTGGGACAGGGTTTGTGATCTGTTCATGAGGGTTTATAAGGGCTGAAAGGGAACGAGGAGTCCGAGTGGACGCCCACCTGCATTGGGATGGTCCAGGGTTTAGTCCAGGGTTGAATGGTTGAAGTATCCAGCTGGGACAGGGTTTGTGATCTGTTCATGAGGGTTTATAAGGGCTGAAAGGGAACGAGGGGTCCGAGTGGACGCCCACCTGCATTGGGAAGGTCCAGGGTTTAGTCCAGGGTTGAATGGTTGAAGTATCCAGCTGGGACAGGGTTTGTGATCTGTTCATGAGGGTTTATAAGGGCTGAAAGGGAACGAGGAGGTCCGAGTGGACGCCCACCTGCATTGGGATGGTCCAGGGTTTAGTCCAGGGTTGAATGGTTGAAGTATCCAGCTGGGACAGGGTTTGTGATCTGTTCATGAGGGTTTATAAGGGCTGAAAGGGAACGAGGAGTCCGAGTGGACGCCCACCTGCATTGGGATGGTCCAGGGTTTAGTCCAGGGTTGAATGGTTGAAGTATCCAGCTGGGACAGGGTTTGTGATCTGTTCATGAGGGTTTTATAAGGGCTGAAAGGGAACGAGGAGTCCGAGTGGACGCCCACCTGCATTGGGAAGGTCCAGGGTTTAGTCCAGGGTTGAATGGTTGAAGTATCCAGCTGGGACAGGGTTTGTGATCTGTTCATGAGGGTTTATAAGGGCTGAAAGGGAACGAGGAGTCCGAGTGGACTGCCCACCTGCATTGGGAAGGTCCAGGGTTTAGTCCAGGGTTGAATGGTTGAAGTATCCAGCTGGGACAGGGTTTGTGATCTGTTCATGAGGGTTTATAAGGGCTGAAAGGGAACGAGGAGGTCCGAGTGGACGCCCACCTGCATTGGGAATGGTCCAGGGTTTAGTCCAGGGTTGAATGGTTGAAGTATCCAGCTGGGACAGGGTTTGTGATCTGTTCATGAGGGTTTATAAGGGCTGAAAGGGAACGAGGAGTCCGAGTGGACGCCCACCTGCATTGGGAAGGTCCAGGGTTTAGTCCAGGGTTGAATGGTTGAAGTATCCAGCTGGGACAGGGTTTGTGATCTGTTCATGAGGGTTTATAAGGGCTGAAAGGGAACGAGGGGTCCGAGTGGACGCCCACCTGCATTGGGAAGGTCCAGGGTTTAGTCCAGGGTTGAATGGTTGAAGTATCCAGCTGGGACAGGGTTTGTGATCTGTTCATGAGGGTTTATAAGGGCTGAAAGGGAACGAGGAGTCCGAGTGGACGCCCACCTGCATTGGGAATGGTCCAGGGTTTAGTCCAGGGTTGAATGGTTGAAGTATCCAGCTGGGACAGGGGTTTGTGATCTGTTCATGAGGGTTTATAAGGGCTGAAAGGGAACGAGGGAGTCCGAGTGGACGCCCACCTGCATTGGGAAGGTCCAGGGTTTAGTCCAGGGTTGAATGGTTGAAGTATCCAGCTGGGACAGGGTTTGTGATCTGTTCATGAGGGTTTATAAGGGCTGAAAGGGAACGAGGGGTCCGAGTGGACGCCCACCTGCATTGGGATGGTCCAGGGTTTAGTCCAGGGTTGAATGGTTGAAGTATCCAGCTGGGACAGGGTTTGTGATCTGTTCATGAGGGTTTATAAGGGCTGAAAGGGAACGAGGAGTCCGAGTGGACGCCCACCTGCATTGGGATGGTCCAGGGTTTAGTCCAGGGTTGAATGGTTGAAGTATCCAGCTGGGACAGGGTTTGTGATCTGTTCATGAGGGTTTATAAGGGCTGAAAGGGAACGAGGAGTCCGAGTGGACGCCCACCTGCATTGGGATGGTCCAGGGTTTAGTCCAGGGTTGAATGGTTGAAGTATCCAGCTGGGACAGGGTTTGTGATCTGTTCATGAGGGTTTATAAGGGCTGAAAGGGAACGAGGAGTCCGAGTGGACGCCCACCTGCATTGGGAATGGTCCAGGGTTTAGTCCAGGGTTGAATGGTTGAAGTATCCAGCTGGGACAGGGTTTGTGATCTGTTCATGAGGGTTATAAGGGCTGAAAGGGAACGAGGAGTCCGAGTGGACGCCCACCTGCATTGGGAAGGTCCAGGGTTTAGTCCAGGGTTGAATGGTTGAAGTATCCAGCTGGGACAGGGTTTGTGATCTGTTCATGAGGGTTTATAAGGGCTGAAAGGGAACGAGGGGTCTGAGTGGACGCCCACCTGCATTGGGAAGGTCCAGGGTTTAGTCCAGGGTTGAATGGTTGAAGTATCCAGCTGGGACAGGGTTTGTGATCTGTTCATGAGGGTTTATAAGGGCTGAAAGGGAACGAGGAGTCCGAGTGGACGCCCACCTGCATTGGGAAGGTCCAGGGTTTAGTCCAGGGTTGAATGGTTGAAGTATCCAGCTGGGACAGGGTTTGTGATCTGTTCATGAGGGTTTATAAGGGCTGAAAGGGAACGAGGAGGTCCGAGTGGACGCCCACCTGCATTGGGATGGTCCAGGGTTTAGTCCAGGGTTGAATGGTTGAAGTATCCAGCTGGGACAGGGTTTGTGATCTGTTCATGAGGGTTTATGAGGGCTGAAAGGGAACGAGGAGTCCGAGTGGACTGCCCACCTGCATTGGAAGGTCCAGGGTTTTAGTCCAGGGTTGAATGGTTGAAGTATCCAGCTGAGACAGGGTTTGTGATCTGTTTCATGAGGGTTTATAAGGGCTGAAAGGGAACGAGGAGTCCGAGTGGACTGCCCACCTGCATTGGGAAGGTCCAGGGTTTAGTCCAGGGTTGAATGGTTGAAGTATCCAGCTGGGACAGGGTTTGTGATCTGTTCATGAGGGTTTATAAGGGCTGAAAGGGAACGAGGGGTCCGAGTGGACGCCCCACCTGCATTGGGATGGTCCAGGGTTTAGTCCAGGGTTGAATGGTTGAAGTATCCAGCTGGGACAGGGTTTGTGATCTGTTCATGAGGGTTTATAAGGCTGAAAAGGGAACGAGGAGGTCCGAGTGGACGCCCACCTGCATTGGGAAGGTCCAGGTTTAGTCCAGGGTTGAATGGTTGAAGTATCCAGCTGGGACAGGGTTGTGATCTGTTCATGCGGGTTTATAAGGGCTGAAAGGGAACGAGGAGTCCGAGTGGACGCCCACCTGCATGGGAAGGTCCAGGGTTTAGTCCAGGGTTGAATGGTTGAAGTATCCAGCTGGACAGGGTTTGTGATCTGTTCATGAGGTTTATAAGGGCTGAAAGGGGAACGAGGAGTCCGAGTGGAAGCCCACCTGCATTGGGATGGTCCCGGGTTTAGTCCAGAGGTGAATGGTTGAAGTATCCAGCTGGGACAGGGTTTGTGATCTGTTCATGAGGGTTTATAAGGGCTGAAAGGGAACGAGGAGTCCGAGTGGACGCCCACCTGCATTGGGAATGGTCCAGGTTTAGTCCAGGGTTGAATGGTTGAAGTATACAGCTGGACAGGGTTTGTGATCTGTTCATGAGGTGTTTATAGGGCTGAAAGGGAACGAGGAGTCGAGTGGAGCCCACCTGCATTGGGAAGGTCCAGGGTTTAGTCCAGGGTTGAATGGTTGAAGTATCCAGCTGGGACAGGGTTTGTGATCTGTTCATGAGGGTTTATAAGGGGCTGAAAGGGAACGAGGAGTCCGAGGTGGACGCCCACCTGCATTGGGAAGGTCCAGGGTTTAGTCCAGGGTTGAATGGTTGAAGTATCCAGCTGGGACAGGGTTTGTGATCTGTTCATGAGGGTTTATGAGGGCTGAAAGGGAACGAGGAGTCCGAGTGGATGCCCACCTGCATTGGGAAGGTCCAGGGTTTAGTCCAGGGTTGAATGGTTGAAGTATCCAGCTGAGGACAGGGTTTGTGATCTGTTCATGAGGGTTTATAAGGGCTGAAAGGGAACGAGGAGTCCGAGTGGATGCCCACCTGCATTGGGAAGGTCCAGGGTTTAGTCCAGGGTTGAATGGTTGAAGTATCCAGCTGGGACAGGGTTTGTGATCTGTTCATGAGGGTTTATAAGGGCTGAAAGGGAACGAGGAGTCCGAGTGGACGCCCACCTGCATTGGGATGGTCCAGGGTTTAGTCCAGGGTTGAATGGTTGAAGTATCCAGCTGGGACAGGGTTTGTGATCTGTTCATGAGGGTTTATAAGGGCTGAAAGGGAACGAGGAGTCCGAGTGGATGCCCACCTGCATTGGGAAGGTCCAGGGTTTAGTCCAGGGTTGAATGGTTGAAGTATCCAGCTGGGACAGGGTTTGTGATCTGTTCATGAGGGTTTATAAGGGCTGAAAGGGAACGAGGAGTCCGAGTGGACGCCCACCTGCATTGGGATGGTCCAGGGTTTAGTCCAGGGTTGAATGGTTGAAGTATCCAGCTGGGACAGGGTTTGTGATCTGTTCATGAGGGTTTATAAGGGCTGAAAGGGAACGAGGAGTCCGAGTGGACGCCCACCTGCATTGGGAAGGTCCAGGGTTTAGTCCAGGGTTGAATGGTTGAAGTATCCAGCTGGGACAGGGTTTGTGATCTGTTCATGAGGGTTTATAAGGGCTGAAAGGGAACGAGGGGTCCGAGTGGACGCCCACCTGCATTGGGATGGTCCAGGGTTTAGTCCAGGGTTGAATGGTTGAAGTATCCAGCTGGGACAGGGTTTGTGATCTGTTCATGAGGGTTTATGAGGGCTGAAAGGGAACGAGGGGTCCGAGTGGACGCCCACCTGCATTGGGAAGGTCCAGGGTTTAGTCCAGGGTTGAATGGTTGAAGTATCCAGCTGAGACAGGGTTTGTGATCTGTTCATGAGGGTTTATAAGGGCTGAAAGGGAACGAGGAGTCCGAGTGGATGCCCACCTGCATTGGGAAGGTCCAGGGTTTAGTCCAGGGTTGAATGGTTGAAGTATCCAGCTGGGACAGGGTTTGTGATCTGTTCATGAGGGTTTATAAGGGCTGAAAGGGAACGAGGAGTCCGAGTGGACGCCCACCTGCATTGGGATGGTCCAGGGTTTAGTCCAGGGTTGAATGGTTGAAGTATCCAGCTGGGACAGGGTTTGTGATCTGTTCATGAGGGTTTATAAGGGCTGAAAGGGAACGAGGAGTCCGAGTGGATGCCCACCTGCATTGGGAAGGTCCAGGGTTTAGTCCAGGGTTGAATGGTTGAAGTATCCAGCTGGGACAGGGTTTGTGATCTGTTCATGAGGGTTTATAAGGGCTGAAAGGGAACGAGGAGTCCGAGTGGACGCCCACCTGCATTGGGATGGTCCAGGGTTTAGTCCAGGGTTGAATGGTTGAAGTATCCAGCTGGGACAGGGTTTGTGATCTGTTCATGAGGGTTTATAAGGGCTGAAAGGGAACGAGGAGTCCGAGTGGACGCCCACCTGCATTGGGAAGGTCCAGGGTTTAGTCCAGGGTTGAATGGTTGAAGTATCCAGCTGGGACAGGGTTTGTGATCTGTTCATGAGGGTTTATAAGGGCTGAAAGGGAACGAGGGGTCCGAGTGGACGCCCACCTGCATTGGGATGGTCCAGGGTTTAGTCCAGGGTTGAATGGTTGAAGTATCCAGCTGGGACAGGGTTTGTGATCTGTTCATGAGGGTTTATGAGGGCTGAAAGGGAACGAGGGGTCTGAGTGGACGCCCACCTGCATTGGGAAGGTCCAGGGTTTAGTCCAGGGTTGAATGGTTGAAGTATCCAGCTGAGGACAGGGTTTGTGATCTGTTCATGAGGGTTTATAAGGGCTGAAAGGGAACGAGGAGTCCGAGTGGATGCCACCTTGCATTGGGAAGGTCCAGGGTTTAGTCCAGGGTTGAATGGTTGAAGTATCCAGCTGGGACAGGGTTTGTGATCTGTTCATGAGGGTTTATAAGGGCTGAAGTGAACGAGGAGTCGAGTGGACGCCCACCTGCATTGGGATGGTCCAGGGTTTAGTCCAGGGTTGAATGGTTGAACGTATCCAGCTGGGACAGGGGTTTGTGATCTGTTCATGAGGTTTATAAGGGCTGAAAGGGAACGAGGAGTCCGAGTGGATGCCCACCTGCATTGGGAAGGTCCAGGGTTAGTCCAGGGTGAATGGTTGAAGTATCCAGCTGGGACAGGGTTTTGTGATCTGTTCATGAGGTGTTTATAAGGGCTGAAAAGGGAACGAGGAGTCCGAGTGGACGCCCACCGCATTGGGATGGTCCAGGGTTAGTCCAGGGTTGAATGGTTGAAGTATCCAGCTGGGACAGGGTTTGTGATCTGTTCATGAGGGTTATAAGGGCTGAAAGGGAACGAGGAGTCCGAGTGGACGCCACCTGCATTGGAATGTCCAGGGTTTAGTCCAGGGTGAATGGTTGAAGTATCAGCTGGGACAGGGTTTGTGATCTGTTCATGAGGGTTTATAAGGGCTGAAAGGGAACGAGGAGTCCGAGTGGACGCCCACCTGCATTGGGATGGTCCAGGGTTTAGTCCAGGGTTGAATGGTTGAAGTATCCAGCTGGGACAGGGTTTGTGATCTGTTCATGAGGGTTTATAAGGGCTGAAAGGGAACGAGGAGTCCGAGTGGACTGCCCACCTGCATTGGGAAGGTCCAGGGTTTAGTCCAGGGTTGAATGGTTGAAGTATCCAGCTGGGACAGGGTTTGTGATCTGTTCATGAGGGTTTATAAGGGCTGAAAGGGAACGAGGAGTCCGAGTGGACGCCCACCTGCATTGGGAAGGTCCAGGTTTAGTCCAGGGTTGAATGGTTGAAGTATCCAGCTGGGACAGGGTTTGTGATCTGTTCATGAGGGTTTATAAGGGCTGAAAGGGAACGAGGGGTCCGAGTGGACGCCCACCTGCATTGGGATGGTCCAGGGTTTAGTCCAGGGTTGAATGGTTGAAGTATCCAGCTGGGACAGGGTTTGTGATCTGTTCATGAGGGTTATAAGGGCTGAAAGGGAACGAGGAGTCCGAGTGGACGCCCACCTGCATTGGGATGGTCCAGGGTTTAGTCCAGGGTTGAATGGTTGAAGTATCCAGCTGGGACAGGGTTTGTGATCTGTTCATGAGGGTTTATAAGGCTGAAGGGAACGAGGAGTCCGAGTGACGCCCACCTGCATTGGGAATGGTCCAGGGTTTAGTCCAGGGTGGAATGGTTGAAGTATCCAGCTGGGACAGGGTTTGTGATCTGTTCATGAGGGTTTATAAGGGCTGAAAGGGAACGAGGGAGTCCGAGTGGACGCCCACCTGCATTGGGAGGTCCAGGGTTTAGTCCAGGGTGAATGGTTGAAGTATCCAGCTGGGACAGGGTTTGTGATCTGTTCATGAGGGTTTATAAGGGCTGAAAGGGAACGAGGGGTCCGAGTGGACGCCCACCTGCATTGGGATGGTCCAGGGTTTAGGTCCAGGGTGAATGTTGAATGGTTGAAGTATGCAGCTGGGACAGGGTTGTGATCTGTTCATGAGGGTTTATAAGGGCTGAAAGGGAACGAGGGGTCTGAGTGGACGCCCACCTGCATTGGGAAGGTCCAGGGTTTAGTCCAGGGTTGAATGGTTGAAAGTATCCAGCTGAGACAGGGTTTGTGATCTGTTCATGAGGGTTATAAGGGCTGAAAGGGAACGAGTAGTCCGAGTGGATGCCCACCTGCATTGGATGGTCCAGGGTTTAGTCCAGGGTTGAATGGTTGAAGTATCCAGCTGGGACAGGGTTTGTGATCTGTTCATGAAGGGTTTATAAGGGCTGAAAGGGAACGCGGAGGAGTCCGAGTGGACGCCCACCTGCATTGGGATGGTCCAGGGTTTAGTCCAGGGTTGAATGGTTGAAGTATCCAGCTGGGACAGGGTTTGTGATCTGTTCATGAGGGTTTATAAGGGCTGAAAGGGAACGAGGGGTCTGAGTGGACGCCCACCTGCATTGGGAAGGTCCAGGGTTTAGTCCAGGGTTGAATGGTTGAAGTATCCAGCTGGGACAGGGTTTGTGATCTGTTCATGAGGGTTTATAAGGGCTGAAAGGGAACGAGGAGTCCGAGTGGACGCCCACCTGCATTGGGAAGGTCCAGGGTTTAGTCCAGGGTTGAATGGTTGAAGTATCCAGCTGGGACAGGGTTTGTGATCTGTTCATGAGGGTTTATAAGGGCTGAAAGGGAACGAGGAGTCCGAGTGGACGCCCACCTGCATTGGGATGGTCCAGGGTTTAGTCCAGGGTTGAATGGTTGAAGTATCCAGCTGGGTCAGGGTTTGTGATCTGTTCATGAGGGTTTATAAGGGCTGAAAGGGAACGAGGGGTCCGAGTGGACGCCCACCTGCATTGGGATGGTCCAGGGTTTAGTCCAGGGTTGAATGGTTGAAGTATCCAGCTGGGACAGGGTTTGTGATCTGTTCATGAGGGTTTATAAGGGCTGAAAGGGAACGAGGAGTCCGAGTGGACGCCCACCTGCATTGGGAAGGTCCAGGGTTTAGTCCAGGGTTGAATGGTTGAAGTATCCAGCTGGGACAGGGTTTGTGATCTGTTCATGAGGGTTTATAAGGGCTGAAAGGGAACGAGGGGTCCGAGTGGACGCCCACCTGCATTGGGATGGTCCAGGGTTTAGTCCAGGGTTGAATGGTTGAAGTATCCAGCTGGGACAGGGTTTGTGATCTGTTCATGAGGGTTTATAAGGGCTGAAAGGGAACGAGGGGTCCGAGTGGACGCCCACCTGCATTGGGATGGTCCAGGGTTTAGTCCAGGGTTGAATGGTTGAAGTATCCAGCTGGGACAGGGTTTGTGATCTGTTCATGAGGGTTTATAAGGGCTGAAAGGGAACGAGGGGTCCGAGTGGACGCCCACCTGCATTGGGATGGTCCAGGGTTTAGTCCAGGGTTGAATGGTTGAAGTATCCAGCTGGGACAGGGTTTGTGATCTGTTCATGAGGGTTTATAAGGGCTGAAAAGGAACGAGGGGTCTGAGTGGACGCCCACCTGCGTTGGGATGGTTGGAAGGTTGGAAGCTGAAATATCCAGCTGGGGTTTATGATCTGTCCGCCATTAGGGTTTGAAAGGGCTGAAATGGTGGGGTCAAGTGTGAAATGGTGGGGTCAAGTGTGAAATGGTGGGACCAAGTGTGAAAGATTGGCGGTTGGGGCTTAGGGTTGACCGTGCCAGTTCAGTGAAAACATTTTAAAACATTACCGGTACATGGTAGATGGCTTGATTTTGTCAGTTAGTAAGTTAGGGTTCAGAGGGCTCCTCCATGAGGTTGAAATTAGCTTGAGCATGTCAACTCATAACAACAAATGCCTTCCAGTTTTTATCACTTGTCTTGCAGGGATATCTCTTGCAGGGTCCGGCAAGATGCTCAAGGCACTGTAGCATGATATGCCGAATTGTTCATGAAAATGTCATTTTAATGACACCTCATTTTCATGACACCTCATGATTGTTTTATGTATCGAAATGAGAAAGATAAAAAGTAAAATATTATTCATCAAACATCAATTTGATACCTAATATTGAAAGACGAAAATCTCTTTTCCTTTCCCAAAATATTATATTTCAAAACATCATTTGATTTTATGACGTGCCACGTACACTGCTGAGGCTGCCCATCGGGCGAAGCGCGTCAAAGGCTAGCCGCAATGCCGCCCCCGTCCCCACAACCTCCAGCACAATATCGGCACCCCTGCGTGTGAAAATAGTGTAGATGAGTGTGAAATTAGTGTGAAAACATGTGAAGCGCGTGACAGGCCAGCTGCAATGCCGCTCCCGTCCCACCGGACCTCCAGCACGATATCGGCACCCCTGAGTGTGAAAAAGTGTGGAGCTAGTGTGAAATGCCGTAGCTGGTCGTGAGGGAAAGCGCAATGCCGCTCCCGTCCCCACCTTGAGCACGATTTCAGCAGCCATGAGTGTGAAAAGAGTGTGGACGAATCAGGGGTAGATGGGTAATGATCTTCTCCAGGTGAACAAACGCACCTTGTCACCTCCAGGTACGACTGCCTGCACGATGTCATCACCAGGGAAAGCAAAATAAATTAATAAATACCGGTAAGCGTGATTCACACTTTCGAAAGTACTAAATAAATAAATTGAATGTGTAAGTTAGTAAGTATATAAATTAAATCAATAAATCAAACCCCATTCAGATACACCCGGGTTAAGGTAGGTCGGGAACGACAATTGGGGGCGGAAATGAAAATGAAACGCTTTGTGGTGTCTCCAGCGTAGGTGAATCGTCGATGGGAGGCTCGTAAAGCTTCGGAAAACAGCCCCCGCAAGGGGGCAGGCGTAAGTCTGAGGCCTTAGTGGAGAACGCGCGTGCCGATTAGGAATGTCAGCGGCAGGAGGGAGGCGCAGAGACACAGCGGATGCTGTCCCCACCACCACCACCTGCAGCATGATATCGGAAACCCTCGAAAACAGATAGTTGCAGCCTTGCGGGGTCCAGGGTTAAAGATTCATGGTCCAGGGTTCAGGATTTAGGGTTCAGGATTTAGGGCTCAGCATTCAGGGTTTAGGATTTAGGGTCCAGGGTACAGGATTTAGAGTATAGGATTTAGGGTACAGGATTTAAGGGTTCAGGATTTTGGGATCTGGATAAAGAATCAACACAAACCCCGACGCCCTCGTCCCACACACACCCTGCATCGCTCACCTCCTGCATCGCTCACCTGCCCTCAGTGCCAGATTGGACAGCCGCCACAACGCCACTTGCTCCGAGCGTGGTCAGATCTAACGGGCAGGCCCCGAGCTTCTCTGCCATGGCGAGCCGCTCCGGAACCGAGTCCGTAGCCCATAGCTGTACATGTTTGAATTGCAAGCACAAGGGGTTAGGTTGGAGTGTGGGATTAAAGGTTGGAGTGTGGGATTAAATGTCGGAGTGTGGGATTAAAGGTCGGCGTGTAGGATTAAAGGTTGGAGTGTGGGATTAAAGGTTGGAGTGTGGGATTACAGGTTGGTGTGTGGGATTAAAGGTTGGCGTGTGGGATTAAATGCAGAAATGTGAAATTAAAGGTTGGAGTGTGGGATTACAGGTTGGAGTGTGGAATTAAATGTTGAAGTGTGGAATTAATGGTTGGACTGTGGTCTTAAAGGTTGGAGTGTGGTATTAAAGGTAGGAGTGTGGAATTAAAGGTTGGAGTGTGGGATTAAAGGTTGGAGTGTGGTATTAAAGGTTGGAGTGTGGGATTACAGGTTGGTGTGTGGGATTAAAGGTTGGCGTGTGGGATTAAAGGTTGGAGTGTGGGATTAAAGGTTGGAGTGTGGGATTACAGGTTGGTGTGTGGGATTAAAGGTTGGCGTGTGGGATTAAAGGTTGGAGTGTGGGATTAAAGGTTGGAGTGTGGGATTACAGGTTGGTGTGTGGGATTAAATGTTGAAATGTGAAATTAAAGGTTGATGTGTGGGATTAAAGGTTGGAGTGTGGAATTAATGTTGAAGTATGGAATTAATGGTTGGACCGTGGTATTAAAGGTTGGAGTGTGGAATTAAAGGTTGGAGTGTGGGATTAAAGGTTGGAGTGTGGGATTAAAGGTTGGCGTGTGGGATTGAAGGTTGGAGTGTGGAATTAAAGGTTGGAGTGTGGAATTAAAGATTGGCGTGTGGGATTAAAGGTTGGAGTGTGGGATTAAAGGTTGGAGTGTGGAATTAAATGATGGAGTGTGGATTAAAGGTTGGGGTGTGGGATTACATGTAGGAGTGTGGGATTAAAGGTTGGAGTGTGGGAATTAAGGTTGGAGAGCGGGACCAAGTCTGTAGCCCAAAGCTGTCAACAAATAATGAAATAAAGCCAATCCCAATTAGGGCGTTGGGGGTTAAGGAAACAGCGCAGCTTGGGGCCATAGCCATATCTGCGCCCAATCAGGGCGTGGGGGTTAAGGAAACAACGCAGCTTGGGGCCATAGCCATATCTGCGCCCAATTAGGGCGTGGGGGTTAAGGAAACAACGCAGCTAGGGGCCATAGCCACATTTGCGCCCAATCAGGGCGTGGGGGTTAAGGAAACAGCGCAGCTTGGGGCCATAGCCATATCTGCGCCCAATTAGGGCGTGGGGGTTAAGGAAACAACGCAGCTAGGGGCCATAGCCACATCTGCGCCCAATTAGGGCGTGGGGGTTAAGGAAACAGCGCAGCTTGGGGCCATAGCCACATCTGCCCCCAATCAGTGCGTGGGGGTTAAGGAAACAGCGCAGCTAGGGGCCATAGCCACATCTGCGCCCAATTAGGGCGTGGGGGTTAAGGAAACAGCGCAGCTTGGGGCCATAGCCACATCTGCACCCAATTAGGGCGTGGGGGGTTAAGGAAACAGCGCAGCTTGGGGCCATAGCCACATCTGCGCCCAATTAGGGCGTGGGGGTTAAGGAAACATCGCAGCTTGGGGCCATAGCCACATCTGCGCCCAATTAAGGCGTGGGGGTTAAGGAAACAGCGCAGCTAGGGGCCATAGCCACATCTGCACCCAATTAGGGCGTGGGGGTTAAGGAAACAGCGCAGCTTGGGGCCATAGCCACATCTGCACCCAATTAGGGCGTGGGGGTTAAGGAAACAGCGCAGCTAGGGGCCATAGCCACATCTGCGCCCAATCAGGGCGTGAGGGTTAAGGAAACAGCGCAGCTTGGGGCCATGGCCACATCTGCACCCAATTAGGGCGTGGGGGTTCAGGAAACAGCGCAGCTTGGGGCCATAGCCACATCTGCACCCAATTAGGGCGTGAGGGTTAAGGAAACAGCGCAGCTAGGGGCCATAGCCACATCTGCACCCAATTAGGGCGTGAGGGTTAAGGAAACAGCGCAGCTTGGGGCCATAGCCACATCTGCACCCAATTAGGGCGTGGGGGGTTAAGGAAACAGCGCAGCTTGGGGCCATAGCCACATCTGCGCCCAATTAGGGCGTGAGGGTTAAGGAAACAGCGCAGCTTGGGGCCATAGCCACATCTGCACCCAATTAGGGCGTGAGGGTTAAGGAAACAGTGCAGCTTGGGGCCATAGCCACATCTGCACCCAATTAGGGCGTGGGGGTTAAGGAAACAGCGCAGCTTGGGGCCAGAGCCACATCTGCACCCAATTAGGGCGTGAGGGTTAAGGAAACAGCGCAGCTTGGGGCCATAGCCACATCTGCACCCAATTAGGGCGTGGGGGTTAAGGAAACAGCGCAGCTTGGGGCCATAGCCACATCTGCACCCAATTAGGGCGTGGGGGTTAAGGAAACAGCGCAGCTAGGGGCCATAGCCACATCTGCACCCAATTAGGGCGTGGGGGTTAAGGAACAGCGCAGCTAGGGGCCATGGCCACATCTGCGCCCAATTAGGGCGTGGGGGTTAAGGAAACAATGCAGCTTGGGGCCATAGCCACATCTGCGCCCAATCAGGGCGTGGGGGTTAAGGAAACAACGCAGCTTGGGGCCATAGCCACATCTGCGCCCAATTCCTCACGGTGGTTTTCTCCTATGGGTGCATTAGGCTTAGGTGGTCTAGTGGCATCCATTGAGGTGGAATTAATAATATACTATAATAATAAAATACATATTCAAGCCTGCGTGCCTTAGCATTGAGTTGGGAAATATATTTAAATATCCAAGCCTGCGTGCCTTAGCATTGAGGTGGGATATATTTAAATATCCAAGCCTGCGTGCCTTAGCATTGAGGTGGGATATATTTAAATATCCAAGCCTGCGTGCCTTAGCATTGAGGTGGGAAATATATTTAAATATCCAAGCCTGCGTGCCTTAGCATTGAGGTGGGAAATATTTAAATATCCAAGCCTGCGTGCCTTAGCATTGAGGTGGGATATATTTAAATATCCAAGCCTGCGTGCCTTAGCATTGAGGTGGGAAATATATTTAAATATTCAAGCCTGCGTCTGGTTTACACGGTGCGATGCCATAGCTATGCATGTTGGAGGTGCAAGCTTAAGGAGTTAGGCTGGAGTGTGGGATGCAAGGTTGAAGATTGAGGGCTGAGGGTTAAGGGTTCATAATTAATCAAGGGTGCATGGGTGAGGGTTCAGGGGAGAGGGTTGAACGTTGATGGACGGGGGATCGAACGCTGAGGGTTTAGGGTTCAGGGTTCAGGGTTCAGGGTTTGAGGTTCAGGGTTCAGGGTTTGGGGAATAAGTCTCTAGGAATGGATTCATTTCCTAGGAATGGATTCATTTCCTAGGAATGGTTGCAGATCTTAGGCATGGATTCACTTCCAAGGAGTGGTTGCAGATCCTAGGAATGCCACATCCCAAAGGCCACTCATCTGCCCAAAGCCAGGGTTACCCTGCACGGTAATGCGGGACGATCAAACGATACTGTACGGATCTGGATATGGTACGGCCAAAAAGGCGGGACAGGTAAGAAAACGGCCGACACGGTGCTTTAACATGATACGGTATTGTCAAACGGTGCGATACGATAATGTAAGCGGTACGGGATTTAGGGTTTAGGGTTTAGGGTTTTTGGGTTTTTGACCCAAACGGCCGTACTGGGTAACCCTGTTCAAAGCTAAACAACCATGCGAGTCTTGATGTCCCCCTTCTTGAGCAAGTTTTGCCATCGCCGTCCCCCCTCCCCAACTGCCCACCCACCCACCTGACCTACCCCATGTACTTGGCAGTCATCGCGGCCAGAAGCCCCACCCACCCACTCACCCACATGTCCACCCACCCACTCACCCACCCACCCACCTGTCCACCCACCCACCCACCCACATGTCCACTCGCCAACTCAACCACCCACCCACATGTCCACCCACCCACTCACCCACTCACCTGTTCACCCACCCACTCACCCACCTGTCCACCCAACCACTCACCCACCCACCCTCATGTCCACCCACCCACCCACCCACATGTCCACTCACCAACTCAACCACACACCCACATATCCACCCACCCACTCACCCACCCACCCACATGTCCTCACACCCACACACTCGCACATGTCCATCCACCCATTCACCCGCGCATACACCTGCCCACCACCCACTCACCCACTCACCCACCCACATGTCCACACACCCACTCACCCGCATGTCCACTCACCCACTCACCCATCTGTCCACCCGCCCACTCACCCACCCACCCATATGTCCACCCACTCACCCACCCACCCACATGTCCAATCACCCACTCACCCACCCACCTGTCCACCCACTAACTCACCCACCCACCCAACTGTCCGCCCACCCACTCCCCCACCCACCCACCTGTCCACCCACTCACCCACCCACCCACCCACCGGTCCACCCACCCACCCACTCACCCACATGTCCTACCCCCTTGTACTTGGCAGCCATCGCAGCCAACAGCCCCACCTGTCCACCCACCCACCTGTCCACCCACTCACCCACCCACCCACCCACCTGTCCTGCACCCATGTACTTGGCAGCCATCGCAGCCAACAGCCCCACCGGGCCACAGCCCACCACCAGCACTGTGGGACCAGCAACCTGGTTGCTAGGCTTGTTGCCAGGCTGGCTCACAGGCTGGCTCACAGGCATGCCACCGCTGCCAGGCGGGCCACCGCTGCCATCGAAAGCGCCCTTGAACGCGTTCTCGGCGCAAAAGAAAGCGGTGGAGAGAATATCCCCCAACAAGATGCCCTCTTCGTCCGACACGCCAACAGGGATCTGCATGCAAGCATGTAAATCAAAGGTGTAATTTAAATGTCAATTTAAATCAAAGGGGGGAATGTATATGTGTATGTAAACGTAAATCAAAGGGGGGAATTTAAATGTACATGTAAACGTAAATCAAAGGGGGGAATGTAAATGTTTATAGAATGGGGAAATGTTATGTAAATGTAAAGGTGGTAATTTAAATTTAAATGTAAATGTAAATCAAAGGGCTAGTGCAAAAACGAATGTTATCAAAGGGGGTAAATTGTTATGTAAATGTATTTTTAGTTTAGGGTTAAGAGCATTCTGGTTAATTTTAGGGTTCGATTTTTCACTATTCAGAGCAGCTTTAGATCTGAGGTTTTCGAGGATGCAGGGTTTTGATCTCCCTAATATGGGTTTGTCTTTTTGTCACTTCCTGCTGGTTCATTGCCATTAATTGCCGTTAATTGCCGTTACTTGACGTTACTTGACGTTACTTGCCGTTGATTGTCGATAATTGCCTGAAGTGTGGAAATGGCGTTTCTTTCCTATTCCTCCTCACTTTTTCTCAGCTGACAACCAGGGCCCCCCTGCGCAATCCAGGCTGTTTTTTTTGTTCTACATCCAAGAGTGTTTAGGGTTCAGGGTTTAGGGTTTAGGGTTGGGCATCCGGCACCCCACTCATGTGATAGAAAAGAACCGCATGGACTGTGCTCGTTACTGTTCAGTACCGCATGACACCTTCCACAGACTTAAACAGCCAAAATTTCCACACTTTCCACACTATCAAGAGTGCTCAGACTCTTTACACATTTGTAAGTGTGGCATCCGCAGGGGTTACTCTCACGCCTTGTGTCTGGCTGCCGTTCAGTCCCATGTAACACCTAACACAGGCTTGCGCCACACTGTTCACACTGTCCACATAAGTCATACAGGTCACACTTTGCATACAGCTAATTCCACCCACACTTCTTACACATTCTGAAGTATGGAGACGCCAGCAACACAAGCACGTAAGGTGCCTGGCTGCCATTCAGTCCCCACAACACCTCCGAAAGACGTAAAACATACGGTTCACATTGCCCACACAGCTTGCAACATTCACACCGTTCACACCTTCTGAAGTGTGGCATCCGCCAGCGATACTCTCACATACTGAGCCTGGCTTCCGTTCAGTACCTTGCAGAGACTTATACCATGCTGTTCACACTGTCCACACTGTTCACACCTTCTGAAGTGCGGCATCCGCCAGAGATACTCTCACATACTGAGCCTGGCTTCCGTTCAGTACCTTGCAGAGACTTATACCATGCTGTTCACACTGTCCACACTGTTCACACCTTCTGAAGTGTGGCATCCGCCAGAGATACTCTCACATACTGAGCCTGGCTTCCGTTCAGTACCTTGCAGAGACTTATACCATCCTGTTCACACCGTCCACACTGTCCACACCGTTCACACCTTCTGAAGTGTGGCATCCGCCGGCGATACTCTCACATACTGAGCCTGGCTTCCGTTCAGTACCTTGCAGAGACTAATACCATCCTGTTCACACTGTCCATACCGTTCACACCTTCTGAAGTGTGGCATCCGCCAGCGATACTCTCACATACTGAGCCTGGCTTCCATTCAGCCCCACACATGACTCCTTAGGCAGGCCCAGCTCATCTAGCTCATCCTCCTCCACCCAGCCAAACAGACGGGCCTCGCGGTGGCTGCACCTGTAACAGGTTTTTAAATTTAAAATGGGTATTAAATGGGTACATGAGTAAAACGGGTATTCAATGGGTGTGAAACAGGTAGGAGACGGGTATGAAACGAGTATGAAACAGGATTTAAACGGGTATTCAGCGGGGTAAAAATGGTGTGTAAACTAAGGTTTGATGATGAGCCCTGAACGTTACTCAATAACTCCAACCAAGGGTGCACCCTACGGCGGGACAGGGCACAGCGTTAGCCGGATTGTACTTCAAATGTAGCGGTACTACAAACATATCCGTACAACAAACGTAGCGGCGATGGTAACGGCACGGATGTGGCTTCGGCCCAGGCTGCGCTGTTTCCTCAACTGTCATGCCTCCCACGGGGCGTAGCTTTCTTTCCTTCTATTAACTTAGCATGATGACGCAAGGTTCAGCCGGATTGAGCATGATACAGCATGATACGACATGGTGTAACATGATACGACATGGTGTGACATGATACGACATGGTGTGACATGATACGACATGGTGTGACATGATACGACATGGTGTGACATGATACGACATGGTGTGACATGATACGACATGGTGTGACATGATACGACATGGTGTGACATGATACGACATGGTGTGACATGATACGACATGGTGTGACATGATACGACATGGTGTGACATGATACGACATGGTGTGACATGATACGACATGGTGTGACATGATACGGCATGGTGTGACATGATACGACATGGTGTGACATGATACGACATGGTGTGACATGATACGACATGGTGTGACATGATACGGGCGCCTCGGCAGCATCAGCCACCTCCTGGGCTAGATCGATTAGCTCATTCGCAAATTTGCGCTTGCGGGAAGAAACCTGTGCGTGAACGTCCCGTCCAAACGCATCGTCGCCCGCATCTGACAGTTGTTCGTCCTCGTACTGCCATTCTTCTGCTTCTGCTGCTGCGTCTGTTTCTGCTGCTGCTTCTGCTTCTGTTGCCTCTGCTGCTCTTATGCTGCTCTTTCTGCGGCTGCTTCTGCTTCTGTTGCCTCTGCTGCTCTTATGCAGCTCTTTCTGCTGCTGCTTCTGCTTCTGTTGCCTCTGCTACTCTTATGCTTCTCTTTCTGCGGCTGCTTCTGCTTCTGTTGCCTCTGCTGCTCTTATGCTGCTCTTTCTGCGGCGGCTGCTGCTTCTGTTGCCTCTGCTGCTCTTATGCTGCTCTTTCTGCGGCTGCTTCTGCTTCTGTTGCCTCTGCTGCTCTTATGCTGCTCTTTCTGCGGCTGCTTCTGCTTCTGTTGCCTCTGCTGCTCTTATGCTGCTCTTTCTGCGGCGGCTTCTGCTTCTGTTGCCTCTGCTGCTCTTATGCTGCTCTTTCTGCGGCGGCTGCTGCTTCTGTTGCCTCTGCTGCTCTTATGCTTCTCTTTCTGCGGCGGCTGCTGCTTCTGTTGCCTCTGCTGCTCTTATGCTGCTCTTTCTGCGGCTGCTTCTGCTTCTGTTGCCTCTGCTGCTCTTATGCTGCTCTTTCTGCGGCGGCTGCTGCTTCTGTTGCCTCTGCTGCTCTTATGCTTCTCTTTCTGCGGCGGCTGCTGCTTCTGTTGCCTCTGCTGCTCTTATGCTGCTCTTTCTGCGGCGGCTGCTGCTTCTGTTGCCTCTGCTGCTCTTATGCTTCTCTTTCTGCGGCGGCTTCTGCTTCTGTTGCATCTGCTGCTCTTATGCTTCTCTTTCTGCGGCGGCTGCTGCTTCTGTTGCCTCTGCTGCTCTTATGCTTCTCTTTCTGCGGCGGCTGCTGCTTCTGTTGCCTCTGCTGCTCTTATGCTTCTCTTTCTGCGGCGGCTGCTGCTTCTGTTGCCTCTGCTGCTCTTATGCAGCTCTTTCTGCTGCTGCTTCTGCTTCTGTTGCCTCTGCTACTCTTATGCTTCTCTTTCTGCGGCTGCTTCTGCTTCTGTTGCCTCTGCTGCTCTTATGCTGCTCTTTCTGCGGCGGCTGCTGCTTCTGTTGCCTCTGCTGCTCTTATGCTGCTCTTTCTGCGGCTGCTTCTGCTTCTGTTGCCTCTGCTGCTCTTATGCTGCTCTTTCTGCGGCTGCTTCTGCTTCTGTTGCCTCTGCTGCTCTTATGCTGCTCTTTCTGCGGCGGCTTCTGCTTCTGTTGCCTCTGCTGCTCTTATGCTGCTCTTTCTGCGGCGGCTGCTGCTTCTGTTGCCTCTGCTGCTCTTATGCTTCTCTTTCTGCGGCGGCTGCTGCTTCTGTTGCCTCTGCTGCTCTTATGCTGCTCTTTCTGCGGCTGCTTCTGCTTCTGTTGCCTCTGCTGCTCTTATGCTGCTCTTTCTGCGGCGGCTGCTGCTTCTGTTGCCTCTGCTGCTCTTATGCTTCTCTTTCTGCGGCGGCTGCTGCTTCTGTTGCCTCTGCTGCTCTTATGCTGCTCTTTCTGCGGCGGCTGCTGCTTCTGTTGCCTCTGCTGCTCTTATGCTTCTCTTTCTGCGGCGGCTTCTGCTTCTGTTGCATCTGCTGCTCTTATGCTTCTCTTTCTGCGGCGGCTGCTGCTTCTGTTGCCTCTGCTGCTCTTATGCTTCTCTTTCTGCGGCGGCTGCTGCTTCTGTTGCCTCTGCTGCTCTTATGCTGCTCTTTCTGCGGCTACTTCTGCTTCTGTTGCCTCTGCTGCTCTTATGCTGCTCTTTCTGCGGCGGCTGCTGCTTCTGTTGCCTCTGCTGCTCTTATGCTTCTCTTTCTGCGGCTGCTTCTGCTTCTGTTGCCTCTGCTGCTCTTATGCTGCTCTTTCTGCGGCTGCTTCTGCTTCTGTTGCCTCTGCTGCTCTTATGCTTCTCTTTCTGCGGCTGCTTCTGCTTCTGTTGCCTCTGCTGCTCTTATGCTGCTCTTTTTGCGGCAGCTTCTGCTTCTGTTGCCTCTGCTGCTCTTATGCTGCTCTTTCTGCGGCTGCTTCTGCTTCTGTTGCCTCTGCTGCTCTTATGCTTCTCTTTCTGCGGCTGCTTCTGCTTCTGTTGCCTCTGCTGCTCTTATGCTTCTCTTTCTGCGGCTGCTTCTGCTTCTGTTGCCTCTGCTGCTCTTATGCTGCTCTTTCTGCTGCTGCTTCTGCTTCTGTTGCCTCTGCTGCTCTTATGCTGCTCTTTCTGCGGCGGCTGCTGCGTCTGTTGCCTCTGCTGCTCTTATGCTGCTCTTTCTGCGGCGGCTGCTGCGTCTGTTGCCTCTGCTGCTCTTATGCTTCTCTTTCTGCGGCGGCTGCTGCTTCTGTTGCCTCTGCTGCGCTTATGCTGCTCTTTCTGCGGCTGCTTCTGCTTCTGTTGCCTCTGCTGCTCTTATGCTGCTCTTTCTGCGGCTGCTTCTGCTTCTGTTGCCTCTGCTGCTCTTATGCTGCTCTTTCTGCGGCTGCTTCTGCTTCTGTTGCCTCTGCTGCTCTTATGCTGCTCTTTCTGCGGCGGCTTCTGCTTCTGTTGCCTCTGCTGCTCTTATGCTGCTCTTTCTGCGGCGGCTGCTGCTTCTGTTGCCTCTGCTGCTCTTATGCTTCTCTTTCTGCGGCGGCTGCTGCTTCTGTTGCCTCTGCTGCTCTTATGCTGCTCTTTCTGCGGCGGCTTCTGCTTCTGTTGCCTCTGCTGCTCTTATGCTGCTCTTTCTGCGGCTGCTTCTGCTTCTGTTGCCTCTGCTGCTCTTATGCTGCTCTTTCTGCGGCGGCTGCTGCTTCTGTTGCCTCTGCTGCTCTTATGCTGCTCTTTCTGCGGCTGCTTCTGCTTCTGTTGCCTCTGCTGCTCTTATGCTTCTCTTTCTGCGGCGGCTGCTGCTTCTGTTGCCTATGCTGCTCTTATGCTGCTCTTTCTGCGGCGGCTGCTGCTTCTGTATCTGGAACTCAGGGGAAAACAAGTGGGCAAGCGTTCTGTGGCGAGCAGTTGCTGATCCATGCCGGCCCCTGCCACCGAGGGGGACTTGACTAATCTTTTCATATCGTATATATGCACGTTCTAGCTGGCATCCTGAATTAAAGGAGGAAGCGCGGGGGAAAACACACTTTCCGCACAAAATACGACTTTTACGACTGTCCAGCTTTGGTTCGACCGTTTTGATTTTTAAGGCCACTTTGTTCATTGTGGTTTCAAGTTTAGAGTCCATTATGGGTGCCATTTGACGCTGATAGAATTTGACACGGTAATCAATTAAAAATATGCGGTACAAAATATATAGATGTATACACACACAAAAATAGGATTTTCGGCAGAGCCAAAAATCGGCGCACATGTGCAGAGCTTCCATTTGTGTGGAAGCTAAGAACCCCTGTTTGCGCGGAATTTGCTATAACGCTGTGATTTAACATACTTAGTTGCACGGAATACTTATTAGGGAGTGATGTGGCCCCACCGGTAATCAATTAAAAATATGCGGTACAAAATATATAGATGTGTACACACAAAAATATTGAATAGCCTTCACGCACCTGCATGTCGCCCCGCTGTGGCAGTAGAAGCAATCGCCGCAGCAGGTTGTGAAGGGGCTCATCACCCGATCCCCTACTTGGAGCTGATGCACCTGCAGAAAGAAAAATTAATGTAAGCAATAAACAAATATAATGTAAATAAATTACATGAATTACTTGGGGATTACCTGCTTCAAGAAAACAAATGTAATAATTGTATATCGATTAAATCAACGTTGTGAAAATAAATGGAAAGTCTCTCAACCAGTGGTGAAGGGGCATGTCACCCGCATGCACCTGATGCACCTGAGGCAAGGCCCGGCAAGGCCCGGAAAGGCCCGGCAAGGCCTGGCAAGGCCCGGCAATACCTGATGCACCTGCTGAAATAAATCAAATTTCAATAATAAAACAATGTGATAAGGCAAATGTAATAAAGCAATATCAATTAAATTAATGGAAAGTCCAACCAGTGGTGAAGGGGCTTATCACCCAATCCCCCACTTGAAGCACCTGCAGCAGCTAAACAAATATAATTAACTAACATAACTTACATCGATTGCTTGGGAATTAAATAGGAATGAATTAGGAATTAAATAGTAACTAATTAGGAATTAAATAGTAACTAAATAGGAATTAAATAGGAACTAAATAGGAATTAAATAGGAATTAAATAGGAACTGAATAGGAATTAAATAGGAACTGAATAGGAATTAAATAGGAACTGAATAGGAATTTAATAGGACCTAATAGGAATTTAATAGGAACTAAATAGGAATGAATTAGGAATTAAATAGTAACTAAATAGGAATTTAATAGGAACTGAATAGGAATTAAATAGGAATTAAATAGGAACTAAATAGGAATTTAATAGGAACTGAATAGGAATTAAATAGGAATTAAATAGGAACTAAATAGGAATTCTCTCAGCCAGTGATGGAGGGGCTCATCACCCGATCCCACTTGGAGCTGATTACCTGCAGAAAGAAAAATGAATGTTAATGATAAACAAAAAAATATATAAACAAATTACATCAATTGCTGTAGTTATTTCTGCTTAAGTTATTTCACACCAAATCTGTACCGGCCTCCGGCCAGGGTCCTATGCAGCAGGGCTGGCCGAGCCAAGGGCTGTTGGCCGTAGGCCACATTGTAGCTGAAATGTAGCTGAAAGTGATGCGGTGACCACTGCAAAAACACCGGCTCTTTTCCCACCTCTCCTCTTGGACAACCAAATACCGCCGTCAACAGCCACCCAACCAGCCACCAACTGTCACTCAAGAAAACAACTGCCCATCAACTGCCGCCAAGCTTGCCGACTGCGCAAGTGTGTACAGCGACCAACTTCTCTCCCACCACCAACTGCTGTCCACACAACCACCTACTGCCACTCAAAAACAACTGTGCGCCAACTGCCGCAACGACGCCGAGGACCTCGTGGCCCACAAAGGGGCCTTCAGTGACCCCCTTCTCTCACCCACTGCACACCAACTGCACGCCAACTGCCGCCTACACAGCCACCAACTGCCGCTCAAAAATGAACATAAACTGCCGCCTACACAACCACCAACTGCCGCTAAAAACACACTGACCTGCTCACCAACTTCCTCGATGATGCCGACAAACTCGTGGCCTACAATGGTGCCTTTTGCGATCCCCTTCTCTCGCCCATGGAAAGGATGAAGGTCACTCCCACAGATGCTGCAAAGTGTGACCTGGATGGGTGATAAAGAGTGGGTCAGCGAAATTCTAGCATGACTAGACAAGTGAAGGTCACGTCCAAATATGCTACAAAGTGTGACATGGATGTTAAAGAGTGGGTCGAAAATCACAGGATGACCAGGCGAGAGTGAAGGTCACACTTACATATGCGGTACAGAGTGAATACGAGTGATGAGTGGGGCATCATAATTTGTGGCTGTGGAAAGAGTGGGGGTCACTCCCCAAATGATGCAAAAAGTGAATTGGAGTGATTTGATGAGACCGTTCATTGGTCACTTGCTTTGTTTAGTTAATTTGAAAGAAAGGCTTTTAATCAGCTCTCCGCCGGAGCAGCTCTCCGCCGGAGCAGCTCTCCGCCGGAGCAGGAGGCGTGAGGTAACGCTCAGCCGATAGCATTTATGTTCCGAAGTAGTTCGCTTAACACATTCGGAGCAATTTCAACGAAGCGGTATATTGTTTATTTGAACGATCACCGATTCAGACGATGCCGTCTGTGGGGCGAAGTGTGACTTGGAATGATAAGTTGGGACCGTTAGTTGGTGGAGTGCTTTGTTAAGTTCAGGTGAAACATCAGTGACCTTGACAATTCTGGAAAGTGTGACTTTGAGTGATAAAGTGTTACCGTTGGTTGTTTACTTTGTTTGGAGCATCCCTGACCTTGACGATGGCGTCCGTCGGGCGAAGGATCCTCGGTACAGCTACCTGGCTCAATTCAACCTAATGGGTGGGCAATAAGGATGTTCAGGATTTCGAATTGAGCTGCCTGGCTCAATTCAACCGGTGCGCAACAAGAGAGGCCCTTAAGAATCCTGGGTGTAGGACTTGGCTCAGGATGTTAGAGATTTTGGGTGCAGCTGCTTGGCCCAATTCAATCGATGCGCAACAAGGGGATCGTATTTATAATTTCAGGTTAAGGTGCTTGGCTTAATTCAACCGGTGCGCAACAAGGAAGTATGGTCAGGATTTCGGGTGTAGGTGCTTGGCTCAATTCAACCGGTGCGCAACAAGAAAGGCGCTTCAGAATCCTGGGTATAGCTACTAGGCTCAGGATGTTAGAGATTTTGGGTGCAGCTGCTTGGCCCAATTCAACCGGTGCGCAACAAGGGGATCGTATTTATGACTTTGGGTGCAGCTGCTTGGCTCAATCCAACTGGTGCGCTACAAGGAAAGATGTTCAGGATTTCGTTAATAAAAGCAATGAAAGCTCAATTCAAACCGAAAGCAACAAGAAAGGACCGATGAAGCCTGGCTTGCAACAAGAAGGGACCTTGGTTGCAGGCATGAGGCTCGGTTCAACCTCAGAGCAACAGGGGAGGATCTAAAGGAAATTTAGCAAAGGTGGTTGGCTCAGTTGAAACTGAGGGCACCAAGAAAGGGTTTGAAGGTTTTGGATTTAATTATTTTTCTCAGTTCAACTTGCGGGCAGCAAGAAGCGATCCTGGGTGCAGGCATGAGGGCTTGTTTCAACCTCAGGGCAACAGGGGTGGGCTTTCGCTCAATTCAACTGGGATGCGCACCAAGGAAGGATGCTAAGGTATTTCGGGTTTAGCTACTTGGCTCAATTCAACCAGTGCGCAGCAAGGGGATCATATTTACGATTTGAGAAGCCGCTGCGATATGATTTGATTTGATATGATTTGATATGATTTGATATGATTTGATATGGAGCCAAAATCGCAAAATCGACTTACTTTCGAATCGCTGTATAGTCGCCGAATGGGCTCAGTCGCCGAATAGTACAGCACTGCCGCTGCCCCTCCGCATGCACCATGCATGGCTTCTGTCCCATGCACTAATTAGATCTCCCATGCACCATGCCTACCTACAGTCCCATGCAAAACTTAGATCCCCTATGCATGCATGCATGCATTACGAACAGATGTTCCTTATTGACGCCTTGAGAGATGAGTGCTATCATGATGGACATGGAGTCACTGCCCCGCCGCAAATCCCATGCATGGTTGATGTCCCATGCAATATAGGCCCCCCCCCCATGCATGCATGCATGCATCACGAAAGCATGTTCCAGTTTGACGCCATGGTAGGAGAGTGCCATCATGATGGCCCTGGTTTCACTGCCCCGCCGCACATCCCATGCATGGTTGATGTCATATGCAATGCATGGATCCCCCATGTATGCATGCGTTACGAAAACCTGTTCCGTATTGATGCCTTGGAACATGAGTGCCATCATGGTGGTACTGGATTTCCTGTCCCGCCGCATGTGCCGTGCATGGTTAAGGTCCCATGCAATACATGGATCCCCCATGCAAGCATGCATCACGAAAGCAAGTACCTTATAAATGCCT
Organism: Limnomonas spitsbergensis; assembly: GCA_037349105.1. NCBI lineage: Eukaryota > Viridiplantae > Chlorophyta > Chlorophyceae > Chlamydomonadales > Limnomonas > Limnomonas spitsbergensis. The sequence continues at coordinate 274,428 of JAYJMM010000055.1, forward strand.
TGGGAGATGAATGCCGTCATGATGGCCCTGGTTTCACTGTCCCGCCGCACATCCCATGCATGGCTAAGGTCCCATGCAATACATGGATCCCCCATGCAAGCATGCATCACGAAAGCAAGTACCTTATTAATGCCTTGGGAGATGAATGCCGTCATGATGGCCCTGGTTTCACTGCCCCGCCGCACATCCCATGCATGGCTAAGGTCTGATGCAATGCATGGATCCCCCATGCAAGCATGCATCACGAAAGCAAGTACCTTATTAATGCCTTGGGAGATGAATGCCGTCATGATGGCCCTGGTTTCACTGCCCCGCCGCACATCCCATGCATGGCTAAGGTCCCATGCAATACATGGATCCCCCATGCAAGCATGCATCACGAAAGCAAGTACCTTATTAATGCCTTGGGAGATGAATGCCGTCATGATGGCCCTGGTTTCACTGCCCCGCCGCACATCCCATGCATGGCTAAGGTCCGATGCAATGCATGGATCCCCCATGCAAGCATGCATCACGAAAATATGTTCCTTATTCATGCCTTGGGAGATGAGTGCCATCATCATGGACCTGGATTCCCTGTCCCGCTACATGTGCCATGCATGGTTGATGTCCCATGCAATACATGCCCCCCCCATGCATGCATGCATCACAAAAACATGCCCCTTACTGAAGCCTTGGGAGATGAGTGCCATCATGATGGACCTGGATTCCCTGCCCCGCTGCATGTGCCATGCAGTGTTTTTTATTGACTAAAATAACTCGGCTACACTCCGGCCGCTGGCCGGAGGCCCTGTTCGTGGCCAGCCTTGCTGCTTTCATCACCAGCTGCAGGCTAGTCCAGGACATCCAAAATAATCTTTAAGTGCATAAAGAATTTGAATATCCCTTTTATGCTGCACTATAGTAAATTCACCTTGAATTTGGTATTTAAGCTTCATTGTGGTATTTTTAAATATCGAATAACTAAAGCATCCTTCTCCGTTTGGTCCTAATTGGGCCCTCAGCGACCGCTGGGGCCGAGTTCAACTTGTAGCCGAAGAAAGGAACACTGATGCCATGCGTGGTTATTTTCCCATGCAGTACTGGGAAACCTCATGCATGAGATGTCGCTGCGCCCATGCATGTAAGCGTAACGAAAGCAAGTACCTTATTTATGCCTTGAAAGGTGAGAGCCATCATGGTGGCAGGAATGGGTCTCCGATCCGCTTCGCCACATGCTGACCCCGAGGAAGAGGGGGGCACAGCTCTGCCAGCTGGACCAGAGGAGCAGGAGGCTGCCCTTTCGCCGGAAGCAGGGGAAGACGGGTCCTTAACCGTGTCCTCATCGAACATGCTGGAAATTGACGAAAGGTAGCAAGTGCAGACTGGGTCTTCGCACAAAGATTACGAGGGTATGGGGATTTGGGAAGTGCTCATCAGCGGCATGATGGAAATTTGCCTCAGCTGACGCATGCACTGCCGCGCCGAAACATTTAACCGAATCAACCGCCCGAGCCCGTCAGCCATATCCATGTAACGAATGGGTACGTTCGCTTCACGGAAAGTGGAAACGGGCGTTGCTTCATTCCCCGTTCATTCCCCCTTTAAGGGTACGGTATACAGACCGGGGCTTGGGCGTCTCGTCAACCTGTACTTTCCAAAATTCACGCCGCATCGGCGTTATCTTTTCTTTCTGAAAACCACTTTGAAAAGGGGGGTCATAAAGTTTCAGAATTTAGAACGGTGCGTAACCGCTGGGTTCTGCTGAAAGCTCCGCCACGTGGGGCTGAAAGCTCCGCCACGTGGGGCTGATAGGGGATGACTAGGCTCAATTCCAGCTACCATGCACAGCTTGGGCCATGGTGCAGCCATTGATGCCATACTCGTATGTGAGGGGGCAGGAACATGGAATCCGGCGCTCTAGGCGGGGGGGTAGAGAAGATCGTGTGGCGGGTTCGATCCCTCGACCTCTGGGGATGGATGCCGTCAGCGTTATACCACAGGACAATTACTCCTACTAAGGTTTATGAGGTTTGAGAAGTGCCAAGACGAGTTTCGAATGTTGACACGGCGTCAATCATTTCACCCCTTACACGCTTCCCTTTCATACCTGTGCCACACTGCCACACTGTGAGTTCCCCCCAAAAGTTATTATTCTTAACCATGCTGCCTGGCTCTGGCTTTTGTCAATCATGACGTGTGGAGATCAACAACAGGCTGGAAAATAAATACAAAAATAGTTCCCGCCCCTGACAAAAGGAGGAAAAGCGAGAGGGAAAGTGGGATTATCGGGGATGGCAGTGAGCCAAGCATGAGAGGCCAACAGCAGCCCAAGGGGAGGGCCGGTCCACCGAGGCCGGATAGCCCGGTGGAAAGAAAGATGGAAGAAAGAAAGCTACACCATTGCTACGCCCTATTAGGGCGTGGTGGTTAAGGAAACAATGCAGCTTGGGCCCGTAGCCACATCCGCGCCGTTACCTACTTACCATAGCCCGGTAGCTAGCAAGCCGTTGCACCTGGCCAGCCGTGTTCCCGCCGGGTTGGCTGAGCATAGCTTTGGCCCGCGCATGACAAGCCAGGTGAATGAAGTTACACCTCTGGGCCATGCTGAAATGAAGCTCGGCCATGTTGGCAAACAAAAGTCAGCAAGGAGAGTCATGGGCAGCCAGGTGGAGCATTATGCGAGGTTCAAGATTGACCCGGAGCAGGAAGAACGGCATCAGGAGGATAAACCTTGGTGTTCCCGCGCGACCGGGCAGCTGACCTTAGGACGCAAGCAGATTGGGGGGCAGAGACCCAGATAGGGTCAATAACGTTACATCTCTGGGCCCGCTCAAAGCTCGGCCGCGTGGGCGCCTAACTGTTCAGAAGGGAGTAAAGAAGGAACTAAAAGGCAGAGGGGGAAAGGAACAAAAGGACCCAGATAGGGGAGGCCCAGATCTGCAGGCGGGTGATCAGCCCATGGCAGCTAGGGGAGGGAGCCCTAGTCACCGTATAGAAAGGAAGCCAATTTCCCAGCTCACAAACAAAGTTTCTTTAAGAAACTAACCCTCAATGATGTCAACTACCGGTGGTACTGATGCCCACTGGTTGGGCGCCCAGGCGGCCGAGCCGTTTTGGGCAGGGCCCAGAGGTCAATGACGTTATTGACGTTACATCTCTGGGTCATGCACAAGAAGGCTCGGCCGCGTGGGCACCCAAGTGTTTAGAAGGGAGGGGGAGGGGGGCTAAACTAAACGGAAGAGGGAGCTAAAGGAAGGGACACAAGGAGAGGCCGGGAAGGACCCAGAGGTGTAACGTCATTGAACTTCCCGACAACAGGATCCACCAGTCAGCCAGCCAGACACAGCTGGAAGCGCAAGCCACCGTAGCTTGAATGGATTCTCTATTGTTATGATGGTAACGGCGCAGACGCGGCCAAGGCCCATGCCGCGTTGTTTCCTTAACCCTCACGCCCATGCGGGGCGTAGTTTTCTTTCTTTCTTTCTGACTGCCCATCCGATGGGGCCCTGATGATCTCAAATTAGGCCCAGCCGCTGTGGGATGCCCGCCCCCCTGGTTGCTCCTTTTGCCGTCAGTGTCAGTGCCTCCAAGGGTCAATAACGTAACACCTCTGGGCCCGCTCAAAGCTCGGCCGCGTGGGCGGCCAAGGGTGCGCGCCGCTGATGCCGCACAGCCGGACTTCGAAATCCCCTCCACTCTGAATCTTGCTGGTCATCCCCCGCAGCAAGGGGCCTGTCACTAGGGGGGTCGGACTGGTCCCCCGACACCCCCCCAGCTTATCATGCGACCCCATGGTTGGCGCCTTACCACACGGAAGAATTGACTGGCATCCAGGACTTCAGCCACTGAATACAAAATGGAGCATCGTCTATTTTCCTGGTCGATTCTTTGTTGTGCGAAGGCGCCAACCTGGCACTGAAAGCCTCTGTTTGGGGACTTGTCCGACCCCCCTAGTGACAGCAGGCCCTTTTCTGCAGCGTCTGTTCCGTACAAATTCTTCTTCCTTTGTCGATCAGGGAACTCCTCCGAGAATGTGCTAACTGAGCCACACGCATCTTTCCACAAACCAGTGGGCGCCCACGCGGCCGAGCCTCTTTGAGCAGGGCCCAAAGGTGTAATGCCATTGACAAACCAGTGGCCCACTGCCCTAGCCTAACCCACCCTATTGGCTGGGCCGAATCCTCCTTCTGTAAAGTGTGTGAACTTCACAAATTTTACAGTCCAACGGGGCATCAAATTTGATGCCTGTGACTCCTGTTACCATGGGACCACCTTGTCTCGTCATGCTGCTCCCCCAGATCCACTAGTGGTGCAGGCAGCGTGCTCCCCCAGATCCACTGGGGCTGGGAACGTGCTCCCCCAGATCCACTAGTGGTGCTGGCAGCGTGCTCCCCCAGATCCACTAGTGGTGCTGGCAGCGTGCTCCCCCAGATCCACTAGTGGTGCTAGCAGCGTGCTCCCCCAGATCCACTAGGGCTTGAAGCGTGCTCCCCCAGATCCACTAGTGGTGCTGGCAGCGTGCTCCCCCAGATCCACTAGTGGTGCTGGCAGCGTGCTCCCCCAGATCCACTAGTGGTGCTGGCAGCGTGCTCCCCCAGATCCACTAGTGGTGCTGGCAGCGTGCTCCCCCAGATCCACTAGTGGTACTGGCAGCGTGCTCCCCCAGATGCACTGGGGCTAGCAGCGTGCTCCCCCAGATCCACTAGTGGTGCTGGCAGCGTGCTCCCCCAGATCCACTGGGGCTGGAAGCGTGCTCCCCAGATCCACTGGGGCTAGCAACGTGCCCCCCCCTAGATCCACTAGTGGTGCTGGCAGCGTGCTCCCCCAGATCCACTGGGGCTGGAAGCGTGCTCCCCCAGATCCACTAGTGGTGCTGGCAGCGTGCCCCCCCAGATCCACTAGGGCTGGAAGCGTGCTCCCCCAGATCCACTAGTGGTGCTGGAAGCGTGTTCCCCCAGATCCACTGGGGCTGGAAGCGTGTTCCCCCAGATCCACTGGGGCTGGAAGCGTGTTCCCCCAGATCCACAGGGGCTGGAAGCGTGTTCCCCCAGATCCACTGGGGCTGGAAGCGTGTTCCCCCAGATCCACTAGTGGTGCTGGCAGCGTGCTCCCCCAGATCCACTGTGGCTGGAGGCGTGTTCCCCTAGATCCACTGGGGCTGGAAGCGTGCTCCCCCAGATCCACTGGGGCTGGAAGCGTGCTCCCCCAGATCCACTGGGGCTGGAAGCGTGCTCCCCCAGATCCACTGGGGCTGGAAGCGTGCTCCCCCAGATCCACTGGGGCTGGAAGCGTGCTCCCCCAGATCCACTGGGGCTGGAAGCGTGCTCCCCCAGATCCACTGGGGCTGGAAGCGTGCTCCCCCAGATCCACTAGGGCTGGAAGCGTGCTCCCCCAGATCCACTGGGGTTGGAAGCGTGCTCCCCCAGATCCACTGGGGCTGGAAGCATGTTCTTCATCGTGTATTTTCTCCTTCCTTCCCTCTTACCTTGAGTTCCTTTTCTTTTCTCCCAACGGGACGGTTGGGCGCCCTTGCGGCTGAGCCTTTTTGAGCCGGACCCAGAGGTGTAATGTCATTGACTTGCACAGCTGACGTTGCGCCCCGCACATGCCGTTCTGCGGGTGCAATTTGCCTGAGCTGCGCAACCTCATGTCCGGCCGCAAAAGTTTCTTGCTTGACCGGTCAATGACGTTACACCTCTGGGCCCAGCTCACAAAGGCTTGGCCGCGTGGGCGCCTAAGTGACAGGGCAGAAAAAAATGAAAAAATAGTGAAGGGACACAATAGGTCTTCCTTGACCGGTACAACGTTCTGCCTAACAGACTCGGCTTCCTTTTTGATTGGCACCACTCCTACCGTGGCTGCGCATGCTGCCCCTGCCTCAACAGGCGGTGTTGCTGTCGCGGCACAGGGGTGCACCCTAAGGAATGGGTGCACCAAGCAAAAAGAACACAAGACAGCCTGCTAGACTAGCGTAGCTAGTACAACCGTGGCAGATCCCGCCTTCGCGCTTTAGAGAATCATCGGTATAGCTCAGGTGCCCTGAGCCCAGCGCTAGGTTGCTGGGTCATTGCTCACCAGACGGCCCGCAATACCGTAGTCACGGACGTATTCCGTTGTTTTCGAAGTTCGTTGTTGCTCACGGAGACGCACTTTTGGCGTTTTTTTATTCGTTGCCCCATGTAACATGAAAAATTTAAACAACGAAAGTCGTCCTTGACTACGGTACTCTGCCCTACACCACCATTCCTCACAGCACGTTGGCTGCCCTCGGCTGCCTCCATGGGAGGCAAAATAGCCAAGGTAGCACGATTTAGTCTTTTGGGCCATCATATCATATCATATCGTCCGATATAGTACTTTTGACAAACCGTATCAAGGGGTTAACATGGGAGGTTTGGCTTCGGAGTTCGAAATTCCCTCGTATCAGCCCATGGGCTTTCCAGATACGGAATCAACAAACAAGAATGCCACAACACAAGCAAATTCAACGATCCATCGATCTGAATATGATATGCTGACTTACTATATCGTGCTACCTTGAAAATAGCAGGGTTACCCAGCTATTAGGGTTATTACCCAGCTATTAGGGTTACCCAGCTATTAGGGTTACCCAGCTATTAGGGTTATTACCCAGCTATTAGGGTTATTACCCAGCTATTAGGGTTATTACCCAGCTATTAGGGTTACCCAGCTATTAGGGTTACCCAGTGCGGCTGTATTGGCAGAAAGGCAGAAATCTCGTACCGTATCCCATACCGTTTGACCGTATCGTACCGTTTGGAACTACTGTGTTGTCCATTTTCTTACTAGCCCATCCCATTATGTCCGTACCGTACCCGTACCGTACCGTACCGTTTGACATAACCGTATTCCGTACCGGCTTACCCTGGCAAATAGGCAATCCCCTCGCTCGCCTGCTCTGCCTTATTTCGTGAGGGTGCTGGTGGCGGTCCGGATCCATACCCGGGTATGATCGGGACAGCGTTCCTGATTTTCTCTGGTTTCGCCTAGGTTGTGACACAGCTTCCTGCCCGATCGCCTCAATTTCCTGCTTGACCAGCACAGCTTCCTGCCTAACCGACTCGGCCTCCCTTTTTGATCGAGATCACTGCTACCGTGGTAGCAGTTACAGCTCCTTCTGCCACAGGCGGCGCTGCAGCGTTCCTCCCTGTCAGCGGCCCTGCGAAAGGCTGTGTTACACTTCAGCCTCCAAACTTAGCAACAAGGTCTGCTCCAAGCCTAAAGGGTTAAGATATTGGGCTACATACTTCATCATGTTCCCCGAATCCATTCCGGCTGACAAAGGCGTGGCGTCAGACTCCAACAACAGCGGCGAGGTAACACCCATCAGCTGCTTCCATTTATCGAAACCTACAGGCAGGTCAGACTCCGAACGGTGCTAGAAACTTTGTTGGAGTTGTCACGGGGCAGGCTTGGGTGGGATGTATGCCCTGGCTTTTGTGGAAGACGTGGTAGATATTATCGAGGCTTAGACGTTCTCAGAGGCTTTGTCGCTCCTTTCCAGCCTTTTGTCTTCACCTTCATTTTATATACCCTTTGTCCTTTTTGGCTGCCATGCCTCCATTAGTTAGGCGCCCACGCGGCCGAGCCTTTTTGAGCGAGGCCCAGAGGTAAAACGTCATTCACTGATCGAAACCTAGGTGGACCGGCCCTAGAAGATCCTCAGCGATGCGGGTACCGGCCCCCCTCGGCCGATTCCCCGCCTAGTAACGGCCAGGCTGACCGTTCCATCAGCTGGGCCCTTGGCCAGTTCCTTGAATATTTGGTTTGCCCGCACCGCGCTACCCAGCCAGGTAGCTGGGTCCTTGCTCGCCAGGTAGCTGGGTCCTTGCTCGCCAGGTAGCTGGGTCCTTGCTCGCCAGGTAGCTGGGTCCTTGCTCGCCAGGTAGCTGGTTCCTTGCTCGCCAGGTAGCTGGGTCCTTGCTCGCCAGGTAGCTGGGTCCTTGCTCGCCAGGTAGCTGGGTCCTTGCTCGCCAGGTAGCTGGGTCCTTGCTCGCCAGGTAGCTGGGTCCTTGCTCGCCAGGTAGCTGGGTCCTTGCTCGCCAGGTAGCTGGGTCCTTGCTCGCCAGGTAGCTGGGTCCTTGCTCGCCAGGTAGCTGGATCCTTGCTCGCCAGCGGGCCCACAATATCCTGCTTTACCCCATCCATCCTTACAACATCCTTGCTGCCCTCGGCTTTCTCCACTGGAGGCAACCCCTCGCTCGCCTGATCTGCCGTAATATGTCAGGTTTCTGGTGGCGGCCCAGATCTGGGTCCAGATCCAGATCCAGATAAGATCTGGACAGCAATCCTGAAACTGCTGCCCACCCACCTTCCCGCTGGTCATTCCATTCCTATTACGCAACTGATGCTAATTGACTGTCGTTGCAACACAGCAATTTGCGCAGCCAGCTACACCGCTTCTGCTCCTTTGCCTATTGCGGCCTGGTGAGGGCCCGCTAGCTAGGTCAGGACTGCAGGGGAAATATCTGGATCAGCGCGGCCGAGCCTCTTTTCGCAATGCCTGATGCGTGTCAATAACGTTACAATGGCCGATGCGTGTGAAGTTCACACATTTTCACCTCAGGCTGAGCATGAGTGGGACGGCGCACTTGCTTTTGTGGACTGTGCTGTGGGCATTATTGAGGGTTAGTCTCCAGGGTTTCTGAGGCCGGTGTCTTTGGCCTTTCCGGCCTTCTCTTTTGGTCCTTTATAGGGGGTGTTGTTGTTGTTGTTTGCCCCCTTTTTAGTTTATTCTCCTCCCTTCTGATCAGTGGGGCACCCTCGCGGCCAAGCAGGGGTGGGATACACTTGCTTTTCTGGACTTACCTTTTTTAGAGGCTTTGTTGAGGGTTAGTCTCTAGTGGAACTCAGGTGTTGGATTTGGTTTTCGTTGCCTTCCCGGCCTCTCCATTTGTTCCTTTCCCCCTCTCTTCCTTTTAGTTCCTTCTTTACTACCTTCTGAACAGTTGGGCGCCCACGTGGCCGAGGTTTGAGCGGGCCCAGAGGTGTAACGTCTTTTACCCTTTACATCATAAGCAACCATGGCTAGCAACATTAGCTATTCAGGGGTGGCGCTTCAGTCCTTCAAAGAATCGGGAATCCGCAGACATCTGGTCTGTCAATAACGATACACCTCTAAGCCCGCTCAAAGCTCGGCCGCGTGGGCGCCCAACTGTTCAGAAGACATCTGGTCTGTATAGTACAAAATAAAACACTAAATCAATCCAGCTTAATTGGTCGGGGTTGGGCGGGGCCACTAAAAACGCAACTGCCATTCAACAATGAAGTCAATAACGTTACACCTCTGGGCCCGCTGCCATTCAACAATGAAGTCAAGAACGTTACACCTCTGGGCCCGCTGCCATTCAACAATGAAGTCAATAACGTTACACCTCTGGGCCCGCTGCCATTCAACAATGAAGTCAATAACGTTACACCTCTGGGCCCGCTGCCATTCAACAATGAAGTCAATAACGTTACACCTCTGGGCCCGCTGCCATTCAACAATGAAGTGCTACTGCCTGGCCTAATTCGCAGCACTCTTCCCCTCACTCGCCAAATGTTGCACAGGTGGGGGGGTATTGCGCAACAGCCGTACATGCTACCGCCGCCCAAGTCACAGCCTACCAAGGCCCTAAGAATAAGAATTTAAGTCGTCAGCGGCGCAAAAAAGAATTGAAGGGGATGTCAGAAAGGGCGCCTAACACAGAGGAGGTGGAACAGGCTCGTCAGGCACGTGTAGGGTGCACCTCAGGGGCACTTTCCAGATGCACACAGGCGGAAATAACAAGCGGGCAAAATGAGACGCCCAGGCAAATGCATCAGTTGGATCAGAGTGTCAGCCACTGGCTAGGCTTTCGTGTTTTCCTCAGCCAATCTCAAGGAGTGAGATAGCAGGGAGGCCGAGGTGGGGAGGAAGGAGGGGGCCGGCGGACAAACGTGGGGCAGGGGCACGCAAATGGTATCTCCTCCCCTCCCTCCCTCTCTTCAAGGTTTTTTCGTTTTGTTGTGCATAGGGGTGCTAACCACGCCTGTGGCGCGGGGGGGACGGTCAGGTCGCATCCACCCACACTTCAACCATACTGATGGTCATTACGGCTGCCTGCGTGAGGGGGCGGTGGCCGCAGCCACCAGCCGGCTGTTGTTCCCACCAAAGTTCTTGAAGATACCGTAGAATCCGCCGCCGGTCTGCGGGCTCGCTGCGGGTAACTCCGCCGTCACCACCTCGGGCTCCTCCGGCTCCGATTGCTGCTGCCCCTCGGCCGCCGCCGTTGCCATGGCCACCGCCACCACCACGCCTTCTGGCGACTGGATCGCTGACGCAGCCTTCTGCAACAGCTTCTGCTGCTGTTGTTGCTGGCGTTGCACCAGTTGTTGCGCCTGCTGTTGCTGCTTCAGCGCCAGCCCACTCTGCATGATCCTCGCCGATCTGCTGCTACCGCTGGGGCTCTTTGGCTGCTGGCGCTCCAGCTTTTGCTGGAGCTGCAGTTGCTGCTTCTGATCCTGTTGTTGCTGCTTGAGCATCGCCCAAAGTGCCGCGATCGCCTTGATGTCGTCCTCGCAGTCGCGCGTCATCACCTCCCGGACGTGGCCGTCTGCGTTTCAACGAAACATGCACCATTGAGTGCTAGAATGATTGATCCACCATTGAACAACCAGTGCGGTGCCGAATGCAATTTGTACGGTAGCTGAATTGCGCAGCTGAGTTTCACCCCCTCCCTCTCCCCCTCTCTCACCTGCAGGCAGCTCAATGTCCTTGAGATGAAAGCCCTGAAATGAGCCGCTGCCGTGCAGCCGCTGGGCATATCGGTAACCCATAGACACACGCTCCAGGATAGCCTGGTAACTACAGGGCAAAGTGGGGTTGAGGGTTCAGGGAGTTCAGGGTTGAAGGTTCAGCGCCAGGCTAGGTCAGGGCATATCGGTGACCCATAGACACACGCTCCAGGATAGCCTGGTAACTGCAGGGCAAAGTGGGGTTGAGGGTTCAGGGAGTTCAGGGTTGAGGGTTCACCGCCAGGCTAGGTCAGGGCATATCGGTGACCCAGAGACACGCGCTCCAGGATGGCCTGGTAACTGCAGGGCGAAGTGGGGTTGAGGGTTCAGCGCCAGGCGAGGTCAGGGTACAGGGCCAGGCGAGGCCAGGGAGGGGGGATAGCAGTAGCCGATGGACATGTGCTCCAGGATGGTAACTGCAGATCAGGGTACGTGGCCGTGTGGTGCAAGGGTTTAGGGTTTAGGGTTTAGGGTTTTAGCCTCAGCAAGTCCGGGGTGAAGGCCAAGGTGGGGTCATAGCGGTAGCTGATGGACACACGCTCCAGGATGGCTTCGTAACTGCAAGGCCAGGTGGGGTTGAGGGTTGAGGGTTTGGGTTCAGAGCCAGGTGAGGTCAGGGTACAGAGCCAGACAAGGTCAGGGTTAATGACAAGGCAGGGCCAGGACACAGGGCATCCCTCAGGGTCGGGTTTACGGTCGAGGACTCCATGCTAAACCCTGAACCCTAAGGCACTCACGGTATGAGGCTCAGCACGTCCATGCGGCCGCAATTTATCAAAACCATACTCCCTACACCGTAAGACACCCTAAACCAAAAGACACTTCCAACCCTTACACCCCCCTAACCCCAAGGCACTTCAAACCCTAAGGTGCCCTAAACCTAAAGAATCTTTAAACCATAATGCACCCTAACCCAAGGCAATCACGATGTGTGACTGAGCATGTCCATACCGCCGCATTTTATTATGATCAAAACCACTCCTTTAACCCCAAGACACCATACACCATACGACCCAATTGAACCCTAAGACCCCTTCAAGACGTGGGGCTCAGCATGTCCATGCGGCCCTGGCTCTTCAGTTCCTTATCAAATAAGTAATAAAACACGACGGCGCCGCACCCTGAACCCTAAGACACGTAAAACCCTAAGACACTGTTCACCCCAAGGCACTCACGATGTGTGGCTCGGCAAGTCCATGCGGCCGTGGCTCTTCAGGTCCTTATCAACACTATGCCCACCCTAAACCCTAAGGTACTCACAACGTGAGGCTCACCCTACACTTTAAGGTACTCACAACGTGAGGCTCACCCTATAATCTAAGGTACTCACGATGTGAGGCTCAGCATGTCCATCCGGCCCTGGCGCTTCAGGTCCTTATCGAAGAAGTAGTCAAACACGACAGCGCCGCCCCGCGTCAGGATGTCACAGTTGCCGAAGAAGAAGTCTGGGAAGCTGCCATCCACGCACTCCCTGCCCCGGCATGGCCGCGTCACCTTCAGGTCCAGGACGAGGGGGACGTGGGAGCTGGCCATACAGGCGTTGATGAGGTCCTGTCGGTCCTTGAAATCGGAAATGCCGACCTGAAATTATGGAAACAAATAATGAAAACCAGGTTTCAGGGAGGTAGGGTCGTGGAGTGTGTATGTTGGGGGGGGTACAAGATGGTGGCGCATGCACCCATCAGGTCCTGTCGGTCCTTGAAATTGGAGATCCCGACCTGAACGAACAAAATAGTAAAAAGAATGCAAATCAGGTTTCAGGGAGGTGGGGTCATGGAGTATTGGGTGGGATGGGGTGGGGGATAAAAGATGGTGGCACACTCATCAGGTCTGCGCAAACGGGACACAAGATGCATGCACACTCATCAGCACGTCGGAAATGCTGACCTCCGAATTTTGAGATGGAAAAAACGCTGCAGCATGAGATCTTCAGGTGTTAGGGAGGAAGTGGACAGAAAGGGTTTCAGGGAGATGGGGTCCAGGAGTGCTGGGGGGGGAGGGGGGGGATACGAGGTGGCCATGCATGCATTCATCATGTCCTGTCCGACACAGCTTCGCACTGGTGTGAATATGCAGCTTCATACTTGTGTGGATATGAAACCCTCCTAACCCCTAGCCTCGTCCGCCCACCTGCTGCATGTCCGGTAGAGTCGTGACCACCACTGTGACCCGGCCGCGACACAGCTCGTGCGCATTGGCCGGTAAAAGGTCGTCCAGCCACTGCGGGTGACAAAGGCAATGGGATGCAGGGATCAGAAGAGGCCAAAGCAAGGGTGCGGGGATCAGTTGCGGGTGACAAAAGCAAACACAATGTTGTTCATTTAACAGATACTTGTCAAGCTTAATTAGATGAGAGACACACCATTGATAACGATGACAAGACTTGTCAGCCTTGCGGAATTACGCGCCCTGAGGGGACAGTTGGGCGCGTAATGCCCTCCCCTACAAATGCCCTCCACCCCCCCTCTGGGAATGCGTATTTTTGGCAGGAGGTAGCCCCTCAGTTTCCGAGCATGCAGAGCTCCCAACCATTCTCCCACTGAGCTCCTTTCCCTGCTCTGACTCCCCCTCAATCCCACGGGCCCCAGGCGGGGGGCTCGGACGCCCCCCTCGCAGCCCCCCATGAGGCCTGGCGGCCTCAGTTTGACGCCTACACTTTCCCCACGCAGTCACACTTTTTCACACACCTGGCTCCTGGAAGGTAAGTCCTAAAATCTGAAAATAACAACGCTGGCCCCACCTGCTCCACCAGCTGTCCCAGTACTCCCGTTGGCCCCACCTCAGCCTCACACTCATTCTCCCACTGATCTCCCTTCCCTGCTCTAACTCCCCCTCAGCCCCACCTGCTCCACCAGCTGTCCCAGTACTCCCGTCAGCCCCATCGGTCGTTCCCATATGTCGTACTCCAGGCTCAGCTCGTACACGCGCCGCAACACCTTATCCACAGGGACGTTGCACGCAGCCAGCACCGCAGCTAAGGAGCCTCCAGACGCCCCGGCCATGTGCACCCGGCTCAGATCGTAATGCTCAGCCAAGTACTTCATGGCACCTGAGGGGAGGTGGTAGTGGTGGGGGTGGATGAGAGGTGTGGACGGGAGGGAGGGAGGGAGGGAGGGAGGAAGGCCCCGGCCATGTGCATTCGGGTCAGATAGTAATGCGCAGCCAGGGACTTCATGGCGCCTGCCGGGAGGGAGGGGGGGTGATGGTGGACGAGAGGTGAGGGTGCATGAGGACAATCTATGTGGGGTAGTGAGGATGATCTAATCTATGAGGGGTAGTTTGTATGTCAGGTGCGGGTCTATTGCATGACATGCTCTCCCCCCTTGACAGGATGTCCTGTGTATCCTTGCCTGGCTGAGCTGGTAGGTTACCCAGTGCTACGGCCGAACGGGTACCTTCCTTGATGTATGCCTCAGAGTGCATATCTTTCTTTCTTTCTTTCATGCCTGGCTGAGATGGCTGCCTAGTTGCTGCAGGATGGAGCGTAAGCGCTAATGGGTGGGTGGGGGCTGGTTAGCGTGTGTGTGTGGGGGGGTAGGGTGGCATGGCATGGCATGCCTTCCATGCACCAGACGAGCTATGCAGGATGTCCATGCATGCAGATCTGTGCTACTTGGCTGCCTGATGGAGCATTGGACGAGAGTGTGTGTGTGTGTGTGGGGGGGGGGGGGATGGGGGGGGGGCTGGTTTGCATGGCATGCTTTCCCTCCACCAGACGGGCCATGCATGATGTTGACGCATGCAATGCACATATGCACTATTTGTCTGCCTAATGAAACATGGGCGAGTGTTTTTGTATGCAAGGGGGGGGGGGCTATTTTTGCATGGCATGCCTTAGACAATTCTTTCCAACCTACGATAGGCCATGAAGAACATGGCTGCATTCAGCAGCCGGCTGCCAGCTGCAGCCTGATGGGACATGGGTGCATGTTTGTGTGTGAAAGCAGACTGGCATGACCCCTCCGTCCCTCCTGGCATGTGAATGCGAAAGACAGGGCGACGCATGGGTGCATATATTACGAGCGGGGCATCTGCTTTTGCATGGCGTGCTGACCTGCACCGGACAGGCTGCGCATGGCAGCATGAATGAGCTGCTTTTGCATGGCGTGCTGACCTGCACCGGACAGGCTGCGCATGGCAGCATGAATGAGCTGCTTTTGCATGGCGTGCTGACCTGCACCGGACAGGCTGCGCATGGCAGCATGAATGAGCTGCTTTTGCATGGCGTGCTGACCTGCACCGGACAGGCTGCGCATGGCAGCATGAACGAGCTGCTTTTGCATGGCATGCCGACCTGAACCGGACAGGCTGCGCATGGCAGCATGAATGAGCTGCTTTTGCATGGCATGCCGACCTGCACCGGACAGGCTGCGTATGGCAGCATGAATGAGCTGCTTTTGCATGGCGTGCTGACCTGCACCAGACAGGCTGCGCATGGCAGCATGAATGAGCTGCTTTTGCATGGCGTGCTGACCTGCACCGGACAGGCTGCGCATGGCAGCATGAATGAGCTGCTTTTGCATGGCGTGCTGACCTGCACCGGACAGGCTGCGCATGGCAGCATGAATGAGCTGCTTTTGCATGGCATACCGACCTGTACCGGACAGGCTGCGTATGGCAGCATGAGTGAGCTGCTTTTGCATGGCATACCGACCTGTACCGGACAGGCTGCGTATGGCAGCATGAGTGAGCTGCTTTTGCATGGCATGCCGACCTGTACCGGACGGGCTGCGCATGGCAGCATGAATGAGCTACTTTTGCATGGCAGCATGGCAGCATGAGTGAGCTGCTTGACCTGCCTGCCTGCTGGCTGATGGAATATGGATACCATACTGTGCGCCTGGTTCTTTGAGGAGGGGCTACTTTCCATCTGAGGGAATGCCTGTCCCTCACCGAACAAGCAGCATGGCAGCATGGCAGCATGGCAGCATCCATCAGCGGCCCCCCTGCCTGCTAGATGACAGAATACGGATCACTTGTTGTGTGCGCGGTACTGGGAGGAGAGTCGGATTTTGCATGACACCGGATGGGCAGCATGGCAGCATGCATCAGCGGCCCCCCTGCCTGCTAGCTGACAGAATACGGATCACATTTTGTGTGCGTGGTACTGGGAAGAGAGTCGGATTTTGCATGACACCGGATGGGCAGCATGGCAGCATGTATCAGCGGCCCCCCTGCCTGCTAGCTGACAGAATACGGATCACATGTTGTGTGCGTGGTACTGGGAAGAGAGCCCAATTTTGCATGACACCGGATGGGCAGCATGGCAGCATGTATCAGCGGCCCCCCTGCCTGCTGGCTGACGAATACAAATCACATATTGTGTGCGTGGTACTGGGAGGAGAGTCGAATTTTGCATGACACCGGATGGGCAGCGGGTTAATGTTAGGTAGGGAGGCTCTTCTTGCATGACCTGTTCACCAGACAGGCTAAGGCGTGTGCATCGACTGGTACCCTACTAGCTGTCAGGGGGTCCACACGTACCGAGCTGCCAGAAAAAGTAGAGGCCTGAGCCTGCCCATGAGAGCGTGGGCCCGCCTGACCCTGCGGCTGTTGGGCTCTCAGTTGCGTTCGGGCTCGGAAGGGAGGGCCCGTCCTCTTCGTCGACAGAGGCAGGCGCAAAGGCTGCGAGAAGAGGGAAACGCGGGGGGACAGGGGCAGAGGTGAGTTGGTTGATTTACTGCAGCTGCTCAATCAGTACAGGGGTAGGTTAGGGGGCACGGGAGCAGAGATGCTGGCGAAAACCGGGACGGCCTGTGCGCACAGGGCGTCTGTCGAAAACACGTTTTCACGTGCATGGGCTGGGAGGCATTTACTTACCAGATGGTGTATTTAAAAGCGGCGTGCTTTGGAGCTGTTCTTGGTCTTTCAACCATCCAAGGAAATTGAAGATGATCTTGCTGTTTCGGCTGGCAGCGCGTGCAGTCGAGATGCGAGAGGAGGATGAAGAGAAGCAGCAAGTGCGGCTTCTGTCAGCCGCACCGTTGCTTGCGTGACAAGGCCGACCTGCTAGTCTTTGCAGCATCTTGAAGATGTTGAGGTGTCCAATCCAGAGGTGCAACGAATAAAATCGGGAGCCTGCGGAAAGCCCCAAGCAACTTATTCAGGACAAAGAAATGGTATGCACATATTTTTGAATTGGTAGAGCTTGAGCATGCACAGGACAGCCATTCCATGACGGTGGTGCTTGACCCGGCTTGGTTTGTCACCTGGCCGGTTGCCAACGCGTAGCTAAGGTCGAAGAGCGGGCGCGCCTCAGTAGGTAACGTGCAATCAGACGCAAATCGCCCTTGCTATGCTCGATGACAGCAAAGAAGGAAGGAAGCTTCGTGAAAAAATGACACCCCAAGCGAACTTGAATTTACGCACGGGACCCGTTGCGAAATGTGAGGGGACAATGCCTAATATAGCGTATAATTGCGATAACGGAATTGGGTTTATTTTTCTCGAGCCACAACACGTTTGAGGACCTGCAGTAGACAACGTCTAATTCAACGGCCACGATCGCAATCCAGCGCACACGGTGTCCATGGATCGTGTGACCAAGTGTGACGCTTGCCAGGGGTGTGGAGGCCTGCCTTCCCACAGCCCCGCCTGCACCCGCAACGCGCGTAATCAACAATTACATGCCAAGGTGTTCAGCGTCATGTTTCCGGCTGCTAAGCACCATCAGCGCGGCTACCACGAGAGGCAAGCACATGACAGTGGTCCTTTGTGTCGGACTTGTATGCCTTTCCTTTCATTCCATTCCCCCCCAGTCTTCCTTTTCGTTTCTTCTTTACTCCCATCTGAACAGTTGGGCGTCCAGGCGGCCGAGCCCTCTTGAGCAGGGCCCAGAGGTGTAACGTCATTGACTAGTAGAGGCAAGCTGTCGGGGCTAAGGGCTGCGCCGGGTAAATGACTGCGCAAGTATGAAAGACACCCTTTCACTGATAATTCACTGATAATTCAGTAATACGCGCGGTGCGCTGATTCAGCATGACAAAGCATGCATGGTAGGTGGAATTAGGCCTAGTCACGCGGCCGAGGGTTCAGCAGGACCCAGCGGGTAGTATGCACCTTTCCAAACCCTTTCCAAACCCTCTGCCAACAACACTGTTTGGCAGGTCTGCCGAATGGTGCCACAAACTTCCACCAGCTGTGCCAGGCCGGTCAGGGGTGGGATGCACTTTCTTTGGGGACGTTGTTGCAGCCTTTACTGAGGGCTGGTTGCTAGAGGAGCTCAGTTGCCGTCAGACTTGTTTGCCTTCCCAGCTTCTCCTTTTGTTCCTTTTACTTGTGTTCCCTCTTCCTTTCAGTTTTCTTTCCCCTGAACAGTTGGGCGCCCCCGCGGCCGAGCCCGTTGGAGCGGGGCCCAGAGGTACAACGTCATTGACCTCTGGGCCTTGCTCAAAAAGACTCCGCTGAGTGGACGCCCAATCGGTTGGGAGTAAAGAAAATAATAAGAGGGTCAAGAAAAACAATAAAAGAATAAGGGCATCAATTCAAGCCGTTCTGGGTGGTCCCAGCTCAACGTTCTCATGCTGTGCTGGCAGGTTAAGCATCAGTGCTTACCCGCTGGGCCCTGCTGAACGCTCGGCCACGTGGGGCTGGTAGGGAATGACTAGGCTCAATTCCAGCTACCATGCGGTGCTGGCAGGTGGGGCCTCGCTGTTGGCAATGTTGCTGGGGCTAGGGGAGATGGCGAGCATGCGGAGGACGTGCTTCTTGCTTGTCCCCATGTCCCAGAATTGAGAGGGAACTATGGAAGCTGAGCTGGGCAGGCCCTCCGGTCAGAGCCACTCTTTCACAAGTTCACAAGTCTGCAGACGCCTACCGCACCTGGTCACAGCCTACAGCGGGCGCTTGCCAGGGGCCGCACCAGCCGAAGGGAGTGGGCTTGCGTGCGCACAAAGTTGAGGCTGCGAACACGTCCGACACTAGAGGACGGCGCAGCGGTCAGCAGCGTGACAGACGGTGCTGCCAGCGATGTCGGGCTAGGGGAGACGGCGAGCATGCGGGGGTCGCGTTGCATGCATGCTTTCAATGCCCCAGCTTGCAAATCAACTTAGGGAGCGGGGATGGGCAGGTCCTCCGAAAGGTTTTACAAACTTCTTCGAGTTGTACCGGGGCAGGCATGGGTGGCATGCCTTGGCTTTTTTGAAGACGTTGTAGATATCGTCGAGGCGTAGACGTTTTCAGAGGCTGGACCTTCTTTTCTCTTTATTTTCCAGCCTTTTGTATGTCCCTTGATTTAATTTCTCACTTTCCTCATCTTTTTACTCCTGCCCCGCTCGTTGCCCCCTTGTGTTTATTTCGTTCTTTCCTCCCTGAAGTTAGGCGCCCACGCGACCAAGCCTTTTTGAGCCGGGCCCAGAAGTGTAACGTCATTCACAGGCTGGAACTTCATTCCTTAGCCATTCTTGTCCAGCCTTTTGTCTGTCCCGTCACTTTATTTCCCCTTTTTCATTTTTCTGCCCCTATTAGTTAGGCGCCCATGCGGCTGAGCCTTTTTGAGCAGGGCCCAGAGGTGTAACGTCATTGACCAGTTGTGCCTTGGCAGGCATGGCTACCGTATGTTAACCTGACTATGTTAACCTTAGGTATACTTGCGTGGAATATATCAATGTATTAAATATGCGGCCCGTTTCATTGAGGGCTAGACTCTTAAGGGGCTGGAGGACCAAAATAACATGATCCCATCTTGGCCATTTCCTTCAGTACCTCTACCCGTATCATGTACCTAATTTTATGTTAGCCGACGTGGCCGAGCTTTATGTAAGCAGGGTGCAGAGGTGTAACCGTGTCACGTCATCAACCTCCACCCTTTTCCTCTCGTTCCCCTACAAGCCAGACTGTTCGATGTAGTCAAAGCCGAGCCTTTTGGGCTGGGCCTAAAGGTCAGTGGCGTTGCACCGATGGGTCCTGCTAAAAAAACGCTCAGTCGCCCCATCGTCCAACTATTCGGAAGGGAACTTCAGAGAAGACAGGTACCGGTAAATGAATGACACATCAGTGTTCCGTCATTCCGGGGAAATACATCCCATCGCATTATGATAATACATGAAATTTGATTTAAGGCTGAACCAGAGCCAGATGGGGAAAAGGCGTGCCAGCCGCGCGGCCAGATAAACGATCTGGCATTTCGAATTCAAAAGCTGTACCGTACTCATTCACTAAGGCACACGGCAGGCATACAATCTGAATGTGGTGGTCAGCCGCATGTCCTCGATGATCTGTTCTTCGTCTTCTTGGGGAATAGGCTTGAGAGGGGCAGGGATACTTCGGACTATCTTTTCCTTTTCACCTCAACGTTCTGCCGATTTAAATTCAAATCAGGTCATCCCACAAGTCACGCAGCAAGGTCAAGGAGGCCACAGGTCGAGCGCCAACACGATCATACATTTCAAATTCAAATTCAAACAGACGAACCCATTCAGGAAGGCTCGCATGATGGTCAGGGAGGGGCCACATATCAGGGTGGATTGCATGTAGATGATCTGAAGTTTTGAAATTCAAATCCGCTGGCTCCGCTTGTAAAAGACATGCAGTGCGGCCGGTTGCCACAGGTCGATATCCTCGGGGACGACCAGCCCACTTAGCTGAACCCGTTTAGAAAGGGAACGCAGCGGGCACGCAACGCGGGGGGGAGCCTCAAGTCAAGCGCCTCGATAATCTGCTGTCTGCTGTAGCGGGCGCTGAAGTGGATCAGCAGGATGGCCTCGTTCTGTGGAGCATGCGGAGGAGGGAAGGGGATCATAAGGCGGCACCTTGAACAAGTGTGCGTTGGCCGAGGCCACGTCCGCTCTCCCCTAAACATGCCAACGTGCTTT